>JAHLSL010000010.1:3887259-4006463 GCA_025920805.1 Petroica traversi
GGCAGCCGGGCCTGGGCTGGGTCGCTTTTAACCAGCAGCAGCAGCTCGGAGTGATCCTGCCTCCCCCTCCCTGTGCCTGGCCTCGGTACGCGGTGCAGGTGCTTTTCGGGCACCGATTCTCCCGGAGCTGTGAGGGAAGCGGCACCTGGAGGAGCCTGGCTCGGCTTGGCGAGGTTGGGAAGGTGCTGCCGGGTGTTTGGCTCCGGGGGTGGTCTCTGGCTCCCTCCCGAAGTTTCCTCTGTACGAGTGTTACCGGCAGGGTCGGAGGGGTGATACAGCAGGTGTTCCCCCCGCTGCCGCGGGAATCGGCAGCGTTTGGGGCACGAAATTCCCTGTAGGCCTCGTGTATCCCTTGGAACCTGCGCTCCGTGGCAGCCAAGGTACCTTCCCAGCTTCTCAGGAGCTCTGCCTCACGAACAAAGACCCAAAAAAACACCATTTGTACGGATGCTGTGGAATTGAAGCAACTTACCAGCTGAAGTTTGTGATTAGAGGGAAGTTTAACTATCTCGGATCTTAAACACGGCATTTTTCCTGGTTACACTCTGTTCTAGCAGAGTGGAGCACAGAATGCTGCCTGGGACAGGGTTTGGGTAAAGCTGTCTTCACACTTCTGAGGCCCACTTGTATGCGCTGTTTGTTCTTCTCCAGGATCCTGCAGGAGTTGAATGTTGGCCTCTTTCTTGCTGGGGAGATAATTTGGGTATTCAGTGATGGCCAGCGTTTCATCTGAGAAGTAAAAATGCAGGTGTAAAAGTAACTTCTAGAAGAGTCCAGAGGCTGGAATAAATCAGATTATGTTGCTATTATGCACCAAATGGTTATTTAAACAGTAGGTTCAAAATAAGGCTAAATTATCCGTGGTATGTGATGACAGCTGCTTGTTGGAAGAGAAAACTTCACTTGCTTTGGATGGATTGATAAGTAGTCATTGCTTAAACTTGATTTGAATTGGTATGATCAGATAGAAAAAAGTTGCAGCATTAAATTTGATATTTCAAGGAATCCCTGAAATTCCAGTATGAATTGATTTTTACAGGTGTTTTAAGGTAATTGGGATTGATGGAGATAGATATTTCCTTATAGATAAAGCAATGTCTTCAGTCACTAACAATTCTTTTTTAATATAGATAGATATATTTGTGGTATGGGCAATTTAATGGTTCTGCATTATATAAGATATATCTCTGCTATTAAGTAGAAGGAAATATGTCTTTGAAAGTCCAGATTTATTAGGAAAGTTCTGAAGTACTGCTGCTGTGTAGGTAATTTCCAAAAATGCTGCTTAAGTCACATTAGGTTTGGCCCATTGTAAACCAGCAGAAGTATTTGGTGTGTGTGTATTTGGATACAAAGGCATGTGACGGTGCTCCCTTCTCACTGGATGAGATGGAGTTGTGAGGGAGAGATGGTTTCTTTTGTAACTCCCAGTTGAGTTATTTGTGTTCCTTAAGTAATAATGAAAGGTACATAATGCAAAAGATTATGTCAAGCTTTGGTTTCTAAAACACCGCAGCAGAAATGAAAAGTGGTAGTAAAGAATGAGGTCATGCCCGAAATGTGTGAGCCACAGGCTGCCAGCAGCTTCCTTTGCTGCCCACGGAGCATTTGGGATCAGCTCTGCCCAAGAAGGGTTTTCAGACAGGTCCAGGAAAGAGCATCTCCTTTCTTTTAGAATTTTCTTCCTAAGCCAAACATTTTTTACGTGGCCTTTGTCTTCATTTGCCCCAGTGTTTACAAAATATGATTTGGTATCACTTGCATGACAGGCGACTTGGAAAGGGGGTTGACAGTAGCTCTGGGAAAGAACACGTGGGAAGATCATGTTTTCCTAAGAAGTTACCAACTGATGGGTGAGGGAAGGGTGAAACTGAACAGAACAGGCATATTTTTATTAGAAGCATATTAGTCCCACTGCAAACTGCTTCAGTATTAACCCACACCTCACAACTGTGCAGAGCTGGGGATTTTGCCCAGCACTGACCTTTGTGTAGGCCCAGCGTTATGTCCTGGGAAGGCTCCAGCTCCTCACTCCTGATTTTGTCAGGTCCTAGGTCTGTGGCGCTCGGGCTGCCTGAGGTGCTGAACTGGAAACCTGTGGATTGATAAGCTTATTTTTTTGGCCAAATATCTATTTAATATATATTGCTGTTCTTAAGCATGAGAAGAAGGCAAGATTTTGTGGGCAGAATTGGGTTTTCTGAGATATATTCGTTTTTCTTCTCTTGCAGCATCTTGATTTGCAGCATTTGAGATACATGTTAAACCCAGTAAATTCCCTAATCTTGAAGTTATTTCCTGAGAAGAAGTAGTAATTTCAAGTTATGATTTGATCCAGGAACTCAGTAAAATGCAAATTCCCCTATGAAATGCCCAGAATTTAGAGTTTTGCACTATAAGACAATCTGTTCAATCTGAGCAAACAGTCTTAATTTCTCACTGTAGGTTTCTTAGCATAATTTACATTATCCCAGGCAGGGTTAAAGAGGAGTAAAGTCTATAAAGAGTCTGATTTTTCTTTAATTAATCTTCCACAATATAAACATTTTTAGTAGCCTTTAATAGAAGAAAAATAGGGAAGGCACAATGGGCTCCTTTTTAAGATAAGACCACTTATTTACTAAAGGTTTAAGAACAGATTCTCATGGCATTAATTATAGGGGCTCATTTAAATGTGCACAAATTTTACAGGAAAAGTGCATTGAGGAGATGTTAATCCATAGCATTCTGTATCCCAGAATGAACCCTGATATACTTTGCATTCCTTGGTTTCTTTGGATGCCAGGTCCTGTCAGTCTAGGAGGGCTTATATTGAGTTTCATTTGTTCTTGAGTAATATTTACATTTCTGTGCTGTCCAGAGGCCCTGAGCAGGACTGTTCTGTTTTGCTGGGCACTGCACCGATACCCAGATAATCTCAAGCCTAAAGCAAGCCAGAAAACAGAGAAATGAAACAGAAATGTAACATCAGAGGTAGGTTTTGCTGTCTCAGATCTCTCACAGGAGCTCTGCAGGTTGCTGTGTCTCACCTGGAGCCACTGACATCATTTGAGCTGCCTGTAGATCCACACCATCCCTGTGGAGACTTCACTCCCAAGCCTTGAGGATGAGGTGCTGAGTATTTGTGGAGTGCAGGGCTGTCCTGGGAGTGCCTCTGCTCAGGTGGAAGTGCCACCTGGTTCTCAGAGCACTCCTGAGTCAGCGTCCTCCCAGTCCCAGAGAGCCCAGCTCAGCTCGCTTGCCTGGGAGGCTTCCCTTTGGGACTGCAGCTGATCTTGATGTGTGTTGACTTCAAAACCCCGTAGATGATTTTGGTTTAGGTTTGGTTTGTTCTTCTTGTTTGGTTTGGGTTTTGTAAAAGTAAGAAACAAAGATTACAACATGGAAAAATAGGTTTTATTGTGTAGTGGCAGCCGTGGTTTTAGGTTACCTTGGTAGGCCTCGGTTATTCCCAGTTCTTGGTTTCTGGGAACAAAGTTTGTTTTCTTCCCAGCATTCTGCTTAACTTTTTTCAATTATTACCTCTTTAGCCCATTTTTTTTCCTCTGAAGTCTTGCAAAATCTGTTCACACTGATGCTTAGAGCCTGGTAGATGTTATTCTACTACTCCAGCTTGCAGACTATTTTTCTCTTTACATTTTCTCTTTGGTAAATAAAAAACCCCAATGATCAACCCAAAACAATGACGCCAAGTTTGCTGAAGCACAGGAGATGAATGTGAGCTCTAACTGTTGTTTTCTGTCTGTTATCACAGTCAGCGGGCCTGATCCCAAAATGAAGTCCATAAAACACTTGAGATGCTGGAGTGCTTTACTGTTTGTGTAGTTTCAGGATAGCCCTGAGTTTGGGTGCTGGAGATTCTTGTCATGTTGTTCTGGCATGTAGGAAGTACAAAGAGGAGCCTTGGGAGGTTGGGGATGTTTACCTTGACGTAGGTGAGAAATTCTATTCCAAAACGTTGCAGCATTCACTTTGCTCTTTGGGATCTGGAGAGGATCAATATTTTATGCTGTGAGTACTCAAATATTGAGGATGTGCTATAAAATGATTACAAATATTGCATCATTAACATCACTTGGTCTCCAGGAGCTGCTCTCACTTGTTCAGTGGCTACCTGTAAACGTCAGGATTGATTATTCAATTACCTCTGTGTTTTTTGCAGATCTAGTTTCCTTTGGCTGTTTGATGATTCCTCTTGTGCAAAACTGGTGTAGTTGTCTCTGTTGCATGGCTTTTTTTTTTTCTTTTGCCTTTTTTAAAAGATTCGTCTTCTTTTTCCCTCCTTAAATGATATTTCCATGTTCAGAACCTCAGCAGAGATTCTATGGAGGATTTATTGGGGTAACTGCCCAACCTTCTAGATCTTTGCTGTCTCCTGTTGAAGAAAAGAAAGTCACTTGTTTTTAACACTGAAATTCAGTAATTTTTTTCTTGTTTACTTTCGGCTTTGACCCTTTTTTAAGGCAATGAGCAGCCAGACTTAAATGAAAATGAAAATAACCTTTTCTTTATAGCAACATTGCCAAATCGCAGTTGTGGATTGTGCTGAAGTGCTACTTCAAATGAACTGGAGTAAGCAGAGGGAAAAAAATGGAAGAAGGAACTTCTATCCTTGCTAATTGTGAACTTTCTAAAGTGAAAGGGAAGGTGAAACTAAGACAAAGTTGTTTTGTTTGTAATTGTAAAGCAATTGAAGGAAAAACTCTGTGACTTTAATAGCTAAAAGCCTTCTATTTTTGGAAAGATATTTCAGCTTTTGTTCTGTACAATTATTTTGGTTCACGTTATTTGATGTGATCAGAAATGATTTTGTCCTGAGACTTTTCCTGTTCAGGCTGCTGCAAACTGGTTCCTTCTCATTGCTCAAGCCACTTGATCAGTGATGCTGAAGATGAGTTACGTAAATCCCATTTTGCTGAGTTCTGTTGTGAGTTTTACAGACCACTGATGTGCTTCTCTTTGTGTATAGGGAAATCTTCTGTTGGATAAGTACTTGGAACAATATCTTAAAGCCAACAAGGCTCTGCCACTGCAGAGTGGATTAGTCAGTGGATAACTTCAAGGAAAATGAGGCAAGCAAGAAAGGAAAAGAAAAGCATCCCTTGCTTCATGTTCAAAAGATCCTTGATCAGTGTAGAGCTTGAAGTCATCATGTTTCCCATGTAGGAAATCTTCCAGTTTGATTATTATTTTTGCTGTGTTTGGTGCCATATTGCTTTCCCTCCATTAGGGTAGTTCTCAAGTCATCCAAGTCCTAAGCAGTTTCTGAGCCAAGTCGAAGACCATGTGCTTTAGGCTGTCCAGGAAGTTGTTGGTGTCAGTTCTTCCAACAGAGCAGCTCTTGGAGCTGTCCTTGGGTGCAGAGGTGGTGCCGAGTGTCCTGGGGCACCGTGGATGCTCAGGCTCAGTGTCACTCTGGGGTTTGGGGACAGGATCTTGGGCAGCAGACCTGGCTTCATTTCCCTTGACCTGCCTTGGAGGTGGTGTCTTGGCTTTGGGAGATTGCTGGGTTTGTCTGCCATGGAGACTCTTCAGGGCATTCTTTTAATTAATAGAATTCTTTTTTTTTTGCTTATTTTTCTTCTGTGTTAAACAGTAAAATTGCTAATAGACTTTCTATGCTACAGGTTTTAATTCCTTGCTACTTGGTTACTCCATGTCACTGCAGTTTGCTTCCATCTTCCTGTGTTCAACTAACACTGAGTCAGAAAAGCAAATCCTGGAATCGTGTTCTGTGTCCAAGTGATGAGCAGGCTGTGATTTGGCAATTTAGTGATTGGGAGGGAAGAGCAATGTTTGCTTCTTGGTTTCTTTTATTTCATCTGTTTTCTTCTTTGAGTTCTTTTCAGATAGCTAATAGGGATTTCTGCAGCCCAAGCTACTCCTTTGTAGTAATCTGGATGTTGGAACAATATGAAAAAGATTCTTACCATCCTCAGGAGCAAGTGGTTGTGCTGATTAGTCAGTGCTGCTTGTAGTAACAGCATGCTGCAATTAAACAGAGTTGTGGTCATTTAATTTCTGTTGTTTAAGCTTACATTGAGGTGATTGCTTTTTCATTTTGTGCAGCAAATTGTCAATTTCTCAAAAAGGTGAGGAGGTCAGAAGCCGTTCTTTCCACTTTGTTCCTTTCCTTGTATGGGAGTTGAATTGCAATCTGAATGCTAAACATGGACATGGAACTGTGAGGATTTCTTAACACTTTGCAAATCTACAAACAAGCTGGATATTTTTACTAAGTTTGATTTCTGGAGTTCAGATCCAGTTTGTCTGGTGGATGGTGAGCTTCTCCAGAGAACTCTGGTCCTAATGCTTTGCAATTCTGGGCATTTGTATAGAACTCCTCATGAGATTTTGTGCTGGGACAACTGGTGGACGAAGTTGAAACTTGTCAGAAAAAATTCCTGTGAAAAATAAAGTTGACCTTTATTCAGCTAATTTGTAGAGGGGCTGTAAATAAGACTTGAGAAACCTGTGGCAATTGAGACTCAGTTTCTAGATCAGCATCCCTGAAGATCATTGGTTCCCATCAAGGAGGTGAGTGGCCAAACTTTTTTTGCCTTTTTCCACACATTGAAGAAGCGTCCAATTCATTGCACTGGCTTCCACTTAAGAGTTTTTAAACTATACAATTGTGTATAGGAACAGGAGATACATGCTTTATGCTGTGTTGCTCAACACTCATTATATTTGCCTTTCTTTTGTGCTTCTCAGCTCATTTTGGGGAGATTTGATAATTTTTAGCAAGTTTGATTTCATCTTCAGGAAGTGCTCCATTGCCTATTTATTATTCTGTGACACGTAATTATTAAATTCTTCATAATTTAGGTTTCAATACAAACCCCATGGTTTTCACCAGCAGTGAAATTACTTTTAAGTGGGTGTGAACTGAAAAACAGAGTCATTTTCTGCCAATGGTCTCTGTTCTGTGTAAATCTCGTCATCAGATTTCCTTCTAAACTCTGGGGGCGTCAACAAAACTGACAGTGCTTTCACTTGTGGGCTCTGTCTGCTTGGAGAAGCTGTGAGCAGTGCTGGAAATGGACAGTGGCCTGTTTGCAATACAGAAAAGCTGTAGAGGGGCTGGAATATCAATATTTACTGAGGAATTTGGGAAATGTGCTGTCTGTGAAAGGTTTGTGCAGCACAGCTTCCCCACCCTTGTCAGGCACCTGTGTTCTGGGCAGGAGCTGTGTGGTGGGATTACACTCTGGGCTCTCAGTCGAGCTGATTCAAGGCACTGAAAACTTTATTTTTCCTTCTTGGAACTGTTATGGGATAACACTGGGGAGTGTGAGCTCCAAAGTTTGATAAAAGTTAAGTTCTCCTGCTTAATTGAAGGACTGTCAGTGCTGTAAATCCTTGTCTGTATTGTCTGGTTTCTGGCTTCTTTCACAGTTAACAACAAACTGTTGCTGCTTTACTTATGGTTGAACTCTTTTTCCCTCTGAGCTATTTTTTTGAGGTGAAACTTTTACCAGAGTATTTCAAGTCCTCAGTGTCAGTACTTGATCTGCTGATGTAATATTTAGAGTAGATGCAATCTGATCAAGCTGATCAGAAACTGAAATCAGTTTCCATCAGTGTTTTGGAAACTTGGTGGCTCTGAACAACAGTTCAGTGCCAGTTTGAGTCTTTCCTGAGTGAGTTGGCTTTGAGCTCTGTAGCTACAGATGCTGCCCCATGTGTGTTTGTTGGTATGAGACCTGTAAAAACGTTTGTTTATATCAAAATGGCATCTGTAAATTCATTTCTGGTCTTGGGGGATGTTTGTCATGAAATTTAACTGCCATCTTGGATATACTTGTATGGACCCTCTGCCTTGCCTTCATCAGTCATCGCTTACTTCTCTTATTTCTTTCAACCTATCAGCTTTTAAAAATTGTTTTAGCCCATAAATTACCTAATACACTGTGTGTTTGAGTGAATTACTGAATACAGATTATCAGGCACAAAGGAATGCAGAATTTGAGTGTATATGTGAAAGCTGGGGGAGACAGTGACTTTACTGCTTGCCTATCCTTCCACATCAGTTCATTGTCCTTTCTCAATGAGCGTTGCTTGCACCTGTGCTGATGGAAACAAATAAAGCCTTGGAGTTCAAATGCTGAGCAAGCTCTCCCTGGGCTTTAAATGAACTGCCTGAAGCTCCATTGAGGATAATGACCCATTGCCCATTTACCTCTCATCTCCTTGTTTAAGCAGGCTTAAATATACTCTGTAAGAAATGAATTAATCATATTTGCCTCTCACAGATTCTGCTTTTGTTGTAAATCTACTGGTAATCTGTTGCTTCTTATGGGCCAGGGTGGCTCAGTCGTGGGCCTTTTCTTTCTGGTTATGGGGTAAAGCTGCTGTTGTTGTCTGAAACTGATTCACAGCGTGCCAAGTAGTACAGCTGAACTAATTTGCGAAGTTCTCTCTTGAAAATAGAATGCTTCCTGGAGTAGGTATTTTAATTTTTGCATTCCTTGCTACTTTTAATTAAGACTAATAGAAAACCTCTTTAGTTTTTGGAACCTCGTTCCTGCAATTAAATCTTTGTTCTGCTTATAAAGTAGTTTGATAGACTGAGTTCTGTGTCTTCACCTTAAAGCAGTATTTTAAAAGAAGTTCAGAGCTGGAGTGTTAGAGAAAAATTACTCAAACCCAAAGTCATTCAAGCACTGATACATTATGTTATTGAAAGGAAAGAATGCAAGTGCTCTCTTGTAAACTGAAGGCAAGCAGTCCTTTATCTGAGCAGTAGTTTTGGCACTGACACTGTCAGCCTTAGCTTTGAAATTTACCTTAGGATAATTAATGATATGCTGGGAAATGCTGGAATTATGCAGTGCTTGTCCAATCCTGCATTGATTCCTTAAGAAACTTGCAGTGGCTGTTGTCAAAATATTATGATGGGCAGCCTGACTTTCCACATCTAGTATGTGTTTTGGTGATGTCAGGCAGACTTGATTGTGGAAATACTGCCTAAATTGAGCTGGTTTTTTTTTTGTTTTGTTTGCTTTTTTCTTAATTAAAAGAGGAACTATGACAACTTCAATACAAAGGAAAAACCACAGTCTTACCAGAATTGTAACATCTTGTCTTGGAGTCAAAGACAATTCACAATACTGAGTTAAAATAGGACTCTGAATTAAGACTGCTACTTTTTTCTTTTCTTTTCTTTTTTTTTTTTTTTTTTTAATCCAGTGAGTGGCACAGATGGTTTGAAATTGCTTTGTGGGGTTTTTCTTCCTTAGTAATATGTAATTTACCTTTCTCTGGAGAGGGAGGACTGCAATATCTTGGCTGCTGAGATTCCCAGGATAACAGAAGCATTGGGAGGTGCAGAGATGTCACAGATCATTTCCTACACTCCTGTCTGACATGACTGCCATGGAACTGGAGCTGATGGATGCTGCTGGACCCAGGCTGAGCCCTGCTGTACTGCCAGGCTTCCATGGGAATGCAGCTGCCTGGACATCCCCCTGGCCAGGAGCAGCTTTGTGCATCCTTTGTGCTGTGCTGGGCCCAGGGAGCCCTGTCAGAAACTGGGGGTGTGAAAAGGACAATGTCGATTGTCCTGGTCAATCTTCTTGGGCCAGCAGAGCCAGAGCAAGATGCAGTTTGGCCCAGTTTATTCTATTTCCAGCCTGATATCCCACAAGCTGGTCTTACCCATTTCCACTGGTGTTTGATCAGAAAGGCCCCCATATGTGCATTACACAGTGTTCAACTGATGGAAGCACTTTCTGCTCCTTGAACCTTTGACTGGGGTCTCCTACGTCTCTGTATCTATAGCTGGTTGTTCCTCAGTCATTGGCATAACCCAGCCTGAATTATGTATTTCACATTCCCATCTTATCCTGGCCAGATTTCCAGTGTTAGGCATCCATGGATTCTGTATTGGTGAACTTGGAGCTGTGGTTCCCTGAGTGGGGACAGTGGGAATTTACACGGTGTGGTAACTTAGGCTTGGGTTTGTGTGCAAGGTGCAGTGCTGCTGCTGGACCTGGCCTGGCTCCTGATGTAGCACAGCTGTTTTACATTTGAGATGCTGTATCTAAGCGTTTATTTAGATTGTGCTTCCCTAGGGTAGTTCTGGGTAGAACCAGCTCCAGAGTGCTGAGTGAATCTGGGTATGATCTTAAAATTGGCATTTGACTGTGTTTAAAACAAAGTGGAGCTGTTCCTGGAAGCAGTGGCTGTGGCAAGTTCTCTTTGGGAAGGTGGAAGTCTTAAGATGCTCTCAAGGAGGATTGTTTGTTTTTTTTTTTTAGGTTTTGTTAGATGGACATCTGCAGCCATTCTAAAGGGGACATTTTAACCCAAAGCAAACGTGGCCTAGCACGATGAAAACTTGAGGGTGGCATCACTCCTTCAAGGTGCCAATTCTTCAACTGCATATGGCTGCCCAGAGCCAGCTGCTGCTGTTTTGCTCCAGACTGCATTATCTTATTAGGATTAAAGGAAAACAGGTGTTTGCTGGAGAAGGTGAGGGACAGAGGATGAGAAGGGAAATGCAGAGATTTGAAAGAGAGAACTTGGTGTTTTCAGAGAAACAGAAGATGAATGCTGCAGTTACCTGAGGTCAGCTGCTTTGCCCTAGTCTGGTAAAGTTGTATCTTAGAAGTTCTGCCTGGTGAAAGAGCTTGTTCTGCTCTTTGTGTAACTGTGCTGTGCACTGCAGTACTGAATTAAAACTCCTCAGGTCCTCCTGATCTCAGGGTTGCTGTGAGGAATTACTCAGGTGCTGAATAACCAGCAGGTGATGTTGGGCACCAATTGAAACTGCTTTTTCCTTACTCTTGAGTGGCTCCTGTATTTCCATTCCTAAGTATTGCTTATACTTGGAAACTTTTGTCAGATCTGTTGCAATTACCTTTGTTCAAAAGTTTGTGTCTGACATGATCACAGTTTATTTTTTCTAAGGAAATGAGACTCTTAAAGTGCTAATTTCTGTCTTTAAGCCATTGCATTGTATTCAAAATATTTGTGTTTTAATACTTGTATGCTTCATAGTCAAAAAGTTGCAGGAAAGCAATGTCTTTACCAAGTTGCAATATTTATAAATAGAAGAAGTTTAGAGTTGGATGTAGATTTAAAATGAATTCAGGTGTGTTATGGGGTGGAGGTGGTTGTGGTTGTCTGTAATGCTCTGGTGGTGTCATGAGTATCATCAAGGTAGCATTAAAAGCACCAGGCCATTATAGAATTTTATTGCTGTAGTGCTTGGGGTTACAGATCTGATAATTCCTGGCATTTGAAAAGTGTTTCTAATACTGAAGAATTAATTTTTTGTGTTTTCTAGTACGTTCTGCAGTTGTGTTTCTCTTTGGTTATGTGTATCTAGTCAGTATTCTGGGATGCATTTGTGTTACGGAGGCTGAAAGGCAGAAAGAAGACTTTTTTCCTCACTGAAAAGTTGTATGGAAGTTTGGACAGTTAAACTCTGGCCACTGAACTTCAAGCGGACACTGTCCTATTAAATACTTGTCAAGGAAGGCTCCATAAAGGTCAGGAAGAACTCTGGTGGATCAATCTAAGACAGTTATGAATTCTTTATAATAAAAAAGGAATTCTGATGGGTGAAAGTAGAAAGGGAATGGGAGATGCTGAACTCTGTGGCTATCATCTTACATGCTGTTGGTCCTAAGCAAAAAAGAAACCTCTACTAATCACTAAAATCATCTCAAAGCATTGAAAAAAATATGCTGGTTCTCTGTGTGAACAATGGTACTCGCACAAAAAGTTATACATTTATATATATATATATATACACACACACACATATAGGTTTCTTTCAAGATTAGTATTATTGCTCCTAATGCTGTTTTGTTTAGTGCATGGCTCATTTCCTCTGTTTATTCTGTATCAGTGAACAATTTCTGAGAATAATGTTCATTCTGCAAGTGATCTGGTCTTTCCCATGAGAAGCTGATATCAGATGAGGCTGTGGGGAGGAGGGGGAGGGAGCACAATTCATGTGCAACTGGACCTTGGCACAGTTTAAAATAGGGAGAAATTACACTTACAGATCTTAAAGAGTGTTGTATTATTTGCTTTTGACTCTGTTATGTTGCTGAAAGTAGAGAAAGTATTTAAAAATGACTATTTCTGTTTGCCATTTGATTTTGTACTTGGTATGATTAGTGACCTTTGGATATAAGATATTCCCCTCAAGTCCAGCATGATAGTTGTCCTTGAGGTCTAATTACAGTGTGTTCCTCTAGCTCCCAAGTTCTTGCTAAAATGCACTTAGGAGCTCAACTTGCTTTGGCCTCAGTTGTATTTTGAAATTGTATTGCCCCACTCTTTGCAGTTGATTTGTATTTTTCTCATCTGCTGTCGCTTTCTTGGTTTATTTATAGGGGTTTTTCTGAGTTTGGGAGCTCGTGTTGTTTCTAGTACTGTAGCACACTTTTAGCAAATCACCCTCCTGTGAAAGATTAGGTAAATCACCCAAGTTTTCATTTAGAGCTAGCCAAGTAAAACAGGAGACTGGGGAAACAGCAGGGAAAATTTTTTTTTATTTTTTTATATGAAATGTTTTAAATTTTTACTTTGACCATGGTGTGTTTTGGCTTATCATCAGCTACTTGAATAAACAATTATGCTTTAAGTCAGTCTGATTTATTTTTTTTTAAACAAGTATCTGAAAACTTACACACTAGAAAATGTTAAATGAGGCTAGTTAAGCAGCTCAGCTTTTTCTTCTGTGCTGTTACTGTGATAAAAAGGCCTCTAAACCATCTTGTGATTACTCAGTGAGATGAGCTCTTGCAAGTGTGTGGAAAGACCCCATTTCTTGCATTTTACTGGTAGAACATATTTAATTGGAATTTACCTGCATCCTACTCTTCCTTCTTTCTGCTGGTTAGTTCTGTGCATTTAAAAGCTTCAGTGTTCTCATTTTTTTGAGACTCTAATAGGAACCACATGTTTGCCCACAGATGAGCAAGATTGGGGTGAAGTTGCTCCCGATGAGGCGGGGCAATTCTGCAACTCTGGTTACTGCAAAGGTGTTTACTTGTCCCAGCTTCACATTCCTCACACTTGCCTTCCCAGCTTCCCCTGCTCACTGAATGCTAGCCTGACTATTCCCTGGCTTACAAAGCCAACAGGAATGTGGGTACTTTTCAGCTGGGTTGGCCAGTTGGATTTTTTTCTCAGGGTTCCTGTGGGAATGCTGATGCTGTTTGAAATGCATTGATTTGGATGCCTTTGCAGTGTGGGCTTGAACTGGGATCTATTGATTGTGAAATTGCATCTACTGCAGGGTGAAGGTGTTGGTGTGCATGGGAAGTAAGAGGGAAAAAGGAAGGGCTAAGAGGCTTTAACTGAGAAGAAAGATTTGGTAGAGCAAATGCAATGAAAGAGAAGAAAGCTGAGCTCAGAGACAGGGAAGGGGAACATCTCTAACGTTGCTGCCTTGTTAGTGCCTGCAGAAAGAAGCAGACACGAAGGAGCTGAGCCTAGGATCAGAGTGCCACTGCTGAGACACAGGCTTGGACATCCTGGAATGCCTGGCTGAAGAGCTCTGGGGCACATATTATCAATTCTTATTCATGAGAGCACTCAGGCTGCTACTTTGATGAAGTTCAGAGGCTCTCAGAGCACACAAGGATAACTTAGTGCATCCTGTGGGAGTCATTGCCTTAGGTGTGAATCTGGGGAGGAGTCTTGGCTACCAAATCAGTTTGCAAGGAAGGAGGCTTGGTGCAATAGAAGTTTTCCCAAAAAAAATTTGACATTATTACTGCTGGATTTGAAACAGTGAAAGTCTGAGAAAGTGGGGAGGCAGCAGATTGAGAAAGTTCAGAGGCAAGACAGGATGCTGGAGTATGGGAGAGGATAAAGGACACTTTTTATTCACAAGAACATGAGTCTGGTTTAACTACTGGCCCTTCAAGGTAGAAGAGAACTAATTTCAAAGGAGAGGCAGACATCATCATTTGGAAGTGAAATTGTGCAGCAAGGAAGTTCTTACCAAACTGACAGAAGTCAAAAGATGTCCAGGAATGACAGTGGGTGTGCTTGTTCCTATTGCTTTTCCATCTGTACTTTTTTCAATTAAAAAAAATAAATCTTAGAAATGCTTCAGAACCAATTGTTTCTATACTTGGAGGTGCACATGCCCCTAAACGTACGTGCTGTAAACCAAGAGTATCCACAGAGCTGATACTCAGAGAGGAAGTCAGAAGCCTCAGATTGAATTTTTGGTTGTGAGGAGACAAATAAACTGAACAAGATTCTTTTGCTCCTTAGCAGAAATTGAACTTGAGCTAAAGGCCAGGAGGAGAAGCCCTGCCGTGTTTGTCCCTGCCCCTTTTGGTAGCACAAACTTAGCTAAGCCTCACGGAAAATTGCAGCCTCAGTGTGGCTCCTCCTGTTTGGAGCCTTCTGTCTTTTCAGGAATAAACCCAATATTATTTCTAGGTACAGAAGCCTAAAGAGAAATCATGTCTGTAGCCACTGTATTAATTAGCAGTGATTAATAATAAGACCAATTGAAGTTGGTCAGTGTGTGAGATTTAGAATGCATAAACAGGAAAATAACAGGTTCTCCAACTTGTGCAAATACCTCCCTATTTTTTTGACCTGAGGCATGAGTTTCAGTATTTCCATAACTTCTCTGTTCTGTCCTCTTCACATGGCAGCTGTGGCTTTTAAGGGGCCAGTTTGCTTAACTTTCAGTTCTTTATAATCTCGAAGAGGGAAATTTGGGAGAGATTCAAACTTTTGCAGTGAAAAAGCTGCTCTGGAAGTTGGAGTTACTGCTTGTTAGAGTGGGGATGAAGGAAGTGTTAGAGATGTATGTGTAAGATCCTACAAAGTAGATTTAGCTTTGTTGCTGCTAAATTGCCAACAATCTTTTTCGGTCAGGTTTGAAGGAATTCATCTTGGTGAAACTATGCTTAGAAAATCAGGAAAACAGAGGTTTTATGAGCCTTTGATGCTGGGCAAGAGGGTTTTTTTAGACGCTGTCTATAGCTAAGGATCTGTCTTTTGTGGTAAGCTTGACCTAAATTGTGTGATGGAGTTCTTGGTTTTGTCAGCGCTGTGCTTTGGCTTTCACAGAGTCAACTGTCACAGTAATTTGTGGTATTTAAAATAAAAGGTGATACTGAGCGATACCCATCTTTTAGTCTGCTTCTCCACCTTGTGCTTTGTCCAGTGTTGTGTAGGATCTTCAGAGCCTTATAGGAGTGAGACCGAAGAGTGGTTTTAAAGTTTGATATATCCTGTTCAGAAGCTGCTTTTTGGATGTTTTTCTATTTGTGCGTATGTATATGTATGAAAATGTGGATTTGTGTGCATACGTGATGTCCTTATTTCAAAGAAGTCATAAGTATTTGTTCAGTGGGATTATACTGTGAAGTGGTTTTCTTCTGAACTTTGCTTTCTGATCCATGCCCACAGACTTTCATTAGCTTTAGTTTTTGGAAACCTCTGTGGATGGATCACACAGGACCTTGCAAGGCTGAGGTTGGAGAGGAGGTTGAGGCAGGGATGCTGAAGAACTCGCTGCTGTTCCAGAACCTTTCCCACAAAGTTTGCTTCTGAAGTGAATTTATGAGCGTGCAATACTTGACATTTCATGTGAAACGTGGAGGTGAAAACTTCATTGTGTTACAAATGCAAAGATCCACTTGAAAGGAATTCTGACCTTGATTTGTGTAGCAATTAGGTAATTGTACAAGTGTTTGGAAATTGAGGACAAGGAGGCAGCAAGAATTTTGCACTGGTAGCTGGGCAAGGTGAGTGGCCAGGAGGCAAACCCTGGGATACAGGCAGGTGCTGCAGAAGTGGAGCTGTGGCCCTACTGATGTTGGCCTTATTTGAGTGTAGAAGCATTTCTAGAGGGAAGTGGGACATTTGATAATCCCTCAGTGAAGCGTTTGGGGTTTGAACTCAGTGCAACACTGTTCTGGTTTCCTCTGCAATAAATGTGGTAAGCCTTTATCATTTTGCCTATTAGTGATTCATTATGGTTAAATGGCGTGGTAGATGTGTCTGTATTTGAAAGCAATAATCATCAGCTCAGTCTGAAATAACCTTATATGTACGCAGCACATTGTTCTTATCTTGGTAGTTTTGTTGTGGTTTGGGTTTTGTTTGTTTGCTTGTTTTTCCTTGTCTTTATCTGATCAGGAAAAGGAAGTTGAGGTCTCAGGTCATCTCAAAATGCAGATGTTTAAAAATCTGGGGAAAAAAAAAAGCCGAGCAAAGCAAAAAAAAACAAACCCAGGGCGTCTGGTTAATGAGTAGAGTTGTTGAAAGTTCTTACTTGAAAGTGCACATCAATCAGGGGTTCCCATTAGAGCTTATGAGGAATATTTCATAAAAATATGGTTACAAGGAGGATCTGTTCTCAATCACAATTTTTTGCAGGTGTATTCAAGAACATTGTGCACTTTGACTTTTCAAATCACTTGCAGCTAAACCTTTAATCAAATCTACATGTTTTGCTTCAGTAAAGTATTTATCTTTCATGCTATCAGAGGTAATTTCTGATAAAAACAGAACAATTGCATGTTGAGTTTTTTTCTTCCTAACATGTTTCTGTTTTTGTTTTCTTTAGTATCAGACATTGAAGGTGGTGATGCTTTGCAGCTCAGAAAGGAACATGCCCTCAAGATATTTGCTTACATCAATTCCTGGACGCAAAGGTAATTTTGGGCTCAGTTTGAATGCTGAGGATGCTGGATCTCAACAGCAGTTTTCCCCTTTTAAAATATAGTAGAGTGATTAGAATTAGCAAATTATTAATGTGTAGCTAAGTGGTACCTGGAGAATAAAGACTATTTTACTACTTAGAAAATAAAAAGAAACTCATTACCCCAGTGCATTTTGGGGAAAGCATATTTTGAATGCAATTTGCCTTCTGGATGCTGTAATAGTTGTGTAGAAAACTGAATAACTATATTGTGGTGACAAACAATGTGTCCTGCTGCTTTAACATGACATTTTGTGACCATCTTCTGCAGAGGCAGGGTAGGGTAAGAAGAATTTTAAGAAAAGGTGACCGAAGGGAACTATTGTGTTAATTTTTTCTCAATGTCCTAATAGTCTTGAGTCAAGGTGATGAAGGATTGCAGCCCATAGATACTAAACTGATGAAGAAAATGCTTTGCACGTGGTTGTCTTGAAATCAACTACATTATTCCTTTTGATCTAGTATTTAAATCACTCATTTTAAGCTTGTTTTTTTAAAGAATTATCATCTATTCTGCTTACAGAATAGCTTATTCTTCACAGCTACTTATTTTTGTTCCAACACAAGGATATGTATGGATGTTACTTTTTAGACAGAGCGTAGAATCAAGATGTTTGGAATTTTGTGTTCAACAGTAGTTACAAGACCAAACCAAATCCACTGAATCATAAGAAACATTGGGAAAAGCAAAGAGGGTAAACTAGAAAACCTTATTTAGGTATTTATAAGACTGCAAAAGAAAAACAACAGATTGTCACTTTTTGGATACCTGTGAAAATGAAAACCTCTTCCTCATTTTGCCCAAGAATTATAAGCCAAGTTCATTTTCTTCTGCCATGTGCTTTTAGACACAGAGAAGGAATTTTTAAATCAAAATAAACAGCAGGCACAGGAACCAGACTCCTGTCGTTTCTTGACAGGTCCTAGATCCCAATTTTGTCAGAGAACAATTGCAACCCAGTTTTCCAGGTCATCATCTGCTCAGAGTTTTACTCTGTTCTTCAGCTTGACAAATCCAACCTGAATAAAAAAAAAAAAAAGATTGGATAACATTTGACTCCTCTGGTTTCCTTGTTACCTTCCATATGTGGTAATTTCATACTGGAGAGCAGTCCTAAAGCTGATTAAAGGAGGATCTGTCAAAGAGACCACAGGAGCGAGTTTTAGCTGACATTTTAATTTCATATTCTGTCTCTGCTGTGCCAAATGGGCTTTTGAGAGTTGTGGTTGTTTTGGGTTTGAGGCCTTCCTTAAGAACTCCCTTTTACTGTGTTGCCTGGAGTTTAAATCTTTGCTTTCACTCAGAAGATCCCTTGGTAACTCATCCTAAAGAGCACCTTTTTCTTCCATCTGCATGTAGCCTTTCCATTTTAGTTTTCTTCTGGAAATTATGTTCGAAGAAGCAACATGCTCATTTTTTTTTATTGATCTCCTGAATTTTTGGTGGAGCTCTTCTTCCTGTGAGCTCCACATTCCAACAGAGGAAGACATAGAGGTTTTGCACATACCCCTGTCTTGGAAAAGAATTCTCCAGTATGTGAGAAGTCTTCACCAGACTGTTTCCATTGTTGTTGAGGATGATTTGTTACACCCAAGTGGGGCAGTAATTTGCAGGCATAAGTGATGGACCTTTTGAACATGATTTCCCCCAGGATAAATGCTTGAGGATACATTGGGTTTTGCCTGCAGTCCCTTGCTGTCATTTGTTAATCTGAAAATACATTTACAATTAAATGGCAAGGATGTTTTTCACATGGGTAAAGGCACGCTCCACTTACACAATATTAAAGGGATTTTTCTTCCTGCCCAAATGGAACAAAAGGGTTTAGATGCTTTAGTCACTGTATCTATGCTGGAATTAGGAATCCTGAATGTTACCCTTTTGTCTAACCCACTTAAAAAAAATAAATATCTGTATTCAGAAAGTATGTGCTTTAAGAGCTGTAGCTCAAGGGCGTGTTTGTGTTCCATCAAGAGAGGCAACACCCTCTACCTGTCATGGCTCTTGATTTTTTTTCCCTAAAAATTATAATTTATTAATCCCAGTCTCTAAATTAAATGCTGTGTTCTGGAGAACATCTCTACTGCAAGACTATTTATATAGCATTTACTCTGTGTAGTGGAGTTTGAGTAAGAAAGTGTTGAGTACATGTCCCAGAGTGTTACAAACATGTAGCCTTACTTTTGTTCTCCAGTAAGTAAGGACAGTGCAATGATGGTTTTCCTTTCTGTGTTCTCCAGGATTTAAATCCTTTTGCAGGAATATCCTCCATTTTTTTTCTTTGTTTTTTTTTTTTCAGAAGGAGGGAGGTGCTTGTTTGTATGGAAGAAGCAGCTGTTCCCAGACTGTAGGTTTAGGGTATCTCCCTCAGGGATTTATGCACCCAGAATCTATTTGGCATATCCTTGCCCACAACTAGAGTTGTGTTAGAGCTTTTGAACTTGATGGTTTAATTGATTTTTTAATGATATTGTCAAAGGGATGGTGTAGAGTTGTCCCCTCTTGTTCTTTGCAGTTTACAGTGTGTCAGTAGATAAGCAGGGGAATAATCTCTGAACCTGCCAAGTGAAGAAAGTGCTGAAGGTACTTGAGCTGCTTTTTCCTAGATGGATAAAGGATATCAGTGTGCATGGGATCACCATCCAAATGCAGATAAAGGAAGTGAACTTAAATACTCCATTAAAAATAAAATTACTTTGCAGCCCTGTTGATTTGAAAATAACAATAAAGAGTTCTTGCACAGCTGACAAGAATGTCAGGATGATTTATTGCAGTGAAGAGCAATAGAGAAAGCCAGATGAGGAAATGGAGTCAGAAACATCCTGAAAAATGTGACTTCTTCAGTAGCACAGTGACCTTGCCCACAACACTTTTTTTCTGTATTTTACTTGCTGTAGCAGCTGCTAAATGATAACAGGGACTTCATAGTTTTGGTAAGCATTTGGAAGTAATGGGATGTTCTCAAGGCCTTAAGGAGGGCTCTGTGACTCCCACTTGCTGCTAGCTAGAGTCTGTTTCATTTGGATCTCCTTTATTTTATGATTCTGTCAAATAACTTGTTTAATGTGAAGAGTTCTCTTGATTAAGTACCCGCCTTATTTGAACTGCAGGAATTTGTATTTATTTTTCTGTTCTGTTTTCTTACAGACAATGTTTGTGCTGTTTCAAGGAGTATAAACATCTGGAGATCTTTAACCAAGTAGTTTGTGCGCTTATTAACTTAGTGATTGCCCAAGTGCAAGCTCTGCGGGACCAGCTCTGTAAACATTGCACTATTAATATAGATTCAACATGGCCAGAGCAGAGTAATCATGCTGAGGAGCCCTTGAATGTAGAAAGAGAGCCTCATGAGGAAGAGAATGGAGAACGACAAAAACCTCTAGAGAAAAAGTTTGATTCCTCAAGAACTTGTATCCTGAGCGAGGAGGAGCCCGCAAAGAACACGGATGCTTTTGGCTTGTGGAGCACTGATGAGAAGGAGAAGCTGCTGCTGTGTGTGGCAAAAATCTTTCAGATTCAGTTCCCTCTGTACACAGCTTATAAGCATAATACTCACCCCACGATAGAGGTACATCTTCTCCTTGTGTCTGTCTTGAATTATTTGGTGGAAGGTTCATTGTTCTCATGAATGAGCAGGTCGGTGTTTGTTGCTTTCACACAGGGTGGGCACGTTCAGCTCTCCTGTAATTTCAGTAGAACTTTTCAGAGAAACTTTCTGAATGGCACATTCTCTTCCACTTCCTTTAAAATATGCTTAATTGGTATAGGTGATATATTGATAAGTGTTGGCTGCAACTGTAGCAGGAAAGCACAAAGGGTACTAGATTGAAGCCTTTCTTGCAGCAGGTAACCCATTAATAGTTTACTAATTCCTTTTCATTGCAATCTGTGCTTCTAGGAGCAAAGCTTCATAAACTAAACTTTGTGTTTTGCAAGACCAAACTTGTTAGAACAGCTGGTTAATCGACTGGAATAACTGAGCTCTACACAGGTTGCTTTGTTCCAGGGTGCTGATTTTTCTCTCTGATATTTGTTATGGCTGCCACTCACATTTTCCCTATTTCCTCTTAAAAAAAAAAATCCAAAATTCTGCCATGCTTAATTCACATGAATAAATGTGATGATGTTAGCATTTCCTAATAGAAACAACACATTTTTGGAAAGGTTGGCTTTTGATCCCACTTGTGGTAGTCTGATAACAAGTAAAGAGTTATTTTATAGTATTTGTTTGCAAATTGGATGTACATTTCACTATATAGGAAGAGCTTTTATCCAGCAAACTTCTGAGGAAGTCAAAGTGGAGAATGTAAGTGCAGCGAACCCACTCTTTATTTTTTATTTAGAGAGTTGTGGGAGCTCACTGGAGCTCTGAGGGTTGAAATAGTTTCTAAACTGAAGTCCAAAATGAGAAGATGCTGAGTCAGATATAATTATGTAAGTTAGGGTGGTCACAACATCTGATCAGCTCTTATTTGAGTGAGTGCTGCCCTATCTGACAGTAAGTGGAGGTAAAACCCCCTACACAGCAGGCTTTTTAGGTGGGCTGGATTTTGTTTCCTGTCCTATTGCAAACCATATGGGCATCAGTTAACAGAGGTAGTTTCAAGTATATCTGTATAGATATAAAGTGAATTGATTTATTTTCTGCACTCCTGTGGGACATGTACTTCAGAGGAATGGGGAATGAACACTTCTGGAACAGCTTTTCTGTGGACTATCGCACTTAATTCTTTTAAATTACTATTTCACGTATTTTCTTTTCTTTTTGAATTTCACTTCCAAACGATCAAAAGAAAATCTGCAGGTGCCTGGTGGGATTTCTTTTTCCCTTGGTGTGCAGCCTTGGAGTGATTTAGAGCCAGATCTGCTGTGGTGTGCCCATCACTCCAGCCATACCAATGTGTATGTTATATATGTATCATACTGCTGTACATCACTTGAATTATCAAATACATTCATTAGCTATCTAAAAACATAGGAAACTGAGAATGAAAACCTCTTTCCTGAAGTAAAGGCATGTAAGGAAAAGTTGTTTTCCTTTCTGCTAAACTTTGTGTGTTTCCAGGTCTCGATTATGGAGGTGTGCCTTTTTTGGGGGAGGAGATTTTTAATTTTGCTTTTTAGAGGTCCCAGCATCAGTAATTTTCTTTCAAATTGATATCTTCTCTATTTGGGAAGCACTAGGGTCCTGTTTTTCCAAAGCAGTGTTAGCTATTTAATGTCAAAACTTTCTGTTCCAATGAGTGACTCACTGAGGTTTAGAATTTAATTTTGGATTTCAGTCTAGAGCACATCATAGTTGAATTCAGGCAAGTTATTAGCCCCACTAATAAGAGCACTTCTTGCTTTAAATCAGCCTTGGTCTCAGTCCTCAGGAGATCCTAAAATATAAAATCCCTGGTTTAAGTGCATTAGCTATACTTGTAAGTTAAATAGATTCCTGAACAGCCTAAATCTGCCAAAAACTTGTGGGGAGAATCTGGTATAACTCTCCCTCTCCCACTAAGATTTTTCTTTACCCTGGACAAAGGGAAATTTGCTGATCCAGAACAGACTCCAGTCTCCACTCAGACTGACTTCAGAAATTCCTCATTCTAGATTCTTGAGGTGAACTTTCACAATTTCTTGGAGCTGCCACATCCACTGATGTTTGGCTGAGCTTAGAAATGGCCTCTTAAGCTGCCATTTAAGAATTCCCAAGATGAGGCTTTCCCACGGTAACAATTAGCAGGCAATGTTTCTGTTTCCCTTTGCTCTGAGACACCTCCAAGGGCTTTGTTCTTAATGGCAGCAGACAAGTCTTGAAGTCTAATCCTCTTCTCAGCTGCTTCCAAAGCCTTTTTACACCGGGCTATCTGGTGGAGAAGGAAAACATTCATGTGGGAGCAGCAGGTTCCCCTTGTTCAGGAGTTCATGGAGTTGGATGAAAATGAACAGCAAAGCAAGATTTGTTGGTAGTCAGGAAGGTTTCTACCTGGAGGGTTATACAGATCTCCTAAGAATTGTTTTTGTCCCTTACAACATTTCCAGAGTGGGAGTGAAGACCACAACAGCCTGATTGGTACCCAGAAGAGCCATGTACACACCTCTCTTACATCAGTCAATATTTTTGGTGCCCACAGGGGTCTTCGTGTCTATATTTCATCTTAAACAAAATTAACTCAAAATACTTTTAAAAATATGGTTAGTTTTTTGGGGAAATGTTCATACTTTGAAAATTTTTTTTTTTTTTTGCTTTATGGGATATTTTTATCCCTTGCATACAGGGTGGTCATGACTGTATGCCCTATCCTTTTCATACTTGGTGCAGCAAGTGAAATACCTGGAATGGACACTTCAGAGGAGGGGATTAAAAAAAAATCTATAAAAGGAGGCTCTTAAAATCCTGTAGAGAAAGAAGCAACAATGTGAAGTGCACTCCTGAACTTTGCACTGGCTCAGAATGAACAAAGAATCTGGAGGGAGTTTCCCGACCATTTAACAGATCTTGACAGAGGACGAAAGGAAAGAGGAAACAAAATCAGTTGTTGAGGTGTCTGGAGCTGCAGTCCCTGACTGTTTGGGGTCTTGTGTTCTCTGCTTCTCCTTTTCAAGTAAATATTTTCTTGGAAGAAATCTGTGCTTTCCAGCAAGGTTGTGTCCAGGTCAGACCTCAGCCAGTGCTTTTTCTTGTGGAATGCTTGGAAGGAACCTTAAAGCTCATCTCATTCCAATCCCCTGCCATGGGAAGGGACACTTTCCACTATCCCAGGTTGTAAGCCCCATCCAACCCGGACATTTCAGGGATGGGGCATCCACAGCTTCTCTGGGCACCCTGTGCCAGGGTTTTACCACCCCACAGGGAGGAATTTCTTCCTAATCCCAAATCTAGCCCTGCCCTCTGGCAGTTTGATGCCATTCCCCCTTTCCTTTTTGCTGTATGGCTTTGGGACAGGGCTTTGGGACAGAGCTATCCATGCCTGCCTTTCTCACAAGTTCCTCTCCAGCTTTTCTCCAGGTAAAGGTCCTGGAAAGCTGCTCCAGCTTCTCCTGAAGTGATGGTGGGTTTTAATATCATCTTAAATGCCCATGAGGAGTTCTCTTATTCCCTAATAAACTGGAACTTAAGGAACTCTCGGACTGTTCTGTTTCCCACCTGCACAAACAGAAATCACATTTCCAGACTCACTCTCTGAACTGCAGCCTTTCCCAAGCTTTGCAGGACTTGTGCACCAGCCCTCTGTGAGTTGGGGATTTCTGCATTCTAAGAATTGTGGTTCTCTTGACAACACAATTCTGGTTTTTTTTTTTTCAAGAAAACTAATGAAATTTCTCACACCATTTCTGGAGTTCTCATGAGCAGAGCACTGAACACCTTTTCTTACTGCTTAAAAACATACCACCTACTGCCTTCAAAGCTGTTTTAAAAATAACTGCCAGAGTATCACGAGTTCAGGCATGACTTAGAGTTCAGCAGAAGAAAAAAAGAAAATAAATGCTTAGCTATAATATGAGCATATTGAATAATTCAAAATGTTTGTATCACACTTAATCCATCCAAAATTGCTTGCCTCCAGCATCCTCTGGTACAGTTCTAAGAAGCTTACTCCTACACAACTATTTAAAATATATTCAGGAAATTTCATTTAAAAACTTAACTTTGTGTTAAACTTGCACTGGATTTGTGACTCTCAGTACTGGGTGGTTGGCATGGAGGGGTCGGAAGAAGAGGAATTGTGCTTTTCTGCAAATGTCCATGGCAATGTTGGGTTTTATAGCCGCATTTTATACCTTCAGTGCCCTTTTGCCCCCAGCAATGTCTATGAAACTCAAAATCTGTTACAGCCCTAATAAAGAAACTTTCCACTCTGTCCTGCCCAACAAGTGGATGTTGTGTACATTGGAAAGAAAAGCTGTTTTCCCAAACCCTTTTCAGTTTAGTGCTTCTAGAAAATAGATTTCTTGTTATAGCAAATAGCTAACAGAGTGATAGGATGTTACAACTCCTTTCCATTCTTCACTTAACTCACCCCTGTAAAAGTTTGACATTTATTTTGTGTGATGAGTTTTGTTGTATAGAAAAATACAGCAGTTGAAATTTAAGGTTTTTAGTACTTCCACGGCAATGAATATTTTGATATTTTAACCCTTTAAATCATTAAATGTAGGATTGTCGGATGTCCTGCAGTTCATCTAAATTCAGATGTTACATCCGTGCCTCATCTTTATTAGAAATTGCATTCCAAAGTCCCTGGATTGGTTCTGTTCTGGTGCGACAGTCTTTGCCATATTGCTGTAAAAGAAATGTGTGATCTGAACAGGGGTGGGGTTGAAGAATAATCTGTTAATCCAGCCTTTGAGAGCCACTGCTGAGATGTTCTAAGTATATTTGTGTATTTATAAAGGCAAAAAGTATGGAAAAGTCTGTTTTGCAGTGTAAAAGTGGAGCAAAGCTTGAGCTTCTGTCTTCCTCTGAATTAGGAGTTTGGTTTTTTTCTATTTGTTGACTGTGATACCTGCTAAGTGACAGTTGGTTTTTTTGTTCTGTAAGTGTGTTTTTATTGCTTGAGTTAATTTAAAATTTTTTTTTTCCTTTAAACAGGATATTTCTGCTCAAGAAAGCAATATTTTAGGGGCGTTCTGTGATATGAATGTAAGTTGTCCACTTTTAAATAGGTGCGCATTAAATACTAAAATAAACACTGTCATTCCTGTGTGTGGATTTGTGTTGCACTTCTGTAGCTTTTGACTTTGCTGTGTATCTGAATGACCTAGCACTGAGTCTTCTCCTGTTTTTGGACTATTTCAGGATGTAGAAGTACCATTGCACTTGCTTCGTTACGTTTGTCTGTTTTGTGGAAAAAATGGCCTTTCCCTCATGAAGGATTGCTTTGAGTACGGAACCCCTGAGACGCTGCCGTTCCTTATAGCACATGCATTTATCACAGTGGTGTCTAATGTGAGTATTCCCTTTCAACTCTTCCACTTGAGCACAGAAAATACAAGGAATCTGAAAAAACTCTCTGGGAGCAGGGAGGGATAAAAAGGCTGGAAATTTTCCATGTTGGGAATGAGGTTTGTCCATGAGCAGAGCATTTGGTTATCCAGACCCTCTGCATCTCCTGTAGGTTTCCAGGTTTGTACCTAGACAGGGAGATTGTAACAGCCTCAAAAGATACTTCAAGGAATGTTGTCAGAGGCCATTTCTGTCCTTGAAATGATGCTATGAAAGTGGTTTTAGTTTCTTCAGAGTACTTTAACTTCTTAGCTATTCCCAATGAGGCACAAAGGTTTTATTTTCTCTTCAATTTCCTGTGATTTGATACCATTATACACATTTGCAGCACAGAGGTAATAATCTTTTTTCCCCCCACTTAGTTTTAGAATGCATATCCTCCATAGTTTCTGCATTTTCAAATCACAGGGAGTTTTGACTGGCAGGATTACGAATTTATTTTAGTGGAGATTTGAAGGAGATTGGTGATAAAAATAAAACCCAGTCCTTGAAGAAGGACATATGAAGACTTAGGGTAATGTGAGGATAAAAGTTGTGACCTGGCTTGTGGATGGACAGAAAGAAAACCAATAATTTGTTATGCCTTGCACAAAGTGAGCTTGGCATTGTTTTGACACTGATTGCAATTTGAAATACTTAAAATCAGGTTCTTCCTCCCACACATCTTCCTTGATTCTGAGAGAGAGCCAGTAATTGAAATCAAGCTGGTGTTGAGGATCTGTGTCCAGCTCTCCTGATCCTTGCAGGCCAGAGAACAAATGGGCAAGGCCATGATCTGCTCCATTCTTTTAAACCTGCCCAGGAGGGCTGGTGCAGCCCCTCTCTCTGGTTGGTGGTGAGATATATTCTGAATGTGTGAGATATGCTCTCAATTTGTGAGGTATGTTCTCTGCTGGCCCTTTTTGTGCAAGCTGCTGAGTTCTTCATCTCCAGCTGCTGTCAGTGTAGTCCTTGTCAAACCATATGCTGAAACTGAGGGTTCTTGTAGCTTGTTCTGGTTCAGAATGAAATTTTGGTCGTGGAACCAAACATTTTTGCGTTTTTGTTTTATTTTTTGTGAGACGGGACAAAACTTCTTGAACAAAGAGTGGCAGCTCCCTGTCACATCAGCATGTTTTTAAACAAACATTCTGGCTGCAAATCCCGTTTCCTGGGTATCCCACACCAGTGCAACTGCCTTTCTTTTTTGTCCTCTTTGGGAGTCTTTATTTTTCTCCACAAAAATTGTTTCTTTTCTTTATTTTTAGTGATGTGCCCTAAAACAAAATGCTTCTCAGCAAAGTTTCTCTTTTCAGATGTTTGCTTAGCAACTTTGCATTTCTCTTTGGTTCTAGTAGGTAACATGTTTTAGCTTTCTGCTGCAGCTCTTTCAGATGAGTTCTATGGTTAAACCTGGCAGATAAAATGAGATTCAACCCAAACCATAACCAAAACTGTGGTTTCTTCAGCCTCTTGCAGCTTTGCAACTTTTCCCATTCAAGGAGCTTTTCTTTTGAACTCTGTCTGGCTTTGCTGACAAATCTGTGTGAGTTGGAGGAAAACTGTTTAAGAAAGTGATATTTAGGTTTTATTTTTATATGTCAGTTCACTACAGAATGTATAAGAAAATGTTCTATGTGTAATGTGCTTTATTCATCCATTTGCTGCATTTGGTGTCAGTATACTTGGTAGCACTGCTGCTGCCTTTCAAATGAAATACATTTATTACAGTCAAATGAGGCAGCTAATTTTTTTGACAAAATAAATTTTACCTTGCCAATATATATAAAAAAATATTTCTCCATCTCTACAATGCTGCATGAATTTAGTGTTTTGATGTAATTTTTCTCTTCCCCTGTTTGTTTTTATATCATTTCACTGTATAATTTGTGTAACTTAGGCAAATATAAATGATTTCATAAATGTTTCTGATTGTGAACCCCCAGACTCCACTAAAACAAAAAGAAGCATTCACAAAACTGAGCAAGGCTTTGGTGGTCTCAGCAAGAACTCTGCTAATCTGACTTGGTTTTTTCCCAGTGCATTTGGTTTTATGGCATTTAGAGATATTTATTCCAATAATGTGTTAACTTACTGCAGTGTGTAAAGCCACACCACAGTGTGTAGTAACCCTTAAATACATTTTCTCAGCTGTAGTAACTCTTGAGAATGGCTGTTAAGCAGCCATTCTTGTAAAGATTCCTTGAAATAGCCATGCTGGAATTTATTTTCAAGTCTGTAAGATGAAGAAGTTCTTTAGCTACTGCCTTCTAGAAATTAATTACCTCTGATAAAGAGCAAATAAGAGAAAAAAACTCTCTGAAACATGCGAAAAGAACAGATGCAGTGAATACTTTTTCTTAAACACAGGTGGGAGCAAAAAGTGATGTAATTTTATTTATTCTCATTTAACAGATGCTAGTTGATGTCGTTTTAGATGTGTTACTCTATGTCATTTAAGCAATTTAGAATGCAAATGTGAGTCCACGTTCAAAATCCCAATTTCATTTGTAACATGAAATGATGCATTGCTTGAATTCTGAGGCTGAAGGTTGTGTGTAATGCAAGTTTACAGATGCATTATTTCAACTTAGGAGTTGAACAGTGAAAGCTATAAAAACAAAGTGATAAAAGCATTTCATACTTCTATTTCACAAAGAAATGAATTTTCTTTAGCATTTCATGCTGTGTTTGAAGCAGAGTACATGATGTTAAAAATCGAATGGTGTAATCACAATAAGTATCTTTGTCATCCATTGCAACTCCTTGTCAGAATTCTATTTCCTTTTTCTAGAACAAGCATCTTCTAGTGACACTTTGCATCTTTGGGATGTTAGCATTTTTTCCCTCTTGAGGCTGCCAGTTGGATCAGGAGCTTAATTCCAAGTGTGGTCTTTTTTGCAATGTGAGGATTTGGCTGGTTTCTCTTGCAAAGGAGGTATTGTTACTGTGCAGTGCTAAGTGCCTTGTAAGAAGGAAGCCTGCAAATATTTCTGTCAGAACCGACTCAGAGCTCTTTGGCAAATGCTGGAAACGTTGAAAAGAAACTGGGGAGAAGTTTGACTGCAGCCTAATGTTTTTCTCTCCTGTCAAGACGGAATATACACATTTTGTGCATACAGAATTGAGTCCTCAGGCAGAAATTCTTGCATCAGCTGCAAACTGCAATTCTTTCAAGAGCAGAGGTGGGGATGCACAGGGCCTTGAGTGAGTGACAGGGCTGCTTTTCACAAGGGCTCTGTGTGCACATGATTGCGTTTCTGTGGGCAGGAGCAGCAGCTGCTGCTGTTGCATCTGTGCTCCATCCCTTACCTGGCACGGAGTAACAGGTTGAACCGGCTCTGAATTCCTTTTTGAAATGCAGATGCCACTTCTGACTTTGCCTGTGGAAGTCCTTGGCTAGGTGCTTTTCCTCACAGCGGTGCTAAGTAGCTGTTTCAGGGTTTTTTGTTTGTTTTTTTGGGGTTTTTTTTCTTCCCTCTGCTTATATTTTCTTCCTGCATTCAGCTCTGCAAAGGTGGTAAAGGCAGAATGGTAAATATGAGAAATGCAAATATGGTAGTAAAAACCTGCTTAATCACTGCTTGTAAAACATCTTATTTTATTGGATATGTGAGCCCTAAGAAGCAAAACAACACTAGTCAAGCAGTGTTACTTGATTTAGGAGTGGGTTGCAAGGAACTGAAAGAACAGAATAATTTTCATGTAAACTCTTAAAGAAAAGGGAAAGAAAAAAACCCCACAGGGCAGAGTAGCAGTTTTTCCTACCGTAGGAATTACAGAAAATAAAAAATTGAGGCACCTAGGCAGTGTGATATTATTTATACAAAGTTTGTTTTCCAGTGGATTAGCAGGAATGATGCAAATCCTCTTTCTAAGTCAAAAAAAACACATTCCTCAGATAAGATTTGAAATTAAGAAGTTGAACAAAAACCATGAATAAAGCCTTATTTTAAAGTGGGGTTGCACATACAAATGTACGAACAGTATTTCAATTTTTACCGTTCTCTTTAAATGTCATTAATGAAATTTGTATCTATTTATGTTTTTGCATTATAGATCAGAATATGGCTACACATCCCTGCTGTCATGCAGCACATTATACCCTTTAGGACTTATGTTATCAGGTAAATTTTTATTTTAAGTATTCTTCTTGTGGGACTTTTTTGACAGCACCTCTTTCTAATTGCAGCTGATACTTTTAATTGTAAAGGGTGTTGCTCTGTCATTTCAACAAGGAGGGTGAAGGTAATGTTTAGAGTTAGTTTGGGCAGCTCCTTGCATCTGATTTCAGTATCAATCAGATCAATCTCATTAAGAATATTCTGAGTGTGACATCCAGCCCCATTGTGACATGTTGGGTCAGTTGTACTCCAACCTCCCTCGCTGTGATAACTTCATAAAATTGTGCATCCAGTTTGCAGTGAGGTGCTGGAAGGAGAAGAGCAATCTGCAGGCTCTGAGATTTCAGATCCTGAGTTTAAACACAGCTTTGCATTCTGATGTTCTGGATTTCCAGCTGGCAGCAACTGAAGTGTGATCAAAAGTCTCCTCGCACTTTTATGTAGCTAAATATATCCAGTCCCAAAGATTCTTTATATCAAGCTGTCTATCATGAAAAACTCTTTCAATTCCAAGTACTTGTAAGGGTATTTAATTATACAAGCAATTTATTTTTATTGGGTTTCTCAGGACAATAGAAACATTGCTGATGAAATTATCTCTGTGTGTGTATCTGCCTGGAGGTGGAGGGGTGTGGTCACAGCTAATTCCCCTTCCAGTGGCCCAACATTCAATTTTCCTACTGCTTTTGCATAGGCCCACAGCTCCTCCAAGGCTCTGGGTTTCCTCTAGCTGTAATATTAGAAATGTGCTTATACTGGTGATAGGGCCTTTACACATTTTTCTGTCTTAACTCTACCAGTATAAAATAACACTCAACAAAAATAATTACATTGGCAACAAACAGCTTTCCTGAACAATGAGACTGGGAATTGTTTCATATTTTAAAATGGTTTGGTTTTATATTGACTGTAAAAATGTAAGTACTGACTTGGCTGTCAATCTGTTTTGCTGTAGTGTGGTTTCTTACTAAAATGATACCAGCAGAGAGAAAAGTATTTTGATCTTTTATTAAAACACATCATTCTTGAGTTGCAGTCCAGCAGTGTACACTCCTTTAATGCTGATGTGCTATCTTTGAAATCTTACCAGGGTGATTATTAATCATGAGGCAGTCAAGAGAGGGCAGGCAGAGGATTTTCGAGTGCTTGCCTCTGTACATATTCTATTAATGGTTGTTGGTGTGCCTGGGAGTCTGGTCATGAGCCTTCCCTGTCTTCTTGCAATGTATGGAAATGAAAAAGAGCATCAAGGGATCAGCAATTGGAGTTAGGCTGATAATAAGGAACTACTTGAGGGAGACAGAATAACACATCCTGGAGTTTTTGCTGCTTGTCGTCCTGTAATGCTTAAAACATTTTTTTTTAATAATGAAAGGTGCAGTTGGGGTCACTGGAATGTTTAGGAGGTTTTTTTTTTCAGTTTCTCATGTCTTCCTCTTTAACCATTAGAATATGTGATTTGAAATGTGATTTGTCACAGCTTCTTGCCATAAATAATGCCCTTGTTGTCTGTAGAATTTAAAATGCGCTCACATCAATCAGAAAGGTAACACTGACACAGGATGCATCTATGGAAGACCCAGTTTAGAGCAGGAAGGGGATGTTCTCCCAGTTCTTGTTTTTCACAGCTGAATCCTGATAGGATCTGAAGCTTCACAATGTTGTGAAATCCAGAGCTTTTTTAGTGCAGATTCACTTCGGGAGTGAGACTGAGGCTTGGAGGCCGTATAGGAAAAATCCCCTCTAGTGCTGTACCTTGATGGGGCCAGCAGTGAACACAGATGCCTTCAGGGAAGGATGACTTCCTTCATGGATGCAGCTCACCCCACATGCTTGTCAAACGCACAGATCTCGGCTCAGCAGCTTGGGTCTCTTGGTCTCCATCTGCTTTTACTTCTGGAAAAAGACAAAACAAAAAGGGGACACAATCTTGGGCACAGCAGCACCTTTTAAAGAAATCCTGCAGAGCTTCTACGAGGGTTTGAAGAGGCTTTTAGTCCAGAATAAGCTCCCTGGGGCTCTGATTTAGTTCCAGTTGCTGTTCCTGTGGATTCCCTGCAGGAACTACATTTTGCAGGGCTGACCAGCAAGAGACATCACCTGACTGGCATCTCAGCAGCATCTTTGATCAGCTGAGCTTGCCCTTTACTTATGGTTGTTTCTGCAAGGAGTGGATGGACAGCAAAGCGAATGTTTGCAGAGAGGAGACCACTGCTGGAATTTGCAGAGGTCGTGTGCACAGCCCTCTGTCATAATTGCTGCTCCTAGTAAAAGATTAATAAATGCTATTTTCTGCCTGGCCAAGGGAGCACAGGCATCTTGCCTCTGAAGGGCCTATGTTTTTTAAGCAGTTTAGGAAAGAAATAAAGGATTGAATTAAAAATTATGTGAAATGAAATTTACATCTCTCAGTAAGCAAAGTGATTTTGACCCCCTCAGAAGGAAGCTCTTACTGATCCTAATGCCTTAGAATTCTGCATTTCAAAATGCAAACTTCTCATTAAAAGAGACTTCCACAAGTGACTCAAGAAATTAAGTCCTGACTTACTGCAGTTATAAACGAGGATGAATTGTTGATGTCTGTTTATGAACAAAGACAGTGGTTCCATCTGTCTTCTGCCTCAAGATCAGAGATGAGAGATAACTCTGTGTGGTTCCAGTTCCTGAATGTCTCAGGGGTGCAGGAGCTCCCAGCAGTGGTGTTTTGAGGACAGTGTTTTTTCAGTGCTGAGACTGTTGAAAGAGCCATGAGGAGTTTGGTCCTGTTGAAAGTGCTGCAGCAGCACTGACCAGGAGCAGGTTTTGTTCCACCCCTTTCTACTCCCATCCTTTCTCCATTCCCCCTGTCTCCTGCTTGAACATGGATCTGGATGTTTTGTGAGGGATTCTTGTCTCTGCCCCAGTTAGGCAGGAACAGAATGTTCTGTGCAGGAGCACATTGAGAAGGAATTCCAAGTGTCAGTGGCACACACACAGCACTGGTAGATGCAGAGGAAGTGGAAGTGCCGAACAATTCCTGATCCATGAGGCTTCCCATAGAAAATGCAGCTGAAAGAATTCAAATTGCTCTCCTGTTAAAAATATTCTTCTTAAAATGAGGTTCATGGGAGTACCCAAGACCACTCCTTGCCACCACATGTCATAAAAGTCTTGCAGTGAGCCGTGAAGGTTTGAATCACAAAAAATATTTGTCTCCTCCAAAAAAATCTGAAAATTTACAGTAAGAAGAATAGATAAGTCAGAAGACAGTAAGCAGCCATTTTAGGAGCACTTACTCATTCTGCTGGATGCCCTTTTGCAGCTGTGGTCCAGAGGAGTCAGATTAAGGGGAAAGAAAAAGGTGATTTCACAGCTGAGTAGTTGAAGTCCTGAAGCATAAGATGTGATTGTAAGCATTACATTAGCATGGAACTGGGTGTTTAAAACTGAACTCTCTCTATCCCCAAACACAGCAAAGGGAAAGAATTTAAGTGGACTAAAACAATTGAGTATAGCTACTAGATATTAATTGATTATTTCAAGTATGCCAGGCTGACAGGATAGGTGTTGTAATATGTGGAATATATCCTTTCTGCAGCTGTATAAAAAAGGGATGTTTCATTCTGGCAAAATCTCCGGGTTAAGTAGATTACACGGGTCCTGGAGTATCATTCATCTCTTCCTCAAACACTTAATGCTCATCAGACTGAGAAAGATAAAAAAGTAGGAATTAAAAAAGTAATGAAGGACAGAATGGAAGCTATTATTAAGCCATTACATGAGTCAGTCACACACTCACATTTCTATAGTGCCTATACAGCTCTGATCCTTCGATCCTGCAGGTAATAACAGAGCTACCTCAGTACTGGGAAGGCTGACAAAGAAGGTGGCAATAAAAAATTTACGTTGAGAGGAGGAGAGACAGAGTCTAGGAGAGTTTTTTTTTTGACAGGGCAATTCATATCATGTATGAATGATATAAAGATAATAAGTAGGAAATGGTAATTCAGGTGTTTTGAAAAACAAGGAATGGAGAGCATGCTGCCCAATTGTCAGCTTGCAGATTGAAGAAGTGAAAGGAGTTTGTTTTTCACTCAAGCATAATTGTCAAAACTGGCTGGCACAGGTTAATGAGAAAGCCAAAAGTATAAATAGAAAGAGATAAATGAATTCACAGTAGTAGATGGGTTCATCCTTTTTTTTTTATATATGGGATGAATCTTTAATCTACTTTTAGAGTGGCTATTTTGGATTAAATAGACGTTTTGCCTTGCTCTCCACTGTTCTTTCATGAGGCAATGCAGCAAATTTATAGGTAGGGAAAGAGGTGAGTTAATTGCCAGTGCTAGGTAAAGATCTCTTTATTGTTAATAATGTTATACCTCTAAAAACATAAAATGTTACTGATACAGATGGATTTAAGCCATTCCATCTTCCCACAATATAAGAGGAGGTGTGGCCTACTCTGCAAGTTTCTATGGTTTTAATCTTGGTAGTAAAGATATGGTCATGTTTGATTTATGACCAGTGTAGTAGTGCCAATAAATTTTCTAGTGCTGGCTGCAGTCACACTTCTGAAGAGAAGTTTGCCATCTTCTGCTTCTTCTCAGGTTAGAACAACCCTGTGGTGTCAAAAACCTGGGCTTGGTGGTAACAAGTGCTCTGTTCCCTCTAAATTTATTAAGGGTACAGTAGAAGATCCCTTGAAAGTGTTTTTGTCACTTTGAAAATGCACCTACACCATCATTTCACTTTATAAAAAGTGCAATTTATCTTTATATTATAACACAGAAAATAGGACACAAGTCTGATTCAGGTTAAAAGTGGGCATTTTATGGGAATTGTATAAATGAAAATAGCTTTAGACTGATAACGCTGCATCAAAATAAGGAACGTTCGGTTTTATAAACCAGAATAATGTGGTCACTTCACCAAACTTTGTAGTGTGAGGAAGATTTCAGGTCCAAGTCCTGTCAGAGAAATGGAGTGAAGCCACCAAAGCAGCCTTGCTTTGTGTATATAGGTGTGTCCATCCCCCTGCTCAGTGCATGCAAACACTCACACCTGTCCTTTGTAAAATGAGAGTTCAAGTGATGTGTTTGGACATGTCTGAGACGTTCAGAAATGCTTCACCAAACCTTGAGTCTGACTTGGTGGGAGTTATGGACACAGAAAAGCTCTGGGAACCAGGCCCTGATGAGAGTTTGCACATAAAAATGGGGAGATGAAAATTGATATTGCTGAGAGTCACAGAATCGTTAAGATTGGAAAACACCCCTGAGACTGAGTCCAGCCTTTAAGCACTGCCTGGTTCACCACTAAACTTTGTCCCCAAGTGCCACTTCTGCCCTTTTTTTGAACACTTCCAGGGACGGCAACTCCAAAATCCCACAGCTCTGTACCTGCTTTTTGTGATTGGGTGTGGGAGCTTAATTATGGCCTCTGTTCTTCCATTCACTGCCTCTCCCTTAAAATAAATCCTCAATATTCAATTTGCTGTTGGCATAGCTGGGCAGAGATTCAGGATGTCCCTTTGTCACTAGGGCAGGACATACATGGACGATGGCTGGAACACCAGTGCTGTCATCACTCTTTGCTGAGGACAAATCACCTCATTTGCTAATCACAAATATTTGGTAACACAGACCAGGACATTTTTCTCTCAGAGTGTAACTGCTCTCACCTGTCTGCAGTTAAAGGCAGGTCACTTTTTCAGTGAATTTTGCTTTCCATCCCTACTTTGCTTCTGTTTAGAAATCACAGCACAGCAGCAACATTTTCTTGCCAGGATTTGATTTGCAATGCTCCACACAAGAAGACAAATTTCACAACTAAGACCAGGGAAGGATCTGATTGCCTTGGCCTGGAATGGTCCTTCCTTTGTCCTGCTGTTGCTGATGTGTGATTCCTGTCATACATCTCCAGTCTCTGGGATTATTTGCACTGAAGTCTCTTTTCTCTGTTTGACAGTGTTAAGTGTCATTTAAGTGTGTTTATTTTAAGGCCTCTACACAAGAGCTGTGAAAAAGAGCCATCATCTAAATAAGAATCAGGGCCTGTAGTTTTGCTTTTGAAAAAAAAAAATTACTGATGTTTATATGATGTCAATGCAAAGGAATGGTGCATAAATCTGCTTAAGTGTAGTTTAATATCTCGTGTGTTTTTTAAAAGATTCATGCATTTATTTGGCCAGTCTCCAAGGACAGATCCAGGCCTAGGCTGTCAAACAAATGGATTTTTAACGCATTTCTGTGTAGTTAAATCTAGTTTGGATGTAGCTGAAACTTCAAAACGCTGAAGTGCAGCAGAAAAAATTAATTATGCCAACTTTGTATGCATGTACCTTTCACTGTGCCATCTTTAATGGCATCAAAATAAGCTCAGGAAAGCTCGTTTCGAAACGTTTTTCTGTTGCACGTTTAGTTAGATGAAATTCTCAGTTGTGTTGGTGTTTTGTATGTGAGCTTTACAGGCATCTCACTACAGATTTTCTCTAGTCTTGCTGAGGAAAGACTGAGATTCCACCAGGTTCTCTAAATCAGTTTTTATTATTTCTTGTGCTTTGCATTTGCAGAGAATATTTGTATTGCAGCTCACTGTGCAGGATTAGATCACTGCAAGAGAAAGGACTTAACCTTTTTAAAATTCTTTAGGAAATTATTTACTTCGTAAAATGTTATAGATATTTCTGCTTTTTCTTGGTGTTTTTCATTAATTGTTGCCAACTTTTAACAGTGGTATTTTAAGTGTGAGTATTTTCAGAGGTATTGGAGGTGCGTCTTTGCTACAATCAAGGTGGTGCTGCAGGAATCTTATGGTTTGAATCATACCCTTTTTGTTTTCCTCCCATTTGTGACTTCTGCCAGGTATTTATGTAAACTGTCAGACCAGGAGTTGCGGCAGAGCGCGGCCCGGAACATGGCAGATTTAATGTGGAGCACAGTGAAAGAGCCCTTGGACACAGCCTTGTGTTTTGATAAAGAAAGTCTTGATCTGGCATTCAAATACTTCATGTCTCCAACTCTGACAATGAGATTGGCTGGGCTGAGCCAAATAACAGTAAGAACTTTTTAAAAATACCAATTACATTTTGCCAAAAATGTTTCTTGTTGCATTTTATTATTTCCAGGCTTGTTTGGGGGGCTTTTTTTCATGTGTGGGAGCAGCAGGATCCTCTTCCATGCAGCCTTAGGAAATGACAGACACGATGGAGAGTGCAGGCTTTGCTGGGAGCTGAGTCCAAGTGGTGCCTGTGCTCTGCACCATATGGAAGTGGCTCACATTACCTGAGCAATTCACGTGCTGAACAACACTCTTGGAGCTGTGTTTTGTGACAGCTGTGTTGAAATGGAGCCCCTTGGCAGGGCAATATTTGTTGTTGAGAAAGGCTTTCAAATCTGTTTGCATTTTTACCTTTGCAGCATCTTGACTGTGCTGCAATTAGTGCTGCTCTGTATTGCACAAACCTTGTGTTCTGTTTGTTAGTGCAGTCTGGCTCTCGAGAGAGCATTTCTGCATTCATTAGCAGCAGGCTGGATTGAAGAGGTAAATATGTACAGCATCAAATAGAAAACAATTAGGACTAAAAAAAAACCCCATCTTTCCCTTTGCCATGGAAATGCTCCACGTTCACCTGGGCATTCTTGACTTGTCAGTGCTGCTACAGCCATAGAGAAACAGTCCCACAGGAAGGCAAAAGTTAAGTTTTTTATCCATCTGAGCGTCTTCAGTTTTGTGTTTCAGTTTTGTGTTTTCCAAACACATTTGGCCTTCTCTCTTCTAACTGGTGATGTGGTGTCACTGAGTACAAGTTTGCTTAAACTTGATTTCAGTTGTAGATAGAAGTACTTTCAATTTAATAAATGGCAATTTAAAGAGATCTGTAAGTACTTCTAATCAGATTATTGCTGGCTTTTAACCAATGTAAATATTTATTTACATGCAGGTAACTTGCTGGGTTGTAAAAGAAGGCTGTGAACTCCATCCACGCAGTATAATTGATCATAAAATCTATTGCCACTTTTGCATAGTTCCAGTTTTATTATATTTCAGTTCTTATAAATCCTTTCCTTTGGTTTTACACAATGCTCCTTGTTCAACTGCCAGTGTATTTCTTTTTGTGTATCCTTGCCAAAACAAAGTGTGAAAATAAGAATACATCGGCTGCTTTATTTTTGCAGGCATCTAACTCATTTAAGGGAGTGTGAAGTTGTGTTAGGTAGTTCCATGTTTGCACCTGTTGTGATTGATAAATACTGCTGTAAAAATGAGAGTTTTTAAATAACAGACATGTATTACCAGAAGAAAAATTTTACCGTGTTTTTAGACTAAAATTAATAGTTTTCAGCTTGTAAAAATGGATTATTGTATGCTAATAAGTTACTGAGTCTGTCTGCTTTTTTTATGTGAATAGTCTCTAAAACTGCTCTGGAGTACAGAGGCAATTTATTCTTCTTTCTCCTGCAAATCATAAAAGTTTTATATTTGTTGATACCTTGTTTCTCTTCCATTTCCTCTCTCAGTCACCTGTTGCGGTGGTTCAGCTCCAAAATACCTTCTCTCTCTGCTATTCCCTCCCAAACAGAACTTTATTTTCCTGTCCTTCGGTGTCTGGGTCTGGAGATGAGCCCAGGGTGATGCTTTTTAGTGCTCAGCTTTCTTTGCTGAAGTTCGTGTCCTTCATAAGTGACACTTTTGTGTTGCATTATTTGAGTGTCTGGGCACAACTGCCTTTAGTTTCTTACTGTGTGCACAGATGGTAAAAAATGAAAAAGGATTTTATTTCCTCTGGTATTCAAGGAAACAAAACTTGAAGGGAAAAACCTGTTAGGAGTTGCAAGGTGTTGCAAGGCTGTCCCACATCTGCTTTATCTTGTGCTGCTGTGGCAGAATCCTAAGAGTTTAATTGATTTTATTGTAAAAATTGTTTCCAAATCCCAATATGAAAAGAAAAATCTTTGTCAGAGTTGCTTTTGAGAAGGATTTGGATGGGACGTGTTGATCAAAAACCGTGCATTACATTTGGTGATAGGAACAGCTCAAGACTCTCACACTTTGAGCCCTTTCAAAATATTTCCATTTGGAGATAAACATGAAAAAAAAATCAATGATCTTCACTTCCACTGCTTTATCTGACCCGGTTCTAACTGGGCACAACAGCCACTTCCTGAAGTTCTTGTCACGTGTTTTTCCACTCCTAAATATGTTTAATTTAAAATTCTCTATTAGTAACTCATCTATTAATAATCATGCAGTCAGACTCTTGTGTCTCACTGATTTCAATGCACGTTTTCCATTTTGTTTCTTCAAAACTGTTTTTTCCCCCCTGAAAATTTTATGGGATTGGACACAAATAACTCTGTGTGCAAAGACTTGAGAAGATTAGTGAATTCACCTGAATTAACACTTGTTTCAAGAGTGGAGTAAATATTTTGACAAAGTTACCAACTAATTTAATTTTAGCTTAAAAAATTCGCATTATTTTGCCTTTAATTTTTTTTTTTGACAGCAAGATGCCAAATAAGTTCTACTACTTAATTTAAAATACTTTAAAGGATGTTATGTAGATGTAAAGAATTGTATACAGAGCCATTGGTGCTGAAAGATGTGGAAAAGAAATAAAAACTTTAAATGGGCTTTTTTTTTTTCTTCTCTAATGTCTTAAATTTATCAGTTCGGACACGTTTGAAAGCTTCATTTCATGTAAAAATATGTGGTTTTCATTCTCTATTTTTGTCTAAACAACTTATTTTAAAACATAAGAAGTCTTGTAAAATTTTGTTTAATGTCACTAATACTATCTTGAAATATAAGAAAACTACCTCACCAAATATGTGGATCAAATGGTAATTTTTTTCTTCCTTTTTTAACTATAGAATCAACTTCATACCTTCAATGATGTGTGTAATAATGAGTCATTAGTTTCAGACACAGAAACGTAAGTAGGAGCCTTATTCTGAATACTTCAAGTGTTTTATGTGCTTGCAGTTCTTCTCTGTTGTTGCTATGGGTTATACACAGTGGGGGAGCAGTGATACTCTAAGGCATTTATTAGGAATATTCTAAGCAGGGGGTTAATAATTGGTTTTAAATGCTAACTATAAAATATTTCTAAATGGTTTTGCAATTTTTTTTTTGCTGTATTAAAGTATAGAGTAAAGGTAAGCTTTAGAAACATGTAGATACTGAAATAATAAATGCCTGTAATGGGCCATTATCTTCATTGTGGTTTAAAACCAAGAACCAAATTCATATCCAGTTCATATAATTTTTGCCACTTTCTCATTTCTCTGTATTATTTATTTAACCAAGACTTGTCTTTCCATCACTGGTTCCTAACTTTGTAAGTGTTCCACCCAGTTTGTGAGGGAATGCTGTTGTTTTTGTTTTGTTTTTTTTCTTCAAAGTCCTTATTTAATTCAGGCGTGTTGAACAATTTTAAAGTGACTCACAAATACTTTCAGGAAGATTCACCTGTGGGATTGTATTCCAGCCAGGAAATGTATTGACTTCTGCAGTAACTCTAAACTTAATGTTAGAATTGTCAATTATAAAATTATTAAAAATTCAAAATACCTATTTTGGTAGTTGAAATAACTGTTCTTGTGAAATAATGGGCAAAGTGTGTAAATTACAGAATTTTACTCATAATACACTTCTTAAGTTTCTCTTGCTGGGGGGAATATACTGTGTTTATTTTGGAGGCCGCAGACACTCTTCAGTACTTTATTAATGGGAAATCTCTCACAACAGCAGTGTCTTGCTTTTGTCTGGATACTTTAATTAGTAACTGTTCCATTTTAACACTTCTGGAAATCTGGCTGCAATCAGGAGCTCAATTCTGTAGATCTCATGTGAAAAGCACCTTAGATATCCCAAGAGAAATTTCTGGGAATGTGTCAGTACTTTAAACGTAAAGAACCAGAATTTAGGGCCCTTTTGCTTCCATGGAGATGTGGAAATACCTTGGGAATAAGAAATAGATATTAAATACTCAAGGAAATACCTTGGAAATAAGAAATAGATAGTAAATACTCCAGGAGGGAACATGTTGGGAATGTGAGGTCAGCTGGGGTGTTTCCTTCACTGTGCTCCCAGTTCATGGTGTGTTGTTACTGGGACTGACAAACCTCAGATTTATCCAGTTCTTCTTCCCTCACCCTGAAAATCTGAAACAGAGAGGTCATTTTTAGGTCGTGGCAACATTAACAGGTGATTGTGCCAGTTAAACCTGATACAAAGCTGTTTGTTTCTCTGTGTCAAATGTAAAAAAGAGAAGTTATGAATGTGGAACAAGAGAAGAGTGGTTAAATTTCCCTGCAGAAGAGCAGATGCACTCGGCAAGAGCATCAGAGTTATTTTAAAGCTGAAGGAAATTGTCAAATTCTCCTCTGGGATATTACTTTCTTGGCAGGGGCATCTGTAAACAGGCTGTCATTTGAAAGGAATGCAGCATGAACAGAAAACCTTCTTTTCCACTTTTGTAGTATGTGGGTTTTTTTTTAAAAAAAATCCGAATTCCAGTTGTTCTGGTGCTTTACCTGCAAGGTTGGTTGCAAATCAGTGTCAAGTATTGCTGCTCATCTTCAAATATCTTTTGCAATCTCTGATGTCTTCCAGCCAAATAATCAGAAAGGGCTGGAGCAGAAGGATGGGGAAAACGTCTCACTTCTCCAGTTTGTTCAGTACAAAGCTTCCCTCTCATTACAGACTCTGCTCATGAGAAATTTTTTGGATGAAAAGGCACTTTAGGGAGTTGGCAGTGACTGAATGAGCAGCAAAAGGAAAGCTTTTCATTCCTGTGTTCTTTCCTTAGCGGAGAAAGGAAGTCTTAAGTTTTATTTTGTACCTTTGTAGCCTCTGCAGATTTGCCACAAGAAGATGTTCTGCATTATGTCTGGTCATCCCCATTACATGTTTTGACTTTTCCAGATGCATTTGGAACTGTCAACCTTTGGGATTTCTCCTTCTGTATCTTGCTAAGGTGGGTTTGCGGGAGGTACCTTGGGATAAAAAAAATAATCAGCTTTCAGTTAGTCCTGGCTCTTCCTTGTTCAGAATTAACATCAGGATTTTTTAGCAAATATTTACAATGGTAGCTTCCTACCTTTATCCTCAGCACTGCAGTTTTTCCATGGTAAGACAAGCTAAAGCATCTTCTGTCTAGCGGAAACACTGGATTTCACAAATTGCACTTGGAAGCAGCAGGGGAAGCTGAGACTGAGGGGTCTGGTTTGGAGCTGCAGGGATTTGTGTGGCTTTTGAGATTTCATTTCCCTGATTTCTCCAAGGTTGAGGCTTTGTGGTGAGCGAGGACATGCGTGGTCCAGATGTGGACAGTGCCTCAGCCACTCAACTTCATCATATTTCTCAGAGATGGGCTTTTCATTTAGCTGTTTCTGGCTCTAAAGATAGAACCAAATTCTTTGCAATCTGAGGTACTGAGGAGTGTGAAATCTACTGAAGCTAAAAATAACGAGCCCGAACAGAAGAGTCTCCAAGTCTTTGAATAAATGATTCCTGCAACTGTTTCGCTGATGTCACTGAGTGAAAAATAATGATGCTTTTCAGGAAGTGAAAGGTACTTTTTTGGGGGGTGTTTTTTGGACCACAAGAGGAGAAAATGTTGTTTTTTTTCTTTAGTGAGGACACTGTCAGCTTCTGGCAATAACACCTGTAAAGAGAGATTTTGTTTTGCTCTTCGCTTGGCAGGCAGCCAAGGGTTCGGGTTTCAGGTTCCAGGTTGACACTGAGGCAACTTCCTGACTCGTTCAAAAACCTTGATTACCCTCACTTAAAAAACTTCCTACAGAGCATTTTCAGGTGCCCAAAATTCCTTTCTTCTCCTTTCTTTCCCTCTCTTTCCTTTTTTATTGATATACTTAACTGCAAGTTGTGTTGTTTTTTCCATTCTCTGCTATTTCTTACCTTATGTTAACTCTTGCTTTCTCAGTTTTTATCTGAACTTACTGACTTGAGTTTCTGGCAGCATTATTCCTCTTCTCTCTCTACCCCATTTCAGGGATCTTTTCAGATTTTCTCTGAGGAAAAAAAAAAAAGTGATTTTTTTCACTCAGCTCGCTAATGTTTCTTTCTTGTGGCCGACACAGCAGTTAAACAAATATTCCAGATGATGTCAAAGTGGTGGTTTCATAGCCTGCAGAGCATCAAAGAGGAAAATTTGTGCTCAGAAGCAAAAACATGTGCTTGAATGTGTGTTGGGAAGGTGCCTTCTCTATCCTCTTTGCATTTCTGATCCTAAATAGTTGAGATCAGGGTTTCACATCTGTTGTTGTGTTGTAGATCCCATTTCAGTGGTGTTGTCAAGAGGTGTTAGTGTTCCTCCCTTGCAAGCTGCCACTTCCAGAGCTGCGTTTTTTTCATTGGAGCTTTTATATTCTGCTTTTCAGCTGTTGTATTTCATCCAGCTTCTGAGCTGGTGTGTTTTTGCAGCTTCGTGGGGAATTGAGTGGTTGAATAAAGAAGGTTTTCTTTGAGGGGGGTGACTTTGCTGTGGGATTTGTTCCTGGATTTGGGTCATCATGTGGGTACCAAGTATTGCACCACAGCCTTAGATTAAAATGTTTCCAGGACTTTAAGCCAGTCCTTTCATACAGACCTTTGACCTAGCAGGAAAATGCATAAACTGGAGGATAAGAATGAACAAAATTCAGCCTCTGGAGGATAAGAATGAACAAAACTCATGCTCTGCTCCCCTCCTTTGTGAGTGCAGTTCTAAACATCAGGTTATATCACCCACTGCACAGCTCCTGCTCTCTTCCTTGCAGTCTCATGGAATGCCTGGGGAAACTCGTGTCAGAAGTGCTTGAATTTCATTTCTTGACAGACATGAATTATCAGGGAACTCACATGAAAAATTCTAGGGAGAAATGGATTAAGTGTTGTGTACATTTGCAGTGTGAGATTCAGAGACAATTAAACCAGAGTCGCTGCTGCCTTTGCCTTTTTACTCTCTTCTCCTCCCTCAGCCACAGCACAGAGCCATAGAGAGTATCAAGTTCTTTAAGTGACTTTTCCTCTTGCTATCCAATTATTAAATCCATGAAAAACAGCTAATAGATGTTACTCCCAAGGTGAATTTTCGTACTCCTAAGGTCTGATTTGGATATTTGATTTGTAAAACCAGTCCTTGTGCTGCTGCTTTCACGTGAGAGGGAAAAGCACATCCGTGCTTTGATCCTAATGCATGATTTTCATGCTCACCATTTCCTTTAATACAAAAGAGTCAATTTTTTCAAGCAAACCTTTGCTGAAATGGAAGTGTTCAGGAAAGAAGACAGACACCCTTCATTTGTACTGAAATTAGCTTTTTTGGTGAATCCATGAGTTTGATATTGTAAATATATTCCTTAATAAATAAGAGAAGAAAGCACTTTGTGGGAGTAATAACTTGAACATTTTAGAAAGTAGTGATTGCTGTGCCCCCAGCCAAACTTTCTGGGAGGAACAATTCTCTCTGGGAAGCACAAGAGCTTAATTCTGCCTTGCACAAGGATCCTCTTGTTTCTGGCCATCCTCAACAAGTCCATATCAAATGCACATTTACCTTCAGAAATCTGAGACGGCGTTTCACCACAGTTGAGCTCCCCAGAAGGATAAAGAGTTTGTTACTGCTGAGAATACATCCATTAAAAAAGGCATTCCTTCAGAAGAATTATCTGTGGTTTTTCAGAAGAAACATGGTGTGAATTAGAGACAGAGAGCTACCATGGTAATTTAATAAAATGTGAAGGAACTGGCTCTAGAGGAGAGCTTTTGTTTTTTCCTTTGGAGTGGTTAAAATACAATGTATGACTGGCTCCAGAGCCTGATGGGTATTGTGCCATGTGCAGGAGGGTTTGGATAAAGATTCCCCATGTGGAATGTGTCCTTTCCCACTGGCACTGCCAGTGAGCCTAGCAGTGTTTTTGTTTATCTGGGATTCCTTCTCAAAGCTGCAGGTTGAAAAATTCAGTTGCAAGAAGAAAGGAAAGGTCTTTTTCAGACTTTGTTAGCCAGAAATGTGCACAGGCCAAAGTTTGGGTTGGATGGGCTTCTTTTGGATGTTGGGGAGAGCTGGGTTTTGGTTTGGTTTTGAAATGAGGTTCTGGGAAGTTAAGGACATCTTATATTCATGGAACAAATGGGACTTTCTTTTCAATCCCATTTTGAGTAGATCCCCTGTCGGACTGACTTTCAGTGTGAAACTCATTTATTGAGAAGCCATAAAGGATATCTGTTGGCAAACTTCTGCACCTTGCAAACCAGTTATTACTTAAATGTTATGGGACATTATCTTTGAACAATGTGAGAATGTTTGATTCCCCATGTCTGAAATTAGAAGAGAACAGTCTAGGAATCATGTGGAGTAACAGGAGCTTTGCTCCTCGGGTTCAACCACGAGGATCAGACAATTCAAAACAATTTTGCACTGGCCTCTGAGTAGTGAATCCTCATTGAAAAACGTACAAAGGCAGTCTCTTTTTACCTGAAGAATCCTGTTTCCTTCTTGAGGATGATAAAGATTGTCAGTCCTGGATTTTAATAGTGACTATAAATGTGACAAGGAGAGAAGTGGTAAAAATAACTCTCCTCAAGTCCTCCAAGGCACCCCCTCCCTCCATCCTCTCCTCCCTGAGAAACAGAGCTCTGTTATTCCATTTAAACCAAAGGCTGGACCTTAAATACTCTGATGTCCTGTAATAGCTTCTGCTGCCAAAATCAGGGTAAACAAACATTTGCTTGAAGAGAAGGAATAAAAAGGAGCTTATACACTGCTTCCCAGACAGGGCAGTGCTTTCTGCAAGTTCAGCTTTTGTTTTGGAAACTCACTTTCCTTGTCCTGGTCAGTTGGAATTCTTGCTTAAGGAATGGCAGTGGGGAAAGTTCCCTGTGGTTATAGATGAGCAGATTGAGAATTTGGAATAATCTGTGTGCTGCATGTATGTAAGTATGACCATGGGAGAGTTGCTATTTATGTAAGAGAATCTAAAAAGAGATCCATGGCTTTCTGAATAATTTCTGTCATTCCCACCTTTAGCTACATTTCAATACTTCTGGAATTTCATTATGAACGTGGATTAAATAGCAGTGTCAAAATCTTACCTGTGAGATCTTTGGAATTGTTTGCACGTGGTCTGTTAAGCATTCACTAATAAAATTAATGGAATTTTTGGTTATGTTTGCTGATGATCCAGAGGGGAAATATTGATATTTGGCATTAGTCTTCCAGCTAAAGAAAAGAATTATGGAAATCATTTGCTTCCTGCAAAAAAAATGAACATTGACTGCGGTTTGTGTTCAGAAGGTTTTCAGAAATCAACTTCTGGGTGTGCTGTTCCAGAGAAGAGCACAGAGTTAAATATTGCAGGGAAATCATTTCATGTTTCCACTCTTTTTTTCATCTCCAGGTCAATAGCAAAAGAACTCGCAGACTGGCTTATCAGCAACAACGTAGTTGAGCACATTTTTGGACCAAATTTACACATTGAGGTTTGTGTTCAAGTATTAATTTGGTAGAAACATGGAGCATCAACTTGTTCTGATAAATTTGTTCTCACCATGTTCTCCCTTTGCAGATCATCAAACAGTGCCAAGTGATTCTGAATTTTCTTGCAGCTGAAGGGAGACTTAGTACTCAACATATAGACTGCATTTGGGCTGCAGCACAGGTATATAATTGAATTTTTATAATTAAAAGCAAATTAGGAAATAAGTTCATTTTTGTTTACATTGTTAAAGTTGAGTGTTTTGCTTTTTCTTGGCTGTCTGAGTGCTTTGCTGGCCAAAATGTCAAGTTAGGTAACTGCCACAGTTACTGGCTAATTTATTAGATGCAAAAAAAATCACCTTGGCTACTTTTATCCAAGGAAAAAAATGAAGTTATACAGCAAGGACAGAGTGTTTTCATCAACAATGGGAATGAAGGTTGTAGGGCAGATGCAATATTTTTATTATTGTGCTAAATTGCCTTGCTCCTGTGTGGTGTACCTTCCATTTCTGGTCCTCCTGGTGGGAACAATCAGGTGAAAATTGTGGCAGTGAAGTTTACAGCTGTGCTCCTCTGCTGGTGTTAAAATCTATAGAAAGCACTGAAATTTTATTTTTTGCTTGCCGGAGCTGGAAACTCTGATAGGCTTTTTGCCTTTAGAAAGATTTATGTGTGCTGTGCTTGTTTTTTTTGGGTTGTGACATTTTTGATTTGGGGGATTTGAATACAATAGGCCATGAGCAGGCCTGGGGAACGCACTGTTACACAGGTCAGAATTCAAGGAGGGTTTTTTATGTGTTCGCTATTTCTTTGTCATTTATTTCAATCAAACAGTACTGAACACACGTTCTGAAACCAGTGTGGTCCATTGTCATGAGAACATGCAGCTGGAATGTTATTAAGTGCTCATTGGAGCAGCATTTGCTCTAACATTTTTCTGGGTCAGAGTAATTAATTATTATTTATTTCACACTACATTTTTAAAACAATATTTTTGCTTCCTTGCTGTTTCCATGCAGTACCTCACACACTGTTAGACCTCTGGATTTTTAAAATATATTTGATAGTCCTTTAGGAATAATATAATTATCTAATATTAATAATCCTTTTTCAGTTCAAGTGTTCATTTTGACATAGTGATATTTTCAAAATATGTTTGATATCAAAATTGTGTCCTGCTCACTTCCTGGAAAAGGCTTAAACCTCTAATGTTCTTTAGAAGGCTGACATTTTCAGACTAAAAGAACAGAAGGCCTTCAAGTGTATTTACCACTTTTTAAAAGAGCTTTTAGACAAAAATGTCTCTTCCCTGAGGTGAAGCAGTGATCTCAAGGTTTTTAAATGCATCCTTGTTTAGAGCCCACACGATTTCACTCCACTGTGAACACTGTGAAAGTTGGCCTGGACACAGTAAATTGCTGACTCAGATATTTTAATGCCAGGAAGGCAAAATAAAATAAATCATGAGGTGCAAGTGTGATAACCAACATAAGAAATTTTTTTCTAGAAGTTTCCTGTAAGCATTATTTTATTTTTTCAATAACAGCATCCTTACAATTGTAATGAAATTCTTTTAAGTGTCTGTGAAAAGCAGCATTTAACCAAAGAGGAATCTGTCACTTTAATGTGGAAATAGAGTAGTTAGCTGAATGTATTGTCATGGTTTTTGACATCCATCACTGGGAAGACCAAAGAATTCTTTAGAATCCTCACACAGTCTCTTCCAGAGTAGTCTTTATTTGTATTTACCACTGTTAATAAGGTAATTATTGCTTCCCTCAAGATTGAGCATATAAAGTAATATTTTAGAAGTTGTATTTAAGTTCAAATACAAAACAAACTTGCAGTTCTTCTTTTCCCCTAAACTCTCAGAGCTGGAGCTGAAGAAGGAACTGTTACATTGATTTGTGCATTTGCAGGCTTTACAGTGTCAAAATTAATGTAGTCAAAATTGTAAATCTGCTGGAGTTTGAAATTACTCAACAACTGCTCCTGAGAATTTGTACAAATATGTTTATTTGCTGCAATATTTTTGTTTATTTTGCTGTTCCTGTGACCCTCTCTGTTTGTACCTTGCAGCTGAAGCATTGCAGTCGTTACATCCACGACTTGTTTCCTTCTTTGATCAAAAACTTGGACCCTGTCCCACTCAGACACCTTCTTAACCTTGTCTCAACCCTTCATCCCAGTGCTCATACTGAACAGGTAAGGCCAGCAAAATCCCTGGCATGAGAAAAGCAATTCAATGAGAATGTTAAACAGCCATGATGAATTTATCTTCCTGAAGGAATATTCACTAATGCAGGAAGGGGGAAACTCTATGAGTAAATTAAATTATACCTTTCCTTGCTTTTAAAATATAATCTTCAGAGATTTTCAAAGGTTTCATAACCACTGATGGGAGATTTTAACTTCCTGGCTGAAGTTAAAAAGGGTTTCACACAACATTATTTAGTTGATACGTTCATTTTGATGAGTTTATTTTGATGAGCTTTATTACTGGTATAGAGAAAGATGAACAGTGAATTTTATATCCAAAACCTGCTGCTTAATGGGACTTCTCCCTGGTTTTCTTTGCAGACCTTGTATTTGGCATCCATGCTGATCAAAGCCCTGTGGAATAATGCACTGGCAGCTAAGGCTCAGCTGTCAAAACAAAGCTCCTTTGCATCTTTACTGAGTACCAACCTGCCCATGGGAAACAAAAAAGGTGTGTGCTTTTCCAATAGATCTGGCAGTTCACTTTGGGAATTTTCATAGTCTCCTTGTTGAGTTTGGACAAAAAGCAGGTATAGAACTTTCTCCTTTAAGGATTTTTTAAAAAGTGTCATGCTGGTGTATTTTTCCAGCAGAACTTGAGGCTGTAGATGAAAGCATTAGAAGTCTGCGAGTGCATTTGGAAAGCTTTGTGTTTCAGATCCATTCTGTTTGTATAGCTAGAGTAGTCTGTATTTTTCTTTTTTCTTTTCCATTTAATTCAGAAGATGATCCCATAACTATTCCTGTTTTGCTGCACATCTGTAACTTAATAGCCACATAAAAGCTTACCTAGTTTTAACCTAGTTTTTGCTATTACATGCTGTTTCTGATTTTTGTTTTGTTTTTTACTTTACTGTGCATTTCCCCACAATCATTACTAAAGGTGCTGCCAAGCCATTTTACTGTAGTTTCCCTTTCTCTTCCTACCTGCTGGTTTTTATGAATCATGGACAACTCTTTGCTGACCAAATGATTTTTAGTCACTGATTTTTCCATCCTGCTTTTTTCCTTCAGAAGAAGAGGAGCTCAGAAGAGCAGCCCCTTCCCCTTGTAAGTATAGTTTTAGTTGTACATCCCAATCTGTCTCGTTTGATACTACAGTGCTTTTGAATTTGAACAGAATTAAATTTGAAATGCTGTTTTTATGAGAAATCAGAGATTTGAATAGAATCTAGGAAATTTGTATAGCTGTGGCAGGAAGAGACATCAAACTACAAACTTGATAGTAAAATCCTCAGTGTTCTAAAACAAATTTTTAGTGTTTAGGTACCCAGATTGAGTTTCTGTCCCTGTTTCCTGGAAGAATGCTCAATATTTGAGGCAGATTTATGCAATGCTGTTACATACCAATAGTTACCTGTCCCAGAATAACTGGGAAATGTGATTTTGAATTAGGGTCACCAGCAGCGAGCCCTCAAAGCAGTGACAACAGTGACACCCATCAGAGTGGAGGCAGTGACATTGAAATGGAGGAACAGCTGATTAACAGAACCAAACACGTCCAGCAGCGACTTTCGGACACAGAGGTAAGAGTGAGAGGCTGACTCTGGGAATTTTGTTACTGAGTTGCCTGCTGATAGCCATAAAAATAGTTTTAAAATCTGTGATTATTTTGAAACCTCCTCAGACAAATGTGTTCCTGCATTGAAATTGTGTTGCAGTTGGGTTAATCTCTTAGTAAGGGACAGCAGGATGTTGGTTTTGTGTCACACTCTGAGTCTCAGCACATGCAAAGTCTGCACATACGCCCTGTTAGCAACAAGGTAATGCAAAAAATCAATTATTAAATCTGAATCTTGCTCCCAGCATTTTGTCATCAGCAACCAAATTGAGAAAGAATGGTTGGGAACTTATAGATGTGACACATTTCCTCCTAAAGGAAGAACGATGTTTGAATGATGATGATGATCACATTAGTTATGTATTTCCAGCGGTGCTTTATTTTCCCACCAACCTTAACAAAAAATCCCCAAATAATTTCAGGAATCCATGCAAGGAAGCTCTGATGAGACAGCCAACAGTGGTGAGGATGGCAGCAGCGGGCCTGGCAGCAGCAGTGGCCACAGTGATGGATCCAGCAACGAGGCCAACTCCAGCCACGCCAGCCAGTCCGCCGGCAGCCCCGGCAGCGAGGTGCAGTCGGAGGACATCGCCGACATCGAGGCCCTCAAAGAGGAGGAGGACGAAGAGGAAGAAGACAGGGGCCACAACCCCCAGAAAAGCAGCAGGAGCACGGATCTACGGGGCAGAAAACTGGAATCCCAAGCGGGCATTTGCCTGGGGGACGCCCAGGGGCCGGCGGAGAGGAGCGGGGCTGCCAACGGGGCGGGCAAGGAGCACGCGTTCGCTGCGGACGCCGTGCCGCCCGTGGACAGTTGCATCCGCATGCTGGACCCCTGCTCCCACAGCCAGGAGGCAGAGCACGACATGGCAGGGGAGATGAGCACTGCTCACATCTCACAGGGCTCTCAGGATTCTTGTATCACTCACACGGGGGACTTCCTGGGGGAAACCATTGGCAATGAGTTGTTTAACTGCCGGCAGTTCATCGGGCCCCAGCACCACCACCACCATCACCATCACCATCATCACCACGATGGGTGGGTAGCTTGGCATTTCTTCTGGCTCTTTCCCTAAGTGGCAGCAAAATCCTCCATTTGGGCAGAGATTGGTGTATGGTGTAAGGAGAATTTTGCCTTGCAGAGATTATCACAGAAATCTGATTTGTTAACGCCCGATTAAAGGTTTCTCTTAAGTTTTCCTATTGAGTAAATAAGACAGCATTTGAGAAAATGTTAAAAATGTTTTGGAAGATGCTGCATTAAGAAGCAACTCAGTCTATCATGCTAGTGAGGCCTTCAGTTTCTTTATCTGTAATTGTTTTTCCAATTCATACGAGGGCTGCTGTTCAAACAGATTATTCATCCTGACTTTAGCTTTAGGGAGATATCTGCTCACTTGTAGTCTGCTATAAACAACTTCCTCTTTGATATTGTCCACTCTGATATTCTTCTTTTACAGGCATATGGTCGATGATATGCTTAGTGCAGATGATGTCAGCTGCAGTAGTTCTCAAGTCAGTGCAAAATCAGAGAAAAATATGGCAGATTTTGATGGGGAAGAGTCTGGCTGTGAAGAAGAGCTTGTACAGATTAATTCCCATGCTGAGCTAACATCTCATCTTCAGCAGCACCTCCCTAACCTGGCCTCGATCTATCATGAACATCTGAGTCAAGGTAAGAGTGATAAAACAAAACCTGAGACAATTTGTAATTTGAATTATTCTCCAGGAATTAAAATACTGAAGTTATTTTAACCATTTATTTGTATTTGTCCAAGAACTTCGTGTTTCTCCAAGAAATCCATTTTTGTGTCTGGTCATTTGTGAACAGGAACAGTTGGATTTAGCTGTGTTTTACCTTTTTAAATCCCCCACTTTCCCATTTGTTCTGGAGCTTTTAATGCAAGTTAAAACAAATAAAGGCACTAAAGAACCTCATAGGTGGTTTTTTCTAATAGGTTATTTAAGTGTGAAGAATGGTGGTGCTGAAATGCAAGAATCTCTTTATTTTCCTCTCTGAAACCATCTGCATTTATTGTGGTTTTGTACATTTGATATCATAAATTAACCTACAAATGCATTTACCATAATGGGCTTTAGGGAAGATAATTCTGGAAAAATGACCTAAAATATGACTTGACACTCCTGGGAGTTTGCTGTAAAGGGCATTTTATGCTATTTCATCTTACTTCTGGTTTACTTCAGGGTACAATTTAAGATGCTCCTAAAACACTTCTCAAGAATTATATCATCTTTCCATATGCTATTTTGGCAGCTTTATTTTCTCTTTTACCCTCTTTTTAAACATAATGGAGAGCAGGGTTGGTGAAGGGTTCATGTTTTTCTTCACTGGCCTGGAAGAACCAAGTTTGCTCTCATCCAGCAGACAGCAAACCCAGTGCTGTTTATGTATTTCCCTGAAATAATTAAGAAGTTTTTATAATAATTCACCTTGACATTGAAAATTTAGATTTTTTTTCTACACTGCTGAGTTGAATAAACTATTAAAACTTGATAAATCTTTAAATCAGCATATTTTTTTTCAATATTTTCCATATATATTACTTGTCTAACTGAAGATTCAAATCAGTGGTTGAGCAGTGCAGATTATTTTTGACACCCCTAATTTTGCATGCAATTATTTGCAAATAATTACAGTGTTCTGTGTGCAGTCTGAATTTTCTCCTTGACTTTGCTGTTCCATGAAAATAGTATCAAATTGTAGATCAGTGAATGGTGCCAGCTGTGGGCACAGAGAGGAAGCAAAATGTCTGTCAGTGTTTATGGAAACATGATGAGTTTCTGAAATCCTGAATTTTGCTGCTTTAGCACTGGGGAAAATGGTGTTTGTTTTTCCTGGTTTTTAGTTGGATGGAACTACAAGTAGGGGGGGGAGTTTATTGAAATGTGCTCCTTCCCTGCATTCCAGCCCTGGTGGTTATGGAGATAACTCCCTTTGGACCAGAAAGGCTTAAGAAATCTTTTAATTACAGTATGAATGAAATTAAAAAGCAATTGCATCTGCAGTCCTTCAGTGCTGGTTTTCATTGTACTTTGCCATTAGCCAAAAGCAGCGTAAATACTGGCCCAAGTGCCCTGTTGGCTTCCGGTATGGTCTTTGAGAACCCATATGTGAAAAAAGGCTGCAATTACAGTGTTGTTGCACTTGGAAATAGCCAAGGTAACAAATCAAATGTGTATTTGTTTGTGCACTCAGGGAATAATGTACAATGGAGATGTCTCCTTCTGGTTATTCACTAATGGTCTTTATGTTTTGTGCAGGACCAGCAGTTCATAAACATCAGTACAACAGCAATGCAGTGACAGACATTAATCTGGATAATGTTTGTAAGAAAGGAAATACCTTGCTGTGGGATCTGGTCCAGGATGAAGATGCAGTAAGTTGAATACCAGAAAACACTTTTTAAAAAAAGAAAATACATGCATAATATTCACTGACCTTTCTTTCTATTTGCTGTAGATTCACCTCTCTGAAGGGTTAATAAATGAGGCAGAGAAGCTGCTCTGTTCTTTAGTGTGCTGGTTCACTGACAGACAGATTCGAATGAGATTTATTGAAGGCTGCTTAGAAAATTTAGCAAACAACAGGTAACTTCAATCATAAACTACCTTTTTTTATAGATATCTTATTTTTGCAACGTACCAGAACTCCAAGTTGGCTGTAATGGTTATTTCACTTTACAGGAAGACAACTTAAACTAGTCAAGAGCAAAAGAAGAAAAATAGTTTCCAAAGTGTTGTGGATGTTTCTGATGCTCCATTTATTTTTTGTCTTGGTGTTCTGAATTTCTCATCTTGTTGCATTTTTCTGTACTCCCTTGTGATTATTGCCTTCCTGCCTTTGGTAAAATCAGGTCTGTTCCTCAGCCACTCGTGTGCAAAATCTGAATATTCAGGAAAAATGCTTAGGCCAAGGCGCCTGACCTTGCACTCAACTGACTGAGGAGCAGACAAGTTCTTTTCCACCAAGTGTATTATGGGGTCAAATCTCTGCGAGGAAAGAACACCTTGACATCAGATAACTTGTTTTGATACCTGCCAGAGCTGTGAGATTGTGAGAGTGGGATTTATTTCCATGCTACAAATGACAGCTGGTCATCACCTGCTGTGTTATGGTGTTACCTTTTTGCTGAGAACTGCATTTGTGAGATGAATTACAAGTGTGCTGAGAGATTGATCTCAGCTGTGTGTCCAGGGAGTTACATGTAAAGAAATTGAAGTCTGTAGTTCAGGGGCAGAAAACTTCTTGTTTGACTTGGTGGGAGATTTCACAAGCACAGGATGGACATGGACCTGTTGGAGCACATCCAGAGAAGGTTATGAGAGGGATGGAGCCCCTCTTCTGTGAGCAAAGGGTGAGAGAATTGGGGTTGTTCAGCCTGGAAAAGAGAAGGTGACCCAGTTGAGACCTTCCAGTGCCTAAAGGGACCTATGGGAAACATGGAGAGAGACCATTTCCAAGGGCCTGGAGTGACATCAAACTTGAAAGAAAGTATAGGTTTGGATTAGATATGAGGACAAAATTGTTGATTGTGAGGGTGGTGAGGCCCTGGCACAGGTTGCCCAGAGAAGTTGTGGCTGCCCCATCCCTGGAAGTGTCCAAGGCCAGGTTGGACAGGGCTTGGAACCACCTGGGACAGTGGAAGGTGTCCCTGTCCTTGACAGGGGCTGGAATGAGGAGACTTTTAAAGTCCCTTCCAACCCAAATCACTCTATGAATTATGGTTTACAGCGCTTTCCTTTAGTTGGTTGCTCACAGAAGCAGAGCTTCACAAAGGAATTTTGAAATCAATTATTTCAGTTTTGTAACAATCACATGTTGCCATTGTTTCTCTCTTTCTCCCTCAGATCTGTAGTAGTTTCACTTCGTCTTCTCCCCAAGCTGTTTGGAACATTCCAGCAGTTTGGGAGCAGCTACGACACACATTGGATAACAATGTAAGTAGACCCCTGGCCCAGCAGTGCTGGCATTTAGGAGGCTCTTTTGTGTATAAAAACCTTGGAAAATTGAAGATAATACAGAGTTAGAGCATTCCTTAGCAGAACAAACCATGTAACTGCCTGATCCAAGTGACAGAACTTCTGGCAAAGGTGCCAGTGATTAGCAGCAGCTTTTCTTGGCCTTTTTGAGATGACATTTAAACACATGCCCAGTTCTAGAGTTAGGCTTTTTCTGAATTAGGACCTTTAGGAACAGTTTTTGTGGGCTCAAAAGGGGGTGTTTTATCAGTCCTATGCCTGAAAATAACATTAGGAAACCTTAAGGATTGCAAGGAAGAAGAGGGTACAGTGCAACTCCTGAATTCATGCTGGATGAAAACTCAATGTTTACTTTGGGGTTATGTGTTCCACTTCCCTGTAACAGCTGTCTGCTTCTTGTGGCTTTTCTGATCTTTTTAAGCAACCCCTAATACTTTCTGTCCTTTAAATTGCCACAGGTGGGCAGAAAAGGAGCTGAACATGATGAAACTTTTCTTTGATAATTTGGTACACTACATCCAGGCAGTCAGGGAGGGACGGCACAAACACGCACTGTGAGTACCCAGCTGACTTGGACTGTTTGATATTTTATTGTTTGGAACATTTCTGCTTTCTTCTGTTGTTGCTGCTGGGTTCTTGTAAATACTTTCTACATCTTCTGCTTAGGGAGACAAAGGTTTGTAAAAACATTTTAAATAGCTCCTTTTTCTTTAAAAAAACCCCCAGCTCTTGTGTCATTTCTTGTTAGACATCATGTTGTGTATTTGTGTACAAATAAAGCATGAAGGTTTTGATATTCCAGTCAATTTAAAGTGATCTTGTATACTAGAACTATTCAAATGTTTATTTCTAAAACCTTGGGATAATTATTTTTGATATAATACATTCATCTGCACTTTCTAATCTGTCTGATTAAAATCAGGTATATATAAACAAGCAATACAATTTCCAGCTCCCCAGTCCCAGAGGAACAGACTGTTCAGGTTTTGACAGATGTCAAAGTCAATATGGGCATCCACATCTGAAGGATGTTGCTATTTATGAGTGCAGTTGAACTGCTTCAAATCTATTATTAGATGTTGCTTTAGTGAGAAGTTACTTAGAAAGGTGGGATCCTTTAAATTCAGGATAAATGAGAAATTGTTCTGCTCCTTTTGCCTTTTTTATTGAGCTTTTACTGTATAAAAGAAATAAAGTAAATATTTTTATATGAGTTTTGAAAATATTTTTGTAAAGAATATGTGGTATCTGAAATTGGAAATTCATAGTAGAAATACCAGCATTTTACAAGTTTGGGGAGAAAAAGTGAAGTAGATCCTGCAGGTGACAAAATGATACACTTGCATTGGACTGGAAGCCAAAAACCCCCATTCCTATCCCCCTTCTCAAATCCCAACAGAAAAATGGCTTTATCTGATGACAGCTGTTGTGTCATTCTGCTCTTTGGGGTGATTCTGCAACATCTTCAGCTGGGGTTTAGTCCATGCACTGAACTAGAAATCCAGAAAGAAACTTGTAAGAAACAATTATTTTTGCCTTTAAGAGGCATGTGGATGAGTAGGAAAGAAATTACAACAAAACAAACTTCCATTTTTTTTATTTGAATTTCCATTTAGATACAGCCACAGTGCAGAGGTTCAGGTTCGTCTTCAATTCCTGACATGTGTGTTTTCAACTCTGGGATCTCCAGATCATTTCAGTGAGTATTTGAGGTTTTCTTACCACAGAAGCACCTCAGAGTAAGGCAAAAATACTTAATAATCCATGTCAGCTTAATATGTTATTTTAAACCTGCAATTTAAAACAATCCCTGAGACAGTTTCAGAAGAAGGAAGATTTTCTGGCAAAAGCACAGAGCCAACATTGGAGTTCAAATTCTGTTGCAGTTCTGTGACAACAAATTTTCATGTTCTCCGTGCTGCAGTTTTTTCTAAATAATAGGATTGTAGTATTTACTAAAGGAAAATAATACATTATGTACTTAGGGGCTTTGGTTTGTGTCCATAATGTTCCCAGAGGTCTTTTACTGGGGTACTGTATTCTAAAAAGGAATAATTTTTATATTTTAATTCTGTCAGAAATTAATTTTCCTTATTAATAAAGAAATAACACTTTTTACACTTGATATTTGGGTGGTCTCATTATAGATAGTCAGTGTTACTATACAATACATTGACATACTGTGACCTGACAGAAATATTCCTATTTTTCTGTGCATTCTTGGGTTTTGTGGGATATTTAGTGCTACAAAGGAGTAGTTAAAAGTACTTCCCTGATTTTAGGGTTGAGTTTAGAACAGGTGGACATCCTGTGGCACTGCTTGGTAGAAGATTCAGAATGTTTTGATGATGCACTACACTGGTTCCTGAATCAAGTACGGAGTAAAGACCAGCATGCCATGGGCATGGAGACCTACAAACATCTTTTTTTGGAAAAGGTATGTCCAGAGTTCATTGCAATAGAAAGGTTTCATTCCATATCAGTGCTGTTTAATGTATTTTAAATTGTTTCTGTGGAAATCTTCAGTAGTCCAGGAGGGTCCCACTTGTCATGCAAAGGTTTTTCTGTGCTTGAAGAGAGGAGGAAATGGATCAGGGGGAATTCTTTTCACACTGCTATTTACCTGAGTGTTACCTTGCAAATAGCTCCCAGACTCTATCTGCAGCTGTGTAGCACTTCATTTCAATATGGAAAACAAAACTGCACAAATCTATAGTTTGCTTTATGCTGTAGAGCTTAACCTGACTGAAAAATGGACTTTTTTGGGGGGGGAGGAGCCTATAAATCTCTGCAATACATCCACTGAGAAGACAAACGTGCAGAGATTTTCCCAAGGGGTTTCATCCATCCATTTGGACAGATGACATTCCCAAATGGATAGATTGTGCAATAATTAATGTGGTCTGGTTCTTTCCCAAGGTTACCCAGCCTTTTGTCAGTTTTGCATACCTGAAAGTTTTTTTGAACGGGCGTCACATATGCTAACAAATTCTCCTGCTGTTGATAAGTTAAGCAGCTCATGTGAAAATAATACTTTCCTCTCTGCATTGTTACAGTTCAAATCAGTGGAGAGGTGAGCTGTTCAAGCCACTTTTAGTTGGTTTTTTGCATTGTATCTAAAACTCAGGGTGTGATCTCTTGCAAGAACAGATCTGTTTGATCGACTACATTTGATAGTAACAACATTAGTAATAACAGTGCTATCAAAATAAATACCCTCTAATTGCTCTCTCTTCCAGCACTGACATTTTTTTGCATTTGTTTAGATGCCACAGCTGAAACCTGAAACCATCAGTATGACTGGCCTCAACCTCTTCCAGCATTTGTGTAATTTGGCTCGACTGGCCACAAGTGCTTACGATGGTGGCTCCAACTCCGAGGTGAGTCTGGATTCTCTCTCCTGCTTTTCTTCTCTGGCACATGTGGATTTTGTCTCTAAAGGCAAACCACAAAAAAAGGATACCTGTTGCCTGCATCTCTTTGTGCAGTTTATAATATTTTTGTCATAACTGAGCTGTATTCAGTGTTGCATTTAAAAAATCTATAACATTTACTTAATGAAGAAGAGTCAAGTGACATTCTATTAGTCATATTTAATTCTGACTAGAAATCTTTTGTAAAATGTGTCTCAATTTATGTATTATGTGCTTTGGAAGTTTTTATGCAGAGAAATTGCCTCATAAATAAAATGATATTTAGAATGTATTCTCTGAATTTATTCGAGGCAATTTTGTTTTCTTGCAATGAATACTGATTATAGTTGTGGTTTTATGGCTTCATTTGCAAGTATTCCTGTCTTTTAAAAATGAAAATTCACTGTTCTGAATTTCAACCAGTACTCCTCATGTTTCAGACTTGGAAAAGTGAGAAATTTAGAGTTCTGAAACTCCAGTTTTGAGTGAGGAATTTAGAGTTTTGTAGTAATTGGTGTGTGCAGTGATGACAGTGCAAGCAGCGGAGAAAATGAGATGTTAGTGATTGAGTAAAGAGGTAAAATGAATATCTCAGATCAGAAAAACCTCGCTGTCACTAAAATAATGTCTTTTTTTCTGTGTTTGTTTTCCTTTTGTCAAACAGTTGTGTGGCATGGATCAGTTCTGGGGCATTGCTTTGAGGGCCCAGTCTGGTGATGTCAGCCGAGCAGCCATCCAGTACATCAACTCCTACTACATCAACGGTATCATTTCATTTTTCTTCTTCTTTTTTGTTGTTTAAAGTGTTTTAAAGAATACCCAACACTATCCTTTAATTATTCTTGTTCCAAAACTGGGCCTGTATAATTGACTTGAACTGGTATTACAGGTAAAACTGGTCTGGAGAAAGAGCAGGAATTTATTAGCAAGTGTATGGAGAGCCTGATGATAGCTTCAAGTAACCTGGAGCAAGACTCTCACTCAAGTCTGACCATTATTGAAAGAGGGCTCCTAATGCTGAAAACACACCTGGAGGCTTTTAGGAGAAGGTAAAAAACTCTCTTGATGTCTTTGGATGCAGAATTTCTTTCTGTTCCTCTTACCATAATGATGAACGTGTTAAGAGTTGTTATTAATTTAAGGAATGGTTTCTTTGTGTAAAGGAAATCCAGTGGAGAATAACTGTGAAAGGTTATATATAACATTTAAGCAATTACAAGAGTAGGATCTTGTATCAATATGTGTGGATGTGGTTCATGTTTCAACCAAAGAAATTTCTTCAAAGTTATTTTATTTGAAAAATAGTGGGGATATCAACAACTTCCTCCTATTGAAAAAAAAAAAATTAAAGCAGCTACTTGCAGGTTTTGTCTTTCTCTCATTGTTCAGCAAACATTTGTATTAAATAATTTAGGCTTTGACAAAACCACTTTTTCCATGGTTTTCCCTGCTTCCTAAGGTTTGCATATCACCTGAGACAGTGGCAGATTGAAGGCACTGGCATCAGCAGTCACTTGAAAGCCCTGAGTGACAAACAGTCGCTGCCTCTAAGGATTGTCTGTCAGCCAGCTGGGCTTCCTGACAAGGTGAGTGACAATTCCCCTTCCAGCACACCCTACCCTGTTAAAAGTTCAGGATTCCACAGCACTCCTGGAAAATAAACCCCCTTTTTCCTTGCAGATGACCATCGAAATGTACCCCAGTGATCAGGTGGCTGATCTGCGAGCAGAAGTCACCCACTGGTATGAAAACCTGCAGAAGGAGCAGATCAATCAGCAAGCTCAGCTTCAGGAGTTTGGCCAGAGCAGCCGCAAAGGGGATTTCCCTGGTGAGCTCTTCCTACCTGGAGATTTTGCTTTTAGAACTTTAATGCTTGTGGAGTTTTTTTTCCCTCAGATATCCCAGCTAAGCAAGCATTATGATTTATTTTCTTGAGCTCTAGTTTTAATTAGTACCACCCTCACTTTTAATTCATAATGTTGTTTCTTAAACACCATTTATTTGAAATAGTGGAGACAGTGTAAATCCTTCAATCTGTCCAAATTTCATGTTTCCCCCCCACATTCTTTTTGTTGTGTTTGAATTGTTATTTTCTGTAAACTGGAGATTCTGTTGCACACATCTTGATAAAGTTCTATATTTCTATGTATCTCATTCTATATTTCATCTGATTTCTACACTTCTGGCTCTGCCATTGACTCAGAGTTTGAAGCCATAATTCAAATTCATAATTTATGCTCTCTACACATGTATTCCAGTCAGGTGGAAGATTTTCCTTACTTCTGCAATTGCTTTTTAATGTGTGGTCATCCTGTAGCAAAAACGATCCTTCATCCTGTTTTGAGGCTCCTGATTTGGAATGTCACCTTGCTTAGTAAAGTGAATATGCATCCTGTTGTTCCCTCCTTATGTGTTTGTGAGTGAATGAAAATTCCTGCTTTATCCTTCAGGAGGATGTTTTCTAAATCCTCTTGATGTTCCATATTACAGCATTCTTATCAGTTATTGCTGTTCCAAAATGTTTTCTGAATTATCTTAATGTTTTCTTGCTTTTTCTTTCTCATTATAAGCATGAGTTGGCATGTAATGAATTATTACCTGAATAAATTCTGCCCATGAGCAGATCTTTCCAACACCTATATTAGTGTATGTTTAAACATACACTAATAGAGGTGCTTGCTTTTCACAGTGTAACAATTTCTAAAAAACATATTTTAATGTAAATAAACCAGCCTGAATTTTGGACACATTAATTACTTTGTAAAATTTTTTTCCAGCCACTTATCAGAAGCAGTTTTAGTGAAGAAATTGCCTTATTTTCTGCCGTATAGCAGAAAATATTTATTTTTGTTGTCACTGAGACGTTAGAAATATGGTTTAGTTGGGCAAAGTGTGCTTGTAAGAAGAAAGAATTGATTGCACCAAATTGAATTAAATTCTTCATTTTTTAATTGTTCAGTGTCGAGCTCTTTGCAGGGTGTTCTCAGTTTTTCCTTTCTGAAGTGGGTGTGACTTCTTTGGTTCCAACTTATATTTAGGTTAGATTAATCTTTGCTTTTTAGACTTGACCACAAGTGTGTGGTACAAGGGGATTTTCTTGATGATCACAATAATTTTTCCATTATCCTTCTGTGGAACAGTATCTTTTACTACAAAATATGAAAGGCATAGTTAAATTTGTTTTATGAACACTTTTCACTACAAGATTGGGTGACCTGGTGTTGAAAAGGTTATTTGTGAATGCATTCAAGTAAATTTAGTTCAATGTAATAACCACTTTTGTTAAGGAAATTACATTGAGTTTTTGCCTCTTATTTGCTACTGAAGGCTGTACTGTTAAAATCATGAAACTGAAACTATGATTCCAGAATCTTGCTGAAATAAGCTTTTCTCTTAGGTGGCCTCATGGGACCTGTGAGAATGATTTCATCTGGGCACGAGCTGACAACTGACTACGATGAGAAAACGCTCCATGAGTTGGGCTTTAAGGATATGCAGGTACTGGCGACAGTGGACAAGACTTTTGTGTCCTGCAGCTGATTCCTGGGTGTGGGGTGGGTGGGATCAATCTGTGGGGTGATACCAGCTCAAGGCTGGAGTCTCCTTAAATGAAAGCGAACGCAAATTTCTTTTGTGGCAGTCGCTGAAAACGCTGCAAAGCAAAGATCTGTCTCCAAATTAAAAATGTATGTCTCAGTTTTTGATTGTGATCCTTGGGAAAACACTTCATGGCTTGTCATCAGATGCTCTCTGCTCCTTGTCTGTGTGTTGCAGATGGTGTTTGTGTCCCTGGGTGCCCCCAGGAGAGAACGGAAAGGTGAAGGGGTCCAGCTCCCAGCTTCCTGCCTACCTCCTCCTCAGAAGGACAACATTCCAATGCTTCTGCTCCTGCAAGAACCTCACCTTACCACCCTCTTTGATTTGTTAGAAATGCTGGCCTCTTTTAAGCCTCCTTCTGGAGAAGTGGCTATGGAAGATAGTGAGGTAATTTGGAGTAATTTTATTAGAGCAATTACATTTAAGTCTTATTTAATTGGATCTGGTTTTCCTGTGTAGCCTGCTTTTTGTGTACTCTGTTGCTAGAGATGTTTACTGCCTGCCTTTTCACGTGTGGTAAAATCTTTATCATTCTCTTTTCTTAACAATATTGTTCTGATACCTTTTAATCTTCCAAATATTGTAGAAGCTATAAAAACAATTCTTAGGAAACAATATTGATTATTTAAGTAGGTGTGGTGACTCATAATGGGAATTGGCTTGAAGAAAGGTCTGTAAAGTTCTATTGCAAAAACTCAAGCTTTTGTCTTGTATGCCATCATCAGCTTGAAGGAAATTAAATAATATATAGTAGATTTGAACCTGTAATTTGTTTGTGCATTTAAATATTTCAAAATATGTGATATGCTGGAAAGATGATGTAATTTAGGTGCTTGCAAGTCCACCTATCATCTTCTATTTATGGATTTGCATTAGATAGGAAACAGCTTCTTCATTACAGATAAATACATTTTTTGGGCTTTGAAAACTCATTTTCTCAAAGAAGTAAGAATGGTTGTGGTTTGGTTTGTCAGAGTGCAAGGTGTGAAGAGCTCCATCTCCACGCAGAAAACTTATCCAGACGTGTCTGGGAATTGTTAATGCTCCTACCAACGTGCCCTAATATGCTGCAGGCATTCCAGAATATTTCTGATGAGCAGGTGAACAAAGTTTTAAATGTTTTAACTTTATTATATATGAATGTTTTAGCATCTCGTGTTTTAATTGAATTTTCCTCGAATAGGATTACTAAATAGTAAATACAAGTAAACGTAATAAATTAAAACTAAACAGAGATGTCAACTTAGCTCCCAAAATTTGTTTTTATAATTTTTTTCCAAAATTTATTTTAGAAATGAAAAGAATAGTCCTAATAATCACAATCTTTTCACTTGGATTCAAAAGGCAGTTTCTTCATCTGCAGCCTGGCTCTAAAACTGGGATGTTGTGATAATGATAGTTTTGTACTCTCTTCTCTTAGTTCACAGCATGGGTTGCTTGGAAGCAGCGTTGATTTTTTGTCCTACAGGTGAAAATATTCTTCAGCCTCTTTAAAAGTGGTTGAAATGACATCCTAACAGATTTTAGGTATTACAGCTCTTCATGCACACATGCATCAAAATTTTGGTGGAAGTTACAGTTCAGACTAGTATTCCCCTTCCTCTAATTTAAAATGGTGTTTGTTTCAGCATGTGATAATGTTGCCTTTTCATTATTCAAATTTTTAACCATGTAGAGAAGGACACTTGAAATTGTCTAATTTCAAGTAATAGATAAAATTAAAACCAAAATAATTTGTCCATGGCACTTGAAAAATCCTCTCCCTGATTTTTTAAGCAGATTAGCGTTAGATATAATTGTGTTAATTGTTTTCTGTCTCTTTTTAAACTCTTCAGGGTAATGATGGCTTTAGCTGGAAGGACCTTCTGCGAATAAAAAGTGCCCATAAACTTTTGTATGCCCTGGAAATCATTGAAGCTTTGGGAAAGCCCAACAGGAGGATAAGACGGGAATCCACGGTAATTTTCTTGCACAGAATATCTGCATTTCTCTGAACCTAAGCCAATATCGATGATTTATTTTATAGTATTTAAATTTTTTAGCTGTTTTTACAATTATTCTTGTTTATCTTTAGGGGAGTTACAGTGATCTTTACCCAGACTCAGATGATTCAAGTGAAGATCAAATAGAAAACAGTAAAAACACGTGGAGCTGCAAGGTTTGTTTTTTCTACAGCATTCCATGATACCTAAGACAGTTTTTCAAGAGAGATATAAAATAAAAACCCATTTGAAACATTATCTATCCTCAAGCTTTTTATCTCAGATTTAGGGGTAACATTTGCAAGTTTTGCTGTGTTATCAAGCCTGTAAGTTTGTCTTAGCCACATACAATTATTTCATTTGTTTTCACAAAATACCCAGCTGAATAGTTTATAATTTATTCATTTATAAAGCTTAGGTTTGTATCTAACTGATCTCAGAGCTCTTTCTGTATCTGCTTTTTCTCACATTGATTCCATGATATACTTACAGTTTGTTGCTGCTGGAGGGCTCCAGCAATTACTGGAAATTTTCAATTCTGGAATCCTAGAGCCTAAGGAACAGGAATCCTGGACTGTGGTAGGTGTTCACCCTTTCTCTCCAGTATAACATTCCTGGTTTTTGTAAAGTCTTTTTGTACTTTGGACCTTTGTTACAGTTATTTTTCTGTTGGGAAATAGATTCATTCCCTAATTGAAACAGTTGGAGTCTATGCAGTAGCATCTTTTTTTTGGAATATTTTATATTCTTAGAAGTGTTTATTTTAAAAAAATAAAGTGTATATAGATATTTCGGCTTCTTTATGTTTTAAAACCACCCTTCCTGGGTTTTTTGTGTAATTTGGGGGTGGGTTGTTCATTCCTTAAATTGTAGAGCTTAAAATTGTAAGTCATGGCACCTTAAAAGGTATGAAAAACTGGGTTCCTTCCTCAGGAATGATTGTAGCTGCATTGATATTATTGTAACAGATCACACTTCCATAAGGAAGTCAAAAGCAGCCAAACAAGAATGGAGTATTTATTTTTGCTCTTTTTTCTGCTTACTTTAGGGAAAGTTGTTATTTGGAAAATTAATCATCATAGTCTGTATTAAAAGCAATAATCTGTTGATTATCTTACCCTTGAAGAGGCCAAGAAATACCATTTTCCCTTGTTGTCAGTGAGACAGTTTCCATAGTGCTGTGGTGTTAATAAAGACACTTTTCAAGTAATGAACATGATTATTAGTCATTCTTACATAACATCTTTTTCATTATTATTCTATCAGTAGTTTGAGATAAATTGAAGTTACTTCTGTTTTTTTTATCCTTCATTCCTCACTGAGGCTTTCAGTTGCAAATTCCATAGCAGGCACTGAATTACGTGTAAAAATAAATCCCTCCAAATTGAGGATTTCATTTCCTTCCCCTCCCCAGTGGCAGCTGGACTGTCTTGCTTGCTTGCTGAAGCTCATCTGCCAGTTTGCAGTGGATCCCTCAGACCTGGACCTGGCTTACCACGATGTCTTTGCCTGGTCTGGGGTAGCAGAGAGCCACAGGAAAAGGACGTGGCCAGGCAAGTCCAGGAAGACAACGAGTGACCACGTCAAGGGGCTCCACATCCCTCGCCTGACTGAGGTAGGAGGCAGGCACAGCTTCTGTGAGCTTTAAGAGAGGTCTGTTTCCTCAGAGTGTAAGTGTGAAGTCCTTATTTTAGTAATAAAACCATGTAGTGGAAAAATGAGTGGTGCTAATTGATGTCAGTAATAGAATTGTTCTCTAGAAAAGTATTTGAATAGCGTTAAACCTGGCAACTGAAAGGTGTTTTGGTGATTGGTGCACACATTAATTGGGAATTCAGAATTCCAGTGCTTTGTCCCTGTTTCTTAGATTTTTTTCCTTTTTTACAGTAATTTATTATTATTAACCTAGGACAACATTGTTCTAACACGAGCTGTCCTTGTCCTCGCTAAAAGCATTTTGGATTCCTTTACTAATCACTGAAATAACTTTATTAGGGATATCTGAGTGGGTGAGCACTTACCTGCAGCTGTAATCCTTCCAGCCAGATTCCTGCATGCTGATTTCCTAAAGCAGCCCAAGCAAATGGAATATTTTGGCATCAGTGAAATGTTCACTATAAATTGACTTTTTGGGCACAGGACCAGCTGTGAGTGCCAGAAAATGCAGGTCTGAACTCTGAGCTGGAGCCAAACTTCCTGTTTCTTATACCTGGAAAGACCTTAACTATTCTCTAAATATCAGCCATTTTTGACAAAACAAACCCCTGAATCACCGGGGCTGCTGTCATACAGGGAACTTATCAAATGTATTACATTTTTTAATGTGTGAATGCTGCTGTCACTTTCTCTAACTGGTTTTAAATTTTTAATTGTCAGTTGATTAATATTTTTGATTGCTGTGGATTTGATATTTAAATATTTTAATATTTTCTTCCAACGTGGATTTTAAAATTCTGTGTAGTCTGTCAGGTTTGCTGCAGATGAATATTTTAAGTGAGCATTTAGTCAATAAAATGTGTTGATCACAGAGATAGGCAAAATTTAACTGTCCAACCTCATCCTCAACCCTGTCTCCTCAAGCCTAAGGTTTTTAAAAGGCTGTGAGTAGTTTTTGCTTTAAAAAAAATACTGTTCTTTTACTGAAAGGATTAAATAAATGGTTGATTTTCCTATTCAGTTGCATTGTCTTCCTTAGAGAATGAAATTTTAGTACCTAGACCTAGTCAGTGAATCATGGGATTTTAGCTCTGCTTTAATAAAACCTGTAAATTGTTAACTGTGAAGATGCTGTGATTTGCCTTTGACTCTTCCTCCTCTGCACAGGTGGGTTTATTTAGATTCACACAGTGTGTATAATTGAAAAAACAGATCCGAAAAAGCTTGTTGTTATATTAACTTGTTGTTTTTTTTTTTCTTTCGACTTCAATTTTTAAAGGTGTTTCTTGTACTTGTCCAGGGAACCAGTTTGATTCAGCGACTTATGTCAGTTGCTTATACATATGACAACTTGGCACCTAGGTACAATATCTTTTTATTTTTGTGATAAAGCTGCTCGAGTGTGCTCGTTTCCATCGCTGCTTTAGTCCTGGGCTCTTCCAGCTGTGGTCCCCATTGACAGCCACATCAGAAAGTGAAATCCAGGTGTTGTAGACTTGCTTTTCTTAGCCACCTCCTGCCCTCCAAGCAGTGGCAGGGAGGGGTGACAGCTCTGTGTAAGGCATGCATGTATCAACAATAAATGGTGTAAATTCTCATGCCAAAATCTCTTCTTCATCTTCTCCAGAGCATTCTCCATTTCAAGGCAGCGTGAAGGAGACATTAAAATAAATTCACTTTGATGTTGCTCAGTCGTCTGCCAGTTTTGACTTTATTTTTTCCATCCTGCTGATACTGAAGGCAAAATTTGACCTATTGGAGATTTTGGTCCTGTTGCCTTTTTGTCCTGAGAAAAGCAATTCTGTGCAAGGCTGCATTGTGGCAGTCAGGCTGATGCTGGGGAGGTCAGGTTTTTGCCACACTGGTGTTGTAGAATTGATTCCAAGCGTTACCATATTTTTAAAAGATACTTAAGGACATTCAGACTTTCCAGTCAAGTCTGCAAGTGTGATTAACTTCAACCTCTAGCTGAGTTTCAGGGATAATTTTAAGTATATATGCTATATTTTTGGCTTCATAACCTTTTATTGTAATTAATGTAAGTAAATAAATACAAACATTTAAAGTTTGCAAATGTTTATCCAGAGTATGGTTTCTTTATGAAGAAAACTAGATTTCTTCTGTATGGGTCAGTTCTTAGCTCTCACATCTATAAATATGGATAAAATAAAGGGACTGTGGGTGTTTCTCCTTGACTTTTAATCCTGTAGTCAGTAAAGCTTTATGGGGGTGGCTTGAAGGTTTTCGTAGTTTTATTATTGCTAATTTTGAATACTGCAAGCAAGGAATCCTTTTGAAATGAATTATTTTCCAAGTGGTTACTTAAGATAACTGTGTTGTGCCTTGTGTGTACTTGTATTTCTGAGTGATAAACCGTTGTGTTCCATGATAAAGTTCAAATTAATTTCTCTTCTTCCCATCAGGGTGTTGAAGGCTCAGTCTGATCACAGGTCAAGACATGAAGGTCAGTGCTGCAAAACACCTGTGGCAGGAACTAATAACAAGGACAGCAAATTGATGATAAGAAGTTATGATTTGGATTTATTCCACCTTTAAAATCCTAGGAAACTGTGTTTCTCCAAGGAAACAGCCATGGTTTTTGAGTGTAATCCAGTCCGGGTTTTCCCCTGAGCCACTTTTGGGCGTTAATCCAGTCTGGGTTTTCTCCCTCGTCTGGATTTTATATGAAATCCATTTCAGGTTTTCCCCCGAGCCACTTCCTAGGAGAAATCCGGTCTGGTTTTCATTCAGTTTTCAGAGGAAATCCAGTCCGGGTTTTCCCACCCCCTGATTTTTATTGTGAAATCCTGTTCAGGTGTTCCTGAGCCACTTCGCAGGGGAAATCCTTCAATCCCAATTCCAGGTGAAATCCGGTCCGGGTTTTCTCCCGAGCAGCTTTCCCAGCCAATTCATGTCTAGGATTTTCCCGATCCCGTTTCTGGCTGAAATTTCATCCATTTTCCCCAATCCACTTTCCAGGCTAAATCCCGTCAGGATTTTTTCCCCATTCCTGCTCCCAGCCCTGATCCACAGACTTTATCTAAGACTAGGAAGGAGGAAAATTCAGATTTATTTATTGGGCTTGGGGCAGAAATTCCATGTGACAATTTTCAGCCCAAGTGGCTTCAGACAAATCCCATACTGCACTTTATCCTGCATTAATAACCTATGGCAGAGGTATCCAGGCAGAATCTGATCAAAATGGAACAGTTTGCAAAGTGGAAAATAAGAAATTCGGGTGGAAATTAAGGAGAAGATGAGGAGGCTGCCAAGAATCAACTCCTATTGCACCTGAAATACTGAAATGAGACCTTATTTCAAGAGCAATTTTCTTTATCCTGCCAAGAGAAAAAGCTTTATTGGCGAGTCAGGTGGGATCCCATAAAAAACTACCCTGGACACATCAGTCACTGAGGGTTCAGGCCTTGTTTACTTGGCAATTGTTTACTTACAGCAATTGCTGTCTTTGGGTGGACTCTTGCTGCTAGCAGTCTCTCTCCTAAATAATTGAAGATAAAGAATGGTTTCTCCGTTACCAATTCCTTTAAAAATGGGATATTTGGAAGGTTAGTGCTTGAAAGCATGCCTGCCTTTTTACCAGAGGAAAGGTGACACTGGATGGAGTCTGGAGCACTCCAAAATACCCAGCCTTGCTCTAATTTCATCACAAAGATGCTACCTAAGAATTTCCGAAGTTGGGAGCTGCAGATGGTTGAAATGAAACTCATTTGAGGCAACATGGAAGTGGCCACAGAAATTAGTTCAAAACAGGAAATAAATGTGGAGGCATGAGGTACCAGCTGGTGGTTGAGAAGGAAAGGATTGGTATTATTGAATCTAATTGGTCATCATTAGTACAGTGGTCAGTATTTAATCAGTATATTGGTAAAACACTGAGGTTTTTTGTATCCTTCGTGGCAGGAAAGATTAGGCCTTGCCTGTTAGAATGACTGAAAGAAATGTCATTTTGGCAACCCTTGCAGCCAAAAAGCCTTTGCTGTTCTCCCAGTGGGTTTCTCTCCTCTTGCAGTCACTCACTATTCCATGTGGCTCTTGGTGAGCTGGGCTCACTGCTGCTCCTTGGTGAAATCCAGCCTGGCTGACAGTGACCATTTGCAGGACTGGCTCAAGAAACTCACCCTTCTTATTCCAGAGGTATGGTAATGAGGAGCTTGTGCACTAAGCAGTGCCATTAACTTTGTTTTGCCATTGCATTCAAGCCCCCCTAAATTAATTTTCCTGCTAAAAGTGCCAGGACGTGCCTCAGGTACTTGCAGTGCAGTGTAAGAAATGATCACTGGAAGGTGACACTTCTGTAGTCAATGGCAAACCTTTGTTTTTGGCTTCTGGTTGAAAGTAATTTTTTTCATTGTCATTTGTTAAAATCTCTGGATGATGCCCTGACTTGAATCAGCTTAAATGTACTTTCCCCCCCTTATGTTTTTTACATTATTATATTTTTATTATTATTTATTTTTCAGTACTTAGAATCACAAAATGAGGTGAAAGAGAATTAATACAAAAATATTTGTCATGGCTAAACCTTTGTGTAGCTTCAAGTAATTTTTCCTCATGTAATAAAGGCTTAAAAACTGCATCAGTATATTCACAGTAGGAAATATTTTTATTTACTGGTGGTTGCTTAAAGATGCAGTGTGGGCTTGGTGTGATAATTCTTGTCTGTTGCTTTATTACTCAAGCACAGACTGATTTCATTTCAAATCCCTGGAAATGAGAGAGTGCAGACTTCCAAAGCTGGATTAGAATAGACTGTGGATATTTTTCTTGATGAAAGAAAGAAGAAAATAGTTCTTCTAATGAAATTAAATCAATTAATAGTTGGGAATTACTAAGGGAAGGTTCAGGATTCGCACAGATTTCCTTGATTTGCCAGATGTGATATTTTCTATTCTAGTCACTGTAATCATTCCTGTAGAAAATACCTAACTCAAGAGATACAGGGCACAGACAAATCATTTTAATTAAAGTAATATATTTTGCATTTTTCTATGACCAAATGCACAAAATCTGTAATATCTGTTTTTAGAATGACACATTCAACCCTGATAACCTCACAGATATTATGAGAGGAATTTAGGTACCTATGAAAGAAAACTGCACAAAAGGAAAACTCTTCCAAATCATGTGTGTAACCATTTCACATTATGATTTTTCTAGACTGCAGTGCGCCACGAGTCCTGCAATGGTTTGTACAAATTATCTCTCTCTGGCCTGGATGGGGGAGACTCAATCAATCGCTCCTTTCTGCTGCTGGCTGCATCAACCTTGTTAAAATTTCTCCCTGATGCTCAAGCCCTGAAACCAATTAGGGTAAGAACTGAAGAACTGACAAGATTTTCTCAAAGCTAAATGTAAATGTACTTTTTTAAATGTAAAAACTCCAAATGGTAGTACATTATCACTGTGTCTGATATACTTTTTCAGCTACACAGAGATGTTAAGGCTTCTGGTTTAGATGTTTCCAGACACTTTCCCAAGGTGGTTAAACTGTGACACTCAATTTTTTCTGCCTGGAGAAATGCAGAACAGCTTTTAAGAAGTGCTCTTGTTCTTGATTTTCATGTCCACATAACAGATGTTTTTAAAAAGAGTCCAATTAAAACAACCTACAGAAGATTCTGTGATATTTTTCTCCTTTTCAGGAGAGTTTAACTTTAGAGATGAATTAACTAATATTGAAATCAGCCCAAATTTTCTCATGCTTTGTCCAGTCTAATCCTGAATATTTCTGCCATTTGCAGTGGGTGAGATGAACTCCACACTATCCTATAGATCTTTCACAGGTCTGGCAGATCATCCTGACAATTTTTCAAGGAAAATTAATAAATATTGCAGTAGAAGAATAGAGCACACACTGTTACCCTTGTAAAATACATTGTTCTTCTCCGTGCCTTAGAGGCTTGCGCAAAGTAATACTGTGTAACACAGTTACTGCCTTCCCTGTGTTTTTAATACAGTTGTTTTGCCTTGGACTTCAGAACAAAAAACAATTTCTTTCCACAGATAGAGGATTATGAAGAGGAAACTGTGCTGCGCCCTGGCTGCAAGGAGTATTTTTGGCTGCTGTGCAAACTGATTGATAACATCCACGTCAAAGATGCAAGTCAGGTGGGTTTACTTTGCATTCATTCCGGTGTTAATTTCTTTTAATTTGTGTCTTCTGACTTTTTTTTTGTAAGATCTGATGAACTGCTGAGAGATCTTTCCCATCTCCCAACTTTTCCTACTCTGATGTGTATTTAATAGCTTTTAAAAGCTTCGGGTAGTGACTCTGTGCAGAAAGGGGGATTGTTATAACACACAAAGAAGGTGAACTTAGCTGAAGGTCACACTCATGGGAATACTTTAATTATCTGTGAGATTCACTGGTGATAATTCCAGTCTGTTCCAAGGAGGAGCAAATCAAGTATTTAATTCTAGCTGAAAGAGTAAACTCAGTTAACAGCCACTTAACATAAGTTAAAAAACTTAGCTAGAGCATGCTTGAAAATTAATTTTAATTATCTCTGTTTTTCTGTGTGCAGTAATAAAACTTCCTCCATAATTATTTCCCATTTCTATTCCATTTTCTTTATTTTGAATCAGACAACCCTGCTTGATTTGGATGCTCTGGCGAGACACCTCGCAGACTGCATTCGGAGGTGAGCTTTGCCTTCAGGAATTTCACTTGGAATATGCATTTTTTTTAATGTTAGTGGAGCAGAGCTGTGACATTGTTTCTCTCCATGTCTGTGCATATCCAGCAGGGAAATCCTGGACCATCAGGATGGGAACATAGAGGATGATGGGCTCACAGGGCTGCTGCGCCTTGCTACGAGTGTTATCAAGCACAAACCACCCTTCAAGTTTTCTCGAGAGGGCCAGGTGAGAAGGGCACTGCAAGATCCCTGAGAGATCAAAATTGGACCTTTTTTACCACATTTTGATTGAAAGTATTTCATATTTCTAGCCTTAGGATGATGGACAAACCCACACACTCCTTTATTAACAAGTAGCACATGCAGTTTCTTCCCTTTCTGTTTAATTCCAGGATAGAGTTCTTACATCCCTGAAGTTTTGTTTATTTTCCTTTATTATCTTTAGAGGCTTTTACTATTGATCAGTATTAACTGGTTTAAGTCCTTAACAAGAGCTGATTTTGACCAGATCCTGGGCAGTCTGATCTGAAAGTACCATTTAAACTCTAAACCTGTGCAGTGCCAGAGATCTGTTATGAGAATATTCCATTCCACCAGTGCTTCTAAGGTGGGATAATGGTGAGGCAGGGCAAGTTGCTAAAAAAACTTCTATTTTTATCTTTGAGAATTGTGTGTAAAAAATTATTGAAACTGGTGGGTTTTTTTGTGTAGACTGTACAGAACTTCTTATTGGGCCTTCAGTGAGGTTTCAGCTGAAAAGTAGGCCCTGGTGCCTAATGGTGTTGTTTATATCTTATCTGTTTATTCTGTTACCATAAAATGGCCCTGAAGGTAATTTGATTGTCTAAATGTGGCATTGCTGGCAGCATTTTAAAAGACTGCTTCTATAATTCTACTGGTTAAGTGTGTTTTACTTGTGGAGAGCTTGCAGATTAAATTAGAGTAAGGATTCAGTTCACAGAGTTGCAGTGTAGAAGAGGATGTGGAAATGAAAATAGTGTTATGCAAAGGGCAGGTTTATGTAGTTTGAATGTATGGAAAGCTTAAGAAAAGCTTGAGAAATTGATCTTAAAAATTACTGAAAATCCCTGTCTGGCTTGTCAAGTTATCAGTCATAAAATCAGTCATATTTTGTTACTCTTCCTATTGATATGTTCCTCTTTAGAATATCATACGGTTACAGTGCCCTTTTTGCAGTATAAATTGTTGAAATTTGTGATTCAGAACTTGGATTTGAGTCAGAAAGTTCTGTGTGATAGAGGTCTGGAAAGTCTACAGAAGTTCCTAGAAAATTACTAATATATCATTTATCTTTTAAGAATACATCCAAGCTGCTAAATGTGCAATTTCACTGTTTTCCAGGAGTTTCTGAGGGACATTTTCAACCTCCTGTTCTTGCTGCCCAGCCTGAAGGACAGGCAGCAGCCCAAGTGCAAATCCCACTCCTCCAGGGCTGCTGCTTACGACCTGCTGGTGGAAATGGTGAAAGGCTCCGTGGAGAACTACAGGCTGCTCCACAACTGGGTCATGGCACAGCACATGCAGTGTAAGAGCCTCAGGCACACACAGCTTTTGGGGTGTTTTGTGGCCTCTAACTCTGGGAATTCCACTTTATAGCTCTGCTGTTTATCCCCCAGCACCTGGGGTAGTGTCACACAAGCCTTGGCATCTTTTGCTCACCTACCAAATTCAATCCCATAATAATTTCTGTGCCACCTGTTCTAAAATGTGGGTTATTTAGAATGGCACACGCGGATACCAAAATGTTGGATTTTACATTTCATCCTCTTCTGCTGGATTTTAATTCCTGTTTTTCCTTTCTAACATGAAGAACCATGGAATGTCTGTGCATAAACCACACAGAGTACTGGAGATGTGAAGAGCCTGTCGTGTTTCCAGAGTCTCTGGTGTCACTGTATTTGATTTCAGTCTGTACCCAGCCATCTGCATAAAGCACTTTTGCTGTGCCTCTTGGCTTCCATGCTCCCTGCCTTTTGGAACCACAGTTCCTCTGCATAATATGGAAATCACCAAAATTTTAAGTTTGATCTTTGATTTGCAAATCCTCATTATGCATTTTTTTAGCTTGCTGGATTTCCTTTCACATGCCCAGTTTAAATTCCTGTAACCCGAGGTTCTGTAGTTTATTATAATCTGTGGAATTGATTTTAGTACCTTGGAATTCAGGAAGCAAAAGAGAAATCTGATCATGATAATGCTTTGTGTTCCATTCTCGTATGCCTGGGGCCTTCCAAGTCTCAGAAGAAGTGTTATGAAGAATATCTTTTATGAAAATATTGAGTATTTAGATTTGCTATGAGCACATTGTCTGCTGCTGAGGTTGTCTGTAGCTCTCCAGGTGCAGTAATTTGTTTTTTATAATCAGTGTTTTCCTCACTCCAAATCTCAGTAATTCCTTGGTGTTGAAGTTTTCTGTAACATTTACCACAGTTGTTGCTTTCTTCCAAACACTCTTCCCTAGATTTTGTTCCACCCCAAGTTCTCCAGAGTCATCTGCTGTGTGCTCTTGCTCCAGATTGTTTTTTTCACTTGCCATGAATGTTAATTATTACAACAGGCAGAGTTGCACCCAACACAGGACTTGTGATACCTCATTTGTTTAAGGGCTTGTGGTTTTATTGATGTGATCAGATTATTGAAACTGAGCTTTTCCACTTTGTTATCCCTGTAGTCTTCCTAGTTTTCAAAAATCCTATTCTTAGGCCTATCCCTCCATCCTTCTCAGGAGAAATATTAAGGAAAATACTAAAATTCCCATCCTGTTTTCTTAACAGGGAGGGTTCACAATTCATGAAGGCTCTGATCTTACTGGAGAGTGCATTTAGGTACCTTCAGCTGTTCATTAAATTTCTTGCAGTGTTTTAGAGTTCTGCTTCTTTAAAGACTGATAAAACCCTTCAGTTCAAAGAGCAGGTGCTTTGCTTTCCAGTGAGTCTAAGATCATGTCTGGTGTTATGGATGGAGAAAGGAGCATCATCAGAAGGTGGAATACAGAGAAATGCACGGTCATTCTGAGAGGAAAAAATGCAGCTTTATTTTGCTTAAAATAGAATGTGAACATTGCAAGTTTGGTTTCAAATTTCCCCATCTCTTCCTGAGAAAAAGCTGGTTTCTATAACAACAGTGAGGATAAGGATCGACATCAATGAGCCTCAAATTTCCATTTCTACTCAAGATCCATATGGAAGAAAGAAAAATTTTATTCTACAAATGAAGTCAGTCAGTTAAAAAAATCCCAGTGTGGGGAGCACAGGATTGTCCTGAGAAAGTCCTTGTCACATTCCTTTGAGGCGCAAGATACTCCCAGCTGCTCTGGGAGAGAAATCAACTGCTGGCTTTGCAATTCCAGCCTGATGAGCTCTGAATGATGGATGCTGAGTCCTTGCATCAGAAAGGGTGAATTAGGGTGTTGTAAATTAGGGCTTGCATTTAAGGAGGGCATTTTGGATTATTCTGCCAGGCTAATGACCTTCTTTAGGAGGTGAAACGTGCAGGAGAGCTTTGTTTCAACTGGCTGAGCTGCCCAGGTGACCTGAGGTCACACCACTGAGATTTGTTGAAACAGGAGAATTAAAGCTCTTTCCTTCCCTCCTTGAAGCTTCAGGGCTAAGAGTTGTTTTGATGCCAAAGCCAGAATGAAGATTACAACTATTATTTGTTGTGCAACAGAGCATCTTGTGGGTCTGGTCTCTGAAGATGTGAGAATGCCAAATAATTTCCTGAATTCCTGTCTGATAGTGAGGACTGAGAAAAATACTTGATGAGTCTTTCATCTGGGACAAAATAATTAAGGATTTAAAGTTTAAGTCTTGAACTCCACATAGCTTTTATGGATTGTAAAATAAATCCGTAAATTTGGGGGAATTTTTTCCCCTTTATCTGAACACACACTTCAGCAGAGGTACTGAATTATTTGTAGGACACTCTGTGTTTTTGGAGAATGATATCTTCAGGGATGAATAGCAAAGTTGGATGCATTGCAGGTTTTTGTGTCCAAAGTTTTGGATACCAAGGAAGATTGTCTAAGCTGGTTCCCCTCTTCCTGACTGGCAGATGAGGAGAACTTTCCCATTCTTCTGATTTCTTGGCAGCCATATCAGAGCAAGGCTCATGAAAGAGTCACTCAGCCCTGCCAAACTCGTCTGGTGCCTCCCTGTGTAGGAAATCCATTGCTACATCTGTGAAATACAGAGAATAGAAAGCTTAGAGGAAAAGAAAATGGCTTTTTCCAAATGATTCACTTGTTACTTTGCAGAGTACAACAGCCCAGAGTGGTGTGGCAGGGAGGGTGCTGCTCTAGCCACAGATTTTAAAGATTTTCCTGAGCAATAATAATCCATTTTCCTAAAGATCAGGCACAGCCTGGCTCGTGCCTGGAAATGCACAGTGACATTTTATTAGTGTGAGCATCAAGCTTTTCATTGTATTTCTATTTTTGCAAGTTGCACTTCGAATTTCTTGTTCCTCACAGCTTCCCATGCCCCTTACAAATGGGATTATTGGCCTCACGATGATGTTCGTGCCGAGTGCAGGTTTGTGGGTCTCACCAACCTTGGAGCCACCTGCTACTTGGCCTCCACTATCCAGCAGCTCTACATGATCCCAGAGGCCAGGCAGGCAATTTTCACTGCAAAGGTGAGTGTGGGGCTTGCACAGAAATTTACATTCAGTGTCAAATTTTCATTTGGAGTCATTCGGTGCAAATGCTGAAAAAATACAGGTTTATTCTAAGGCTTACTTCCAGATAAAGAATATTTCTTCAGCAGTTAGTTTGCTTTTTGTGTAGTTGAATTCTTTTGTTGGTGCCTAAAGTGAAGAGGGTTTTTCTTAAATATGTTGTGTGGTAGGTTTTTAAGGTGGCATTGAAAAAAAAAGTTCTAAAAGTCATATTTCTGTTGCTTTCAACTAGGTTGATTGAGGTTTGGGTTGATGTGAATTGTCTGTTAAGTGCTAATTTGTCATTTAGTTAACAAATGTTTTTTTCATGAATGTTTATAAAGTCCCTGGGTATGTATCTCGTGCTGCCAGAAGTACAGCAGGGGCTGTAAATTATCATACGTTGGTTAATTTCCAGAAATGCAAAATTATCACTTTTATCTCTTCGTGGTAAGAGAGAAAGCATCATTTTGGTCCCTGACATCAGCAGGGCAGATAGAATGTGTGAAGCATCCTAATTGGCAGTGGCCTCATCATTTCCTGTTATTGTTAATTGCTGCTATTTGTCACTTCACTTCTGGAGTTTCTGTTTCTAAAAGAAAATGAAAAATCAAATAAGGGAAGCTACTGGTCAGCTCAGGAAGTGCAGACCCTCGCAACATCTGTGAATTAAAAAAAAAAAATTATTAAAAAAAAATTCCAAAAACTTCAATGCTTTGTAATAGTTCCTCAAAGCTCCTAATTACAATAATTTTTTAGGAAGTGGAGTTATTTTTGTTTAATGTTGACATGCCTAGGAAAGTGTAATGTAAGTATAAAAATTATAAATGTACAATAATAGACTGTGTTCTTGAGCACAGTCGCTTTTCTTAATGGTCCATCATAAAATAATCGGGTTTTTATTTGGATGTTGCATCTTTTTCACATCTGTTTTTGGAAAGTAATAAGCAAAAATATCAAGTCTGTTTTTATTAATTTCTGTTAGTATTCAGAAGATATGAAACACAAGACCACTCTGCTGGAACTCCAGAAGATGTTTACATACCTAATGGTAGGTGGAAAGAGGGTATTTTAGAAAATACCCTATTTTATAGATTCTTTGTATTTAATTCAGGTGAATCAAGGAATTACAGATGTATTGGGAGGTGGAGTTGCCCTGGTGGTTAAATGAAGTACTTTATTCACTGCATTTTCTTTGCTCCAGTATTTCAAGATTAACCCATTGAAATGAAGCAAAAGGTTGAGATTCCAGGCCCATACAGAATTAAAGCAGTTCACAGGTGTTCACTGTGAGACAATTCTGAAATAATGAAAAAATCCTGAGGGGAGCTGAGTGTCTTGACACTGGTTTTGTGTAAGAAATTCACAACCTCTTGGAAAACAAATGGGAAAAAGAATCTTGACTTTCAATGCCTGCCATGAATCATAGAAAATTACTAAATTTAGATGTTCACATAAGCAGAAAATAACATAGGATCGTAAAGTCATACAAAGATTTCCCATTATTTAAATCTTGAAGACTTTATTCTAAAAAAGGCAATATTTACAGGAGGTGCTGCACATCCTTAAAAGAGAGCAGAGTGAATAAATCTGCATTCCCAGTGTGCAAGGCAGTGGAACAGGGATGGATTCTAAAGAATTGCTTTATACTGCAAATTCTTTTCTCTGCCTGAACACATCCTGTTGAAAAGCAGATGATAACACAGAGGAGTCTGAATGAGAATTGAGCACTTGGCAAGATTGAAGTCAGCAATGTCCAGAAGTACATAAATTACAAGCTGATGTCCTCACATTTTATTTTGTGTCTGAACAGATGTGCAAAAACTGCACCTGTCATATCTCCAGCCAAGACATTTTATTTTATCTTAAGGATTCATTTTATCAAGTATTTACTAAATATTTGAGTACTTTTTTAGTGCTTTACTAATTGGTATCATAATAATGGTTATCAATTACTTAAAAGCTGCCTTGCATTGCATCAGAAACACTGAAGAAACTATCCTGTTTATTAAGCATATTGCATGTAAAAATATGTCTTTTTAAAAGCAGATATTCATGTGTGTGGTACATCTGTGGAACTTGAAATGTGTGTTGATTTTGTTTTGTTTAATGTCTTTTATCCAAAGGAGAGTGAATGTAAGGCCTACAACCCAAGGCCTTTCTGTAAAACCTACACCATGGATAAGCAGCCCTTGAACACTGGAGAGCAGAAAGACATGACCGAGTTCTTCACTGACCTGATAACAAAAATAGAGGAAATGTCTCCAGAGCTGGTGAGTTATCAAGAGGGTGCAAAGGGAGCCTGAAAAACACTGTTATTTGCTCAAATTTCCTTGACAGAATTTACTCATTCATTCACAGAAAAACACAGTGAAAAGTTTGTTTGGAGGTGTCATCACGAACAACGTCGTTTCTTTGGTGAGCGTTCTTTCTCTACCCTGATCTTCTAAAGCTGATTTCTTTCTGACTTCTCAAAACCAGGGATTTCATTCCTTTTCTCTTCCATTTATTCAGGACTGTGAGCATGTGAGCCAGACAGCTGAGGAGTTCTACACAGTGAGGTGCCAGGTGGCAGATATGAAGAATATTTATGTGAGTAATGCCAGGCTGGGATGAGTCCCAGATCTCAGTCACAAAGGGCATAAAACACTGGCACACCTTGAAAGAGTTGATGATTTTTATTTACACTCTGGTTTTGGGGTGGTTTTAGGTTGATATAGTGATTTTTAGTGCAATGTGCCATCAGCTGGGGCCATTGGCTATTGTTTTACAATCAATTATCTCTATTTACTGGTTTTTAACATGCTGTGGCCACTTTAGATTAGAACTATAAATGTCAAAAGTTTTAACATTTACAAATACTACTGCTTATCAAGTTAATTTCAAGCTTACAACATCATAACTCTGTGTTTTAAAGCTTTTTAAACAGCCATTAATCCTCACATTTGGAATTGAAATTTAAAGGATTTAAATTTAAAGGATTTGAATTTTAATTTAAAGATTTGAATTTAAATTCAAAGGATTTGAATTCTTTGAGACAGCTTGGAATATTGAGCACCATTTTGATTAATTTTATTAATTCTGTGGATGAGTTGGAAACTGGTTTTCCTGTAAAACTCTTTTCTGGGCTTTTCTATGAAAAATTTTGGGGCTTTATTTTCATAATTTATGGAAATATTAATTAAACTCAAGAGTGAAAGGGAGGGATTTGGAAAGCAAGCCATGTAAGATATAAATATCCAAGATAAATGTCAACTCCTTTTTTTTTGTTTGTTCCATGTAGGAATCTCTTGATGAAGTAACTATCAAAGATACCCTGGAAGGTGACAACATGTACACGTGTTCTCACTGTGGCAAGAAAGTGCGGGCTGAGAAAAGGTGAGCCTAAGAAAAAGAAATATTCTTCATGTTTGTTTTTAGTAAATCTCTGCAATTCCATTTGGAATAACTAATCCTTTAGATGGGACTGCTTTTATTCAATTTATACTGTGTAGGCTATAAGGATGTGATCCAGGTGTAAATCTGAAATTAGAAGGAAATGGAATGTCCAAAGCAAAGAATCTAAAATGTCTTAGCAATAGATACAAGAAAATGTTCATGACCTTTTATAATTAAAAGAAAAAACCCCACAGAAATGAGTACATTTTGAAACATCAGTCCTGGCTTTAAAATATTAAATGCTTTCAGAGGTTGGTTACTCATTATGCAGGATAATTGCTTAAGCTCAAATTTCTTAATTAAAATCTGTAGCTTTAAAAATGTTTCCATGTTTTGCAAAGTCTTTATATAAAGAAAAAGTAAATTAAAGTTTGATGTTACCCCTTGGTATTGCAGCTAACAAATTTCTTTGTTAGAGTTGGAAAACTTCACTATTGTTTTAAATGACATGGGTAACTTACTTGAAAATCATTATTGTAAATTGTATGAGATTTAATACAGGAGATGCTCTGCCTTAAAATTTGTCTTTTGGAAGATGAGAACTCCCTGCAGGGAGGGGATTTGCATTGTTGAACTCATTCGTGGCTCATTTTATGATCCTCTTTTTGCAAACTGGTTCCTGCCATGTGAGTCAATTTGCTGTTTCTTCCAAGGTACAATGACAGCCTGAATAGAATTGTTCAATGGGCTAAATTTGCCCTTCCTGCTGCCAATGTGCCCTGCACTGGGTCATTGTGAGAGCTGAATTTTATATTTATATCTTAGCAACAGATCTCCAGTGTTTCAGTTGAAGTAAATGTTTAGAGTCACTGTGAAAATACAATAAATCATGATTATTTCTGATCCTTCAGGGCGTGTTTTAAGAAACTACCTCGTATCTTAAGCTTCAACACCATGAGATATACATTTAATATGGTGACCATGATGAAGGAGAAAGTCAATACCCATTTTTCATTCCCTTTACGTTTGGATATGACACCCTACACTGAAGATTTCCTCATGGGAAAAAACGACAGGAAAGAAGGTGTGCTCATGAAATGGATTCAGCTTTGCCTCTTTATCTGTGTATCACTTTCTGTATACAGAACAGAAGCAAATAAAATCAGACATAACTTTAATCAGCCTCACACATTATACTTCACATAAGAAAAACAGCCAATTTTTGGTTGCATACACTGCTTAATTTGAATTAATCTTATATTTGTCTGTAAAGTATAAGAGGAATTGCAAATAATTATGTACGGTCTGTGGCTGATGTTGGAGTTTGGGTGTTTAGGAAACAACTGATTCAGTACTGTATTGAATTCTTTCAGGTTTTAAGGAAGATGGAGGATATCTGAAGGAAACTGAGAGTTATGAGTATGACCTGATTGGTGTGACAGTGCACACGGGCACAGCAGATGGGGGGCATTACTACAGTTTCATCAGGGACATTGTCAATCCCCACGCTTACAAAAACAACAAGTGGTGAGCTGTGCCTTTTATATTTCCATATTTCAGTAACTAAAGCTTGGTGGCTTTGTTAGATGCAGGTCTATAGGAGATACATCCTGTAGGTTCCTCTGGAAAGCACAGGATAGATGGAAGGATATTGATTTATTAGCCTATAAATCAGTGTTTAGGAGAGTTGTGTGGTCCCTTGGACACAGGGGTGCCAGGGAATGCTGTGCGGGCCTCACCCAGCCAAGGATTGCTTCCTGATGGGACTGGATTTGAATTATTTCAGTACAGAAGATTTCCTAGATTGTACTTCCTAAAATCTGCTTGGAACCTTGGATGAGGATCCAGCCACGTTTCTGGGTGTAGAATTTGGGAAAGGGATGTGGGCATGGAAAGGAGGAGGAGGGTCCTGCGAGGGGACAGGGGAAAGCAGGGAACCCTCTGCCTGCTATTTTTGGATGTGATATCTCCATTTCTCACTGGAGCCCTGGAATAGAGGCAAGGTTTGCTCTGTTCCTGTTCTCTAGAAGAGCCAGAGCATGTTTGAAACAGGCCCAGCTCATGACCTAATCCCTGCTCCAGGGGGGATCCACAGCAGCACCTCCTTCTCTGACCTTACAAGGAGGAATAACTTTTAATCTGCTGGGATCTAAACAAGACATCAGAAATTAACAGGAATATTTCAATCTGGAGAATCCCTGGAAGTGCTCCCTGGGCTTTATTTGTCCCTAGAGATGAGCAGCAGTTGTTTGAAAGCTTCTTCCTGCCTTGCAGGTACCTTTTCAATGATGCTGAAGTGAAACCCTTTGATTCTGCCCAGCTCGCTTCCGAATGTTTTGGTGGAGAAATGACTGTAAGTTGTCACCTGAATTTTTTTCATTTTCAGTTCTTCCAGTATCTGTTACAACCTGTTACAATCCAGGCCTTTTTATGAGCTTTAAAAGAAAGCTGTTAGAAGTATAGTACAGGTATTACTAATGAAGCAGAGTTAATTAGTGAAGTGTTTCTCCAGAAAGAGGAGTTACTAGAGCTGGTGTTCATCATACCATTTATTCAGGTTTTAAAAAAGTGAGTCTGAAGCTAATTTAGGAATCCTTGCTTGGGTGGCTGCTTTGCTCAGATCATTGAGGAAGGAATAATTACTTCAGACTTAGGTGTATTTTGGGGGAAAAAAAAGGCAGTTTGATCTTAGTCTATGCCTTGTGACATCAGCTGGAATATTGTTCCACATCATTAATACAAACTACACTCAGATGTTCTCAGGTTGTGCTTTTTGAATTACGAATAACACTATATCTATTTAAAGCAATCCTGTGCATAGGAAAACTTTACTTATTTGGGAAAAGCAATCTGCTGAAATAAAAACAGAAAATTCCCTTGTTTGGCAAAGGGATAAAATACCTTTAGGTGCCTCTAAAGAAGAGGTGTCAGTGAGATGGATGAGGCAGGAAATTGCTTGGGATGGAGGTTGCATAGCAGCTTTGAAAATTCAGTAGAAAAAAGGAAACCTGACTGCTTTGAGCAAGAACTAAATTATCAGCAGCCCTCATCAATATGAAATAAATGTGCAAGTGAACTGTCACAAACTGTAAGAAACCAAAGCATTAAAAAGCTTGTCATTAATGGTTTTGCTTTCTTCTTGACAGACAAAAACCTATGACTCTGTTACTGATAAGTTTATGGACTTCTCATTTGAAAAGGTATTTCTCTTCCAAACCCTTGTTCTCTGATTATATTTCTGATTTCATGATTTCTCTCTCTCAAAGCAAAAATTATACAGATGTTTTTTTCTCCAAGACACACAGTGCTTACATGCTGTTTTATAAACGGATGGAGCCAGAGGAGGAAAATGGCAAAGACTACAAATTTGATGTTTCATCAGAATTGCTGGAGGTACAAGTTGATTTGTTTTAACACCAATTTTGAAACACTCTAGGAGGCCCTAAACACATCAGAAATCTGAATAAACATAGGAGAGCAAAAATAATTTAAATCACTAGGGTGACAGTCCTTTGTTTTCACTGTCTTCCTTAGGAGATTGTTATAGGATGGGAAGGGAATTAGGATTTACATTTTATGAGAATTTAGACATTTTCACATTCTGTCCCTGTATATGGGATAAATCCCTTTTTACTACGTGGAAAATCCAATGTCCCTGCTCCCTCTGGCCAGATGTGTTGCTTCAGCATAAGGACATTTTAGGTCCTTACTTTAAAAAGTGTCTTCATCCCTTGCCAGCAAATCAAATCATGCTTTTATCCTTCTCAGTCTTAAAAATATTAATAGATTTTATCAAAGTTAAATGTTCAAACTACATTTCTGTGAAAACCACTATGAATTGATATGATCAAAACCATCACTTTGGAGAGAGGAGCAGGGGGCTTGGCATTAAATGCTGTCCTGGTTTAATGATGGAGATTCAAATCTCACTCTTTAAGAATTTATCAAAAATGCTCAGAGCTCATCAAGCTTTGGCTTAGACTTTTTAAACTTGTTGGGCCAGTTCTCAAAATTTTTTGCCTAAAACTCTGAATAATTAAATTGTAAAAATGAGGCCACAGAAAGAGGAGAAGGTTTGAAGCTCTGTTTTACAGTCCCATGGCAGACAAATCAAATACTGGAAACAACTTTGAGCTGATTCTTTAAGGAAAGTGCTTCCAGAAACAATTTTTCATTCAGAAAAATTTGGGGTTTTTTAGCCTTGGCAATCATTTAAATATTTTTAAGATCATGCTTAAGTAGTGAAATAAACTGCTTTCTTGTATCTGATGGTAGCATTTTTTCTTCAGTGGATATGGCATGATAACATGCAGTTCCTTCAAGACAAGAACATTTTTGAACATACATATTTTGGGTAAGTTGTTTCTTTAAAAATGTAATATTAATGCTTCTTTTCTTCTTGCAGATTATCATTATTTATTTTAATTAACAAATAAAATTACTGACTCTAGGTTTATGTGGCAGTTGTGTAGTAGCATCCCAAGCACACTACCAGATCCAAAAGCGGTTTCTCTGATGACAGCAAAGGTAAGGATTCCCAAAGAATCTCATCCTCTATGAGCTGTTTCCTTGTTTGCATTTTAATTCATGCATTCTAAATTAATGGTGCCATTTTTTTTTTCCAGTTAAGCACTTCCTTTGTACTAGAGACATTTATTCATTCAAAGGAAAAGGTATTCCATTTACTTGTCAATTCTCATTAAGTAGCTGCATGAATCTAGTGAAAAGCTGATCTGTAGTTCTCATTTTTAAAGTGGGGTTTTGACCTGTAAAATTACCACGTATGATACAAAGTTAATGTTCAGAGTGTCACTTATCACATTTATAGTGAGCTCTGCACAATGGGATATGATGTGTATGTAAAAATGGATGGACTGGTATTTTTCTGTAGGTGCAATGTATTGTTAGTGCATAAAATATTTATTGTTTCTAATCATATTCTTAAGATTTGCTGCTTTACCGAACCATTTAGAAACATTTAAAGATTATGCTGGAATTTCTTCTTGGAAGTTACATTTTTTTCCTGTATTTCTTTTCACAGCCTACAATGCTTCAGTGGATTGAACTGTTAACAAAACAGTTTAATAACAGTCAGGCAGCTTGTGAAGTAAGTGACTTAGGAACTCAGCAAAGTACAAACCAACTTTCTATATATTGTTTAACTTTCCTGGAGGTTCGTATCCCTGGAATATTTTGGACTATGAACTACTGTATTTGGTATATTTGTGCTCTGTGAGATGAAATTCGTCCTCTCTCATTACTGCAGATTCTGGGGAATGACTTGACTTTTATTTGCAGAAACCTATGTTGAGACCACAGGCCAAAATAATTTTGTCACTGGAATAAGAGAGATCCAGTGTCACAAACTCTTTATTTGATTAATTATTACGTAGTGATTTGTGTAATTAAGATGTGTTTAAATCAAGTCACACGAGAGATGTGGAAAGACAAAGAATTTGCTGTGGTCTTGTTGAAAGCAATGTTGAGACACTGAAGAAAAGCTGGATAGTGTTTCTGTGATCATTTCAATGTACAAGGAGTCCAATGTCCTGTATAGACTTTATTCAGTTGAAGGGAATTACATCCACTGTTCTTTCATAAATTGATTCTAGGTTGATCAATTATGTGACATTCAGTATTTGGGTGTGCAGGTGACTCAGTGAGGTGTAGTCCTAAGATGTTTGACTGAAGACATTTAATATAATAAAGAATACTCAGGTACAGTTAAAATAGAAGTGAGAACGTTGATTCTTTATTTTAAGCTGTCTTTCTTTGTGACTCAAAATTCTGGGAGTCAGAAGACTGAGCTGTGTTATTTGCTGAGCCTGACTTGGAATGAGTCATTCTTGTGCTTTTTGGGTCTCTGGAGGCCATGAGGCTTTTCCAGGTGTTAAAATGCAAAAGGGATCTAACTTGAGAAGCTCTGTTTAATCCTGTCACTCTCCTACAAGGTCCATCAGCTTATGCTTTATTGTAGCATAGTGTTTATTCTGTTGACATCACTTTGCAGGATAAATGTGTTCTTGCAGATAATTTTCTAATGGCACACAGAGCACAGGGATAAGAAGATACCAGATAGAAATTTCTATTGCTGTTTGCTGCTGTTGATCTTTATTTCTTTATTCCTTCGTGCACAGAAGACATTTAGATTTCCCTTGGATTAAAACTTGCTTATTCCTTAATAATAGTAACATCGATTTCTCTTCAGACTTTTAATATCATGCAAAAAAGAAGATTGGACTAGAGCAAGTGTGGAACAAAACTAACACAGTATGTATCTTCTGCAGTGGTTTTTGGATCGTATGGCTGATGATGATTGGTGGCCAATGCAGATTCTAATAAAGTGTCCCAATCAGATTGTGAGGCAGGTAAGACAAAATGTTCCTTTCCAAGGCAGGTGACTGCTTGACCCCTGACCAGAAACAGACAATTCCCATGGCAGATTCAGTGATTCTGACAGTTTTGGGAAAGGCCTGTAATTGTCTGATTTCTCTCCATTCTTGCAAATGATTTAGGGAAAGCATTTGGCTGTGTGAGTGCTACTGTTTGGAACAACCCCAGCACAGCTGTACAGTCAGGATCACTAAATCACAGTCAATGCAAATTAAGGTTCCTATAACCCCATTATGATCTGTACAAATCTGAACAGTTCACATTAAAAATTTGTTTTTTCCTGAATTAATTCATCGAGATCCACATTCAGAAAACAACAACAACAACAAAAATAAACTGTTTACATTCAGTACTCCTCAAAGCTCCAGTTTGAAACTTCAGTAGTTAATTTTTGTGGGTAGAGTTAATTTTACAGTATTATGCCACAAAGCTTTGTTAATACCCCTTTCTGAAAATACTTTTTTGAATAAACCACTTTGTGTTAGTAGCATTTGGACATTCACATAGTGTCACTTACTTTCTTTGCAAATTGTTAAGGTATAAACTTTAACAGTTACTTTATCTCGCCTGAATTTTTCGGTTGGATTTCTGGTTATTAAAGTGATGCTTCCATACAGACCCATCCATAGTTTTTGTATGCACTGCATCAGTAAAGGAATATATTTTATGGGAAAACTCTGTGCAAGGTCTTCAGCAAGGTCTTCTCATGAATGCTTCACAAAATAAAAATTACTGGAAGGAATTTCCTTCAGATTTTCACATTAATTCCTACGAGCCAGCAGCAAAATGAAAAAAACATCTTGCCAACAGTATCGGAACGTTTCAGAAAATAGAGATAGAAGAAAGAAATAGTTATTAAAAGCTGGGTTTAGGGTTCTTTCATGAGATCTGTTCATAAAAACCAAGTTTGACTCTTGTGTTAAAATACGATCTCAGCTTTCCCTGTCAAGCTTGGAGCCTGTGAAGAGCTGGCAGTGGGGCTTGGAGGCAGAACATTCTTTGCTTAGGAATGACTGATTGACCTTTGTGAAAAGGACTGGAGTGAGGAGTTCATTCCCTTCTCTGTTTGCAGATGTTCCAGCGCTTGTGTATCCACGTGATTCAGAGGCTGAGGCCGGTGCATGCACACCTTTACCTGCAGCCAGGGATGGAAGACTGGTAAAATACACCCCCTGCAACCTTCTGTGCATTCCATGCATTGCTGCAGCTGCTTTTATTCATGGCTTACTCAAAACACTCACATGAAGCTGAAAGAGTGCTCATTCTTCTTCCTTATTCTGCCTAAACTGCTCTGATTTATTTTAAAATAAAAGGGTTGCAAAGGGCAGTGTCAGAGACATTGTTTGAAACACTTGCTCCCTTAGAGGAGGTTTTCAGCATGGTCTTTATCTCCCTGTCACTTGGACACTGAAGGTGTAAATCTCATTCCTTAGACTTGAGAATCCTCCTGGGAATGAGATCAGGAGGCACAAAAGTGGAAGTTTTTATTTGTACGTCCAGTAAAAGAGTTTGGAGATCAGAGGTTAATCCTAACTAAATCACAATTTTTGTCAAAAAGGAGGAAGAACTCTCTTGGATTTTACTTCACCCTGCTTATTACCAAGAAACCTGGTGATAAGCAGAGCAAAGGAAAATCCAAGAGGGTTCTTCCTCCTTTTTGACAAAAATTGTGATTAATCTCCAGTTAGGAAATATCTAAGTTATTTTTCATGCATGATGAGAAGAAAAAAGTTGGTTTTCTTTTACCTCTTGCGTTAAAGTTGTGATTGTGATAATAACTTCTTTCCCAGAGGGAAAATGGCAGAGTTAGTAATAACTGTTCTGCCATATCCAAACTCAGGACATAGAGATAAAATTTTCATGCCAAAAAATAGAATCTGAAAAAGGCACTGGAAGCCTTTTTTTTGTTCAGTGTCAAGATCCAATCTGGAGCAGAAGCCTGAGGCTGAAGGTGGATGTTCTCTGCCTTGTCTGAGTGCAGTCAGGAGGGTTCCTTGCCTTGCTTCCACAGTACAGTAGCTGAAATTGCATTATCATTAAATTCAACAAGCAAATCAAGAGGATGATTTTAAGCAGATCCCCAATCCTGTTTTTCTACAAGTTCTTTTCCTGACCAGGAAGCTCTCAGCATTTCAAGTGCCTGATGCTCCCTGTGCTGTTATCTAGGCTGCGGCCAGGGCAATAAAAGATCCAAGAGCAGTAGCAAAGAGGAATTTGTGTTGGATTTCTTTGCTGGACTGACTGAGCAATGTGTGCAGCACCCAGCCTGGCTGTTGTTGTTGCTGCAGCTCTGATGACATGGACGGGCCCGTGGAGGACATCGGGAGCCGCTCATGCGTCACACGCTTTGTGAAGACGCTGCTGTCCATCATGGAGCACGGCGTGAAGCCCCACAGCAAGCACCTCACCGAGTACTTCGCCTTCCTCTACGAGTTTGCCAAAATGGGAGAGGAGGAGGTGAGGGCAGCCTTGGGGCTGGGGATCCCTGGGGTCTGTGCACCAGTGGATTTTCATGCAGTGATTCCATCCCTGCGTTTTTCAGAGCCAGTTCTTGCTCTCTCTGCAAGCCATATCCACGATGGTCCATTTCTACATGGGAACCAAAGGGCCTGAGAATGTAAGTTGAGTATTTTATAGAGCAATAACTAATCTTTCCTGGTTTTTATCAGTCATCTTGGAATCATCTTTCAGCTGTTAAATTAAGATTCCTTCACGCTCACAATTTTTTTCAGTGTTTAATTGATTGTAATATTTTAAAATACATTGAATTAATTATTTTTGTTTAGTATAGAAATAGGTACTGAGAAAAGCAATTAAATTTGCCCTTAACATGATACTAATGGTAATGCCATTTACAGTTGATTACTTACTCCTATTGTACAACTTAATTCTTAAATTTACCTGCTTGTTTTGTTAAGTAGACCGAATCTTCACCCACCTTACCTCTTGCATTTATAAATCAAATTTAGCGTATGCAAAATGAATATATCAGTGTGAAAATCAACTGATACTCACCTGGTTTGATTTGTGCGAGTTGATGAAGTTGTTTGGAATAAAGGACAGGATATGCAAAGGCTCTTCGAAATGATGGTTCAAAATGCCCACCCTGAAGTTCTCTGTTTTTTCCTTAGCCCCAGGTTGAAGTGCTTTCTGAGGAAGAAGGAGAGGAAGAGGAGGAAGAGGAAGATATACTGTCTTTAGCAGAAGAGAAATACAGGCCTGCTGCTCTTGAAAAGATGATTGCCCTGATTGCTCTTCTGGTGGAACAGTCTCGCTCAGAAAGGCAAGAGCTTCTGAAAAAAACCAAATCAATTTAGAATTTATGGTTGAGAAAAGAGACAGAGATTTCCTGGGTTTGTCTGAGGGTCTTAACAGCACAAATAAGGTTGTACATGAGCCCATTATATTTTTAATAACTTAAAAAGGGCTTGTCATTGTTGACCAGTGTTGACCAAGTGAAGACTTGGGTTAAATACTTGAACACATTCAGTTGTTCACATTTGCTTTTCTTTATCTCATCTAAGTACTGCTTTTTCTTTGGTTCAGTTTTACATCAACACCTTTATTGTCTCTTGTATGTTGTGATGCTGAAGAATATCAGCTAACACTCAGTTCTGAGTGTGTCTCTCACCTTAATCGTGGCTGAAATAAAACGATAATTTATTTTCTTTTGCATTTTAGGCATTTGACTTTGTCACAGAACGACATGGCAGCCCTGACAGGAGGAAAGGTAATCAACTGCTTTAGCCTCCCAAACCCTCTGTGCTGTGTAATTGCTGGCAGTGTGCTGTATCTGCTTCTTTGTTGCAGGGTTTCCCTTTTTTATTTCAACATATCCGTGATGGGATCAACATCAGGCAAACCTGCAACCTCATTTTCAGTTTGTGCCGCTACAACAATCGCCTTGCAGAGCACGTGAGTGTCTGGGGCCTGCAGCTCTTCTTTGGAATCTTCGCTAATAACTCTCATGGGGTAATTGGTATCATTGTAACTCTTCTGTTTGGTTTCTTTTCAAGATTGTGTCCATGCTGTTCACATCTATAGCAAAGCTGACTCCTGAGGTATGTAAACACATTGCCTGCCTAATAAAGAATCTTTTTAAAGACTCAAATCACAGAAAGAATCCTTTGCTTATCAAAAGTCTTGCATGGAAATTGATCCCTGGAAGTTTTTGTGCCATTAAATAAATGAAGCCTAACGTAGTGTCTGTGAAGTTTTCTAAAACAGAAATTGGCTGTGCTGCTTAGGATGAAAGCTTTGTTCAAATGAAGTAACATTTCTAGATTCTCCACCAGCCTGAATTTCTTCTAAAAAATTGGTAACAGTAAAATATGTGGGCAAGAATAAGTGGAGATAATTACTTATTATCTGGCTGCTCAGACTTTTAGGGCACTGTTTTGTAAATACATTTCTCATTCTGGTAAGAACAGAAATACTGAGAGTTCCAAATGGATTCCAGATGCAAAACATATCATTATAGCTGTAACTACTTCATTGAAATGTTGTTAAAAGCTGTGTGAGTGTTGGCAGTGGAAAACGACAAAATGGGATGGTTTTGGATAAACTTTCCAGGATCCATATTGCGTGTTATGTAAATACATAAAAATAATAACTTAGCTGAGCTAGTGAAATCTTCTGTAAATATAAATCAGGATAAATTGGTGAATTTTTGAATAATGGACAGCTTGATTCCTTTTCTTTTTCCACAATAATGTCTGTATTTTCTATAATATATATATTATATGTAGATGTATTATAGGAAATATAGACATTATATATCTATATCAGTGCTTTGCACTGACTGTAACCAGTGGCTTAATTTATGGATGTATATGGATTATGTACAGAATAAATAGTAAGGGGTTAAAGTATTATCAATGTTCATGTCTCAAGTTCTTAGAAATCTTACAGACACTGGGGTTTTAAAAAAAATCTCTAAAAAAGAAAGTGGATGAATTAAATAGATCAAATTGGATGCTTTTCCCTTTTCTGCTTTACAGGCAGCCAATCCTTTTTTCAAATTGCTCACCATGCTCATGGAATTTGCTGGTGGACCTCCAGGAATGCCACCCTTTGCTTCTTACATTCTGCAGAGGATATGGGAGGTACAATATGTAAAATAAAACAGAAGCTAAATTATCTTCCATTTGTTGGTTCATTTATGCCTGTTCTGGATTTTGTTGTCATCCTTCCTGCATCAGTCCATGATTCTTTTATTACCATCCTCTTCCAAATAAATAGCAACAGCCAATAGACATTAAAAAGTTCTGTTGTAACTTTTAATGTACTTTAGCAGCCTTTGGGTTAATGGCTCTTTCAGTTTAACTCCAAATTTTAGTTTAATGAGAAATTAATTGATTTATAATAAGGGCCTAGAATGCTTTTTCCAGACAAATTCCACATAGTTTTCTCAGTTTTCCTTTTGCAAGGCCTGTAAGATGTTCCAACACCCATCAATTGGTTGTGAGTTTTTTGCCCTTTTTCTACAGATTCCTTGAATATTCATTGGACATTTTTGGTTCTCTGTAAAATGTCCATTAAAGCTTTCAACCCTCAAATAGTGCTAAACTGAGTCTGCTGGACAATTGCTGTGTGCAGCACCAAGCTTGTTTGTGTTTCTAGAGTGAGAGAGAGCCTTTTAAAGCCAGTTAGCACAGGGTTAGCCAGGTAGAGTTCCTTGATCTGAGCCATAGATGAGCAGCTAAAGCTTTCTCTTCACCTGCCTGCTCTCTGAGTTCCAAGTACAATTGACTGCGTTTACTCCTGGCTGAGAACAGCACAGACACTGCTGAGGACAAGCTCGTTCCCTTTAATTCCCTTTAAAAACTGGGGCTGGAGTTTGTAAAAGCTCTGAGACCTCTGGTAAAACCCCACCCTGCCTTAACCACTGGAGCTCTGTGGTATCCCACAGTGGACATGGATTGCTGTTCCAAAGGGTCCCCTCCTGTCAGGAGCAGCTGCAAGTGATGTGATGGATGAGCTGTAACTGCTGCACCTCAGGTAAAGAGAGTTCCACCAGCACACCTCGAGCTCCACAGTGACACAGGTCCAGGGGCATGTGAGACCCAGCAGTGAATGCACAGACTGGGACACGGAACCTTTCACAGCCTCTCCAGCTTCTAGAAGTCGTTAAAAAGTGATTGAGCTCTGCAGACACTGAGCAATGATTGTCTCTTTCTTGGACATTTTCCTGCAGCCATTACCCAGGAAAGCTGACAGAGCAATTTGTCATTTCTAAATAAAGGGAGGAGATTGTTCTTAAGGTGTTTATTTTTAAAATGAGATTAAAATTTCATAAGCAGAGTTATGGTCGTGTCAGCTGCTCACATTGTTCAGGTGGAGTAGAGGAACTGGGAACAGCTTCAGCAACCCAGTTACTACCTCTCATTCCTTAGGGTAACATGTTTTTCTTGTCTGGGCACCTGGGCCTTGAGGTAAAAATAAAGTAGGTTTTAAAAACTAACAAAAGAACAAACTGCATTTATTGGCCTCATGTCAACAAATTTCCAGCTACACAGAGCCAGAAAAGCAGAGGAAGCCTCATTGTCTCCTCATCCTCTGAAGGCTTGTAGACTGCACAACAGCACTGTTGCCTTTGGAAAGTGCTGGATGAATTTATTCCTTGGAAATGGATATTCAATAAAAAATGTAGTAGTCACCCTCAGCATGAAGCTGTGTGAACATCTTTGCATACCATTTGTGTTCCTGTGGTATAACTTATAAAAATACTGATTCAGCGTTACGATTTTCTGTTAGATATTTTAAAAAAAACGCTTGTTTATAAAGACAAGGTTGTTCCATCTTAGTGCTTATTATTTCAACTCCTCAATATCTCATAATACGCAGAAAGAGCAATTTCCTGGGCTCAGACTGAACTTTCAAACCTATGAACAAGGTTCAGAAGCATAAACCAGTGAAATTTAATAAGGTTTTCTTTGCGTGCAGAGCAGCTCAGTCCTGCAGGTGCTTTGATAACCCTAAGGAATTTTAAAAAAACGCTGAGAGTGATTTTAGCTTGTTAATACAATTAATGCATAGTAGGAAGATTAATGAATTCCTTTTGATTTTCCCCCTCTCCTTTAGGTCATTGAGTACAACCCCTCACAGTGCCTGGACTGGCTGGCTGTGCAAACCCCTCGCAACAAACTCGCCCACAGCTGGGTCCTGCAGAACATGGAAAACTGGGTTGAACGTTTCCTCCTGGCTCACAACTACCCTCGAGTGAGAACTTGTAAGTGAATTTTAATTGGAGAAAATGTGTCACCTGTTGCAGGGAGGTGCATGCTCCTGTGTTTGGCTTTTCTTCCTTTTCCAGTTGGTTTAGAATTGCTGGGTTTGAAAATTTTAGGATAACTGTGGTGCCTCATCAAGAGGAGTTACCAGTTGTGATGAAAATGTGTTTTGATTTGGTGCTTTGAATGATATGTTGGTGGGTTTTTTATCTTAAATGATTAATCTGCAAGGTCCAGGAAAAACTAAAGAAGGAAAAGAGGTAATTCCAGAGGTTTTCCATGGTGTCCATCACATGCCTGTACAGAAGGTGGGAGTAATACACGTTGTTCTTTCACAGAAATCACAGATCAAGGAGAAGCCACCTCTGCTTTGTCCCAGTTTCCAGGATGTCCTGGCTCTCTGGTTTGTTCTGCCAGGAATCACCCTGTGTCACATTGTCAGAGAACATTTTCAGCCTTCCCTGTGTCAATTTTTTGTTACAAAGGAGACTCCACAGTACAGGCCACTGACCTTTAATACGTTTCTGTGGCTGAGGGAGATGTGAAATCTGCTCTCTCAGGAGGTAATGACCTCTTGATTGAGCAACGGACAACTTCAGTCATGGAAAACCTCTGGGATGTATCGTGTGATGGGATCTGGGCTCACATTCTGGGATGGGATGTGTTGTGTTAGCACAGGGAGAAGCAGGCAGCAGTTAGGGATAGAGGTAGCACATCCAGTACCGCTTTTAACGTGCTTTGTGCTACTCTTAGCACTTGGGATTTTTCCCAGTGTGAATGTAGTGACACCAGCTCGCGTCAAGTGCTTTGCAATCTGTAAATGGAAGGTGCAGTGTGATGTAATTGCTGTTTACGTGGCTGTTAAGCAGGTATGTCACTGTCAAAGGCGTAACAAATCTGTTTTTATTTGAAGCTGCAGCCTATCTCTTGGTGTCGCTTATTCCGAGCAATTCCTTCCGTCAGATGTTCCGATCGACCCGCTCCCTGCACATCCCCACGCGGGACCTGCCCCTCAGCCCCGACACCACAGTAGTTCTGCACCAGGTGTACAACGTGCTCCTCGGGCTGCTCTCGCGAGCCAAGCTCTACGTCGACGCTGCCGTTCACGGCACCACCAAGCTGGTGCCCTACTTCAGTTTCATGACCTACTGTCTCATCTCCAAAACCGAGAAGCTCATGTTCTCCACCTACTTCATGGACTTGTGGAACCTCTTCCAGCCCAAGCTCTCGGAGCCGGCCATCGCCACCAACCACAACAAGCAGGCCCTGCTGTCCTTCTGGTACAACGTGTGCGTGGACTGCCCCGAGAACGTGCGCCTTATCGTGCAGAACCCCGTGGTGACCAAGAACATTGCCTTCAATTACATCCTCGCGGACCACGACGACCAGGATGTGGTGCTCTTCAACCGCGGGATGCTGCCCGCCTACTACGGCATCCTGCGCCTGTGCTGCGAGCAGTCGCCCGCCTTCACCAGGCAGCTGGCTTCTCACCAGAACATCCAGTGGGCCTTCAAGAACCTCACCCCTCACGCCAGTCAGTACCCAGGAGTAAGTGACCCCCCTGTGTCCCCTCCCACCCAATGGCTCCTGTAACTTCACGTACCCAGTGGTGAAAGTGTTGCCCGAGGGTTTCCTGGTGTGTTTAGATCCATTTGCTGGACGTTGTGGGGGATTGGTTTGGGTTTTCCTGGCTGTGTAGCAGCTGGAGAGCTGTTGTTTTCTGGGAGCAGGCACTGTTCAGTATTCCAACTCAGTCATAAGAAACAAGGAATAACCTCTGATGGTGGTCTTTAGAAAGGAGGTTGCAGTATAACACACAAAGCTGGAGGAATTCCCAGTTTCTTCCTTGCTTTCAGTTTCTGAAACAGGGCCAAGATTTAATCTGTTGGCTTCCAGTGAAGGACAATCTGGTGCTCCCCTTGGAGCAGAACTGGGAGTTGTGCTGTCAGCCCAACACAGTGACACCTGCAGCAGAGAGCAGGTGCTGGTTAGAGTAGGCCGTTTGTGATGGCCAAACAACAGGCTTGGCTTTGAATGATGACCCAGTGAATATTGCTTTGGGATCTCTTGGGGTGTGCAGGGACAGAAATAATGCATCCCATCCCTGTGGAGAGGAGGAGGATGCATGCAGTCTTCCATGTTGAACTGCCTAGCTCAGCTCCCAGAGAAATTTTACAGTCTCCTCGTTGACATCTCCTCTCAAAAGTCTCAGCTTGTCTTGGAAAGGACCTGAGTTGCTCCACTGTGTTAAGTTTCCCCAGGCATATGGGACTGCAGCAAGTTTTGGCACGAGCGAATTTCTGAGTGTTTGGTCCTAGGGATGGGGATTTCAGATTCCTCTGTACCTATCCTACATATAAATGTGACTGTGAGCTGTGCTCTTAGAAGCATCAAAACATCAAATTTTGTAACTCTGAAATAAAATCTGTACCATACCATCCAGTGAGAGAGCTGACTCTAACTAAGGATTTCTGTGCGTTTTAGGCAGTGGAAGAGCTGTTTAACCTCATGCAGCTGTTTGTAGCTCAGAGGCCAGACATGAGAGAGGAAGAGATAGAGGACATAAAGCAATTTAAGAAAACCACCATAAGCTGTTACCTGCGCTGCTTGGACGGACGCTCTTGTTGGACAACTCTCATAAGGTACAGCCCTGTGCTCAGCTGGAATTCCATCCTCAGCCTCCCTCACGAGCAGAGCTGTAACTGCAGCTGCTCTTGTTGGCACTTGCTACTTTGTGATGTAGGAATTGTACCTGCGGGGCAGTTTTATTGTGTTGTGTCTTCAAAGAGCATTTCATTGCTGGTCTTGGGAAGTGTAGCTGGAAGTGCTGCTTGGGCATTCTCAGCAGAGCTGGCAATTGCTTGTGCATATAGGTCAGGGCTGGAGTTTTCAATGGAACTGTTGGTGCACTGAAAGGACAAACTGTGTCACCTGGAGGGGCTGCATGCACTCACCTGTCCCTCACCTGTCCCAGAGCACAGCCACATTGTCCCAATGTGTCAGGAGAAACCATTCATAAGCATAATGCTTTCCTTTCTGCTCTGCTCTGAGCATAAAATAATCTGATAAAAATGTTTTCAGGCATTTAGAAGGCCAAACATATGCTTGACTGAATCTATTTAAATGTATCATTTAAGAAGCATAAACTTCTGTCTTTCAAAGTATGTTATTTTCCTCGTTTTTGCAGGGGTTGCATGGCAAATATTTCTGTAAAGCTTATTTATAAATTACTTTCCATAACATAAAGGAAGTCGACAGCAGAGGCATTTTTAAATTAAAAAGTAAGGGGGGTGATGAGAAGAATTGTTATTTTGGGGTTTCTTTGCTCTTTTGTGATTATTTTCCAAAATAACAGCGTGAGCATAACAATTTTAAGCTTGGCATGGGATTTCCAGTGTTCTCAATGTTTGGATTTTTTTCCTAGTGCCTTCAGAATATTATTAGAATCTGATGAAGACAGACTTCTTGTTGTGTTCAATAGAGGATTGATTCTGATGACTGAGGTAATTACTTTGTTATTTAATTATAGTAAATATCTCACCCTGGTACTTCCCCTGTCATCTTTAATAAGATTTGTTTTTAGTACTAAAAAGATCAGGAAATAAATTGTTTGCTGCTTCTCAGGACAGAGGGAAAAACCACCAACAGATTAAGCTGAGAGGAATAAATCTATGCTTTTTCAGTGTCATTCCCATTAGTACAGGTAATTGGGAATGAATGGCTGAGTGCAGTCACCCAGTTGTTATTAGTTAAAATGTGTTGGGGTTACACATTAAAAAACCAGAAATAACTTTAGGGATACTCAGCTGCAGTTGTGGTTCATATATCTGGCCCTCCTGAGGCAGTTCTTTTCTTTCCTACCCACTGTGCTTTTGTTTGCAAGGAGTGTTCTGAAAACACATAAACTTGATTTCTTTGTTATGGAATTAAACCTAAAATGCATTGCTGGAGCACATTTAATTGTTGTTAGTGGGGATTTGGTCCATGAGACCAGACCAGAATTAGTTCAAAATGGAAAGGAAAATAAGCTCTGAAATAGATACAGTTGGAATGTCAAGTCCCTGCCCCCAGCAGTTTTACTCTGCAGATCCACATCCTGAGGAGTGGAATATCCTGGATTCCATTCAGCACTTCCATTATTGAGCTAATGGATGAGAACCTGTGTTTATTAAAAGCCCTGGCAATGCTTCATGGGAAAGGATCCCTTTGAGAACAAGACTAAAAAGTGGATGTGTTGGAGAAAGCATAAAACCAAGAGTCAGTTCATTCTTGGCACCTGTAGAACAGTGTGTTCAGGAGAGATATTAAACTGGGAAAATCCATGGTGCAGGACAAGTGGCTCAGAGGAGATTGTGGCTGTGCAGAAAATGGGATTTTGGAATGGGTTCCTCCAGGAGGAGGCAGCCAGCACAACTGGAAGTCGTCAGGAGGACTGGGAGCAAACATGTCAAGGATATTTAGTCTGCCTTGGGGCACGTGGCTGGACTGGGTGATGCTTTGAGGATGATTCCTATTTTTATATGGTTTATATAGAAAATTCTCTTTACTCTTTTTATGTCACTAGTTTGTATTTTCTGGGGAAAAGTGTGGTAGAAGGAGCTGGAATTACAGAAATAGCACAGTGTTATTTAAAAATTGAGTTTTCAGGTGCTTGTTATAAATATAAGCCTAAGCATTAATTAATTGTGGTAATTACTCCAGAGTATTTGTTTCTTTTTGTAATGAAAATACCTCCATCCAATACACTGGGTGTAAAAAGTCAGGAGCTGAGCCATATAAGGCTCTCCATATGTGAAATGCAAGTAGATTTAGGTGCATATATAGAAATGTATAAAAAGAATTTGGTTTATCTTAGTTAGCCCTCATCCATACTAAAAATGGCTAATTAAGTTTATGAAGAGTGTGTAATATGAAATTAATTTACTTGTGTAAAACATGGCTAGAAATTAGATGAGACTGATGGTACTTTACAGCCTGAGGTTATGGCTTCATGTTGTCCATTGTTGGCTGGAAGTGTTTTGCCTGGTGACAAAAAACTGCATTAAGGAGTTGTCACATCCAGGAAAGTTTTACACTTAGGAGTGGCTGTTTCTTTTATCTTCCCTGTAATATAAAAAGGGCTTGGCAAGGGGTTGCATTCTAGGGATTGAGGCTGTTTCTTTATCTTTCGAATACCCCAGCAGATGAAATATCTTCCTTACATCCTCTGCTAGAATTTTTGCCATTCGGAAATGAGTTGCTTTTCCTTCCCAAAATTTCTATAAATCACAGATGCCCAGAAGGTATGAAAGGAGAAGTAATTAATCTGATGTACAGGCTCATGTCCTTCAGCATTTTGAAAAATGACTGGCATCTATCTTAATCCTACATTTTTTCCTCCAAAGTCATCTATCTGTGTCTGTCTTTGTGCACCTCTTGTATCACTTTGTCTGCTGGCACAGGAAGTTTGGGATCACAGGGATATGAAAATACTGAGTCTCAGATGACACTTTGTTCATTGGATTGTAGATAAAGGTCTGAAAACTTGGTAATTACTTTGAGCTGGTAACACAAAGCTTTTACCTGGGAAACAAATTAAGGACTTTGTGATTATATCCAATACCATGTATTTTGTTGAGCACAAAATATCTTGTTTGAGTGTAAAATAAATATAAGTTTATCTGCAGGATAAAAAGAGGAATACTAACAAGTACCTTAGTTTGGCATCACAAATTTTTGGCTTTTTTTTTCTTTTCTCCAGTCCTTTAACACGTTGCACATGATGTACCATGAGGCCACAGCTTGCCATGTGACTGGAGACCTGGTAGAGCTTTTGTCCATTTTCCTGTCGGTTCTGAAGTCCACACGCCCATATCTGCAAAGAAAAGGTTTGAAAGGATCATGCCTCTTGTCTCTACATTAATTTTCCTCACTCAAACCCTAGTGTTTTGTCTTGCTTGTTAGCTCTTTTTAAAAACTTGCTGTACACTAGGATACGTGGCTGTTAATGGCTATTGAATTGTTACTTAATAAATTACTTACTGACTTAATATGAAACTGGATTTCATAAATTTAATAGCAGTAGACCAGTGAGATTTGACAGATTCCTAGATGGCAGAGGAAGAAGAGATTCCTCAGCAGTAAAATTCTGTGCTTTATTTAACAAGCCATGAGCTAAGCAGCCTCCTGGGATGTTTGCATTTGCAGATGTGAAGCAAGCTCTCATTCAGTGGCAGGAGCGGATTGAATTTGCCCATAAGCTCTTAACTCTGCTCAATTCCTACAGTCCTCCCGAGCTTAGAAACGCCTGCATTGGTAAGTCCTGGCCAAGCATGACCTGTCCTGCACAGGGAGCTGCTCTGAGGTAGAAATGCCACTTCATGCAAGTGCATGTGCTCTGCTAGGGACTCTGGAGGTTGGGGTTGTTGGTGTAACACTGTCAGGGCAGCAGAGTTCTCACTCCAGAGAGTTCTGGGATTTCATGTTTCTCTGAATGTTCCTGTGTTCAGTTCATGCACTCAGACTGGGGGCACAGGAAGTCACCTGTCACTTTGAGAGACCGATTTGCCACCTGATAAGGGGCATGACTGAGGAGTAAATCCTCACTTCAGGTGTCACTGAGTTAAGAGTCAAATCCCAAATCTGGCATTAAAGTTCAAATATGAACTAAAGCTCCCCTCAGAAGGGAGTGTGGAGACCAGGTTACTCTGAGACAGCTTTTCCTGTTCATTTTTTGTGATCTAGTACTGTGAAGTGTAAGAGTGGAAGTGAAGCTGAAATAGCTGGTAGAAAGGAATGGATTTGCTTTTTGAAGTGTAGACACAGGTGTTATGTACAAATGTCTCTCTTTCATTAGCAGATCTATTTCAGAGAGGTCCAAGTCTTTTCTAGCTTAGGCTTTTTTAGTATTTTTAATGGATTGCTGATAAAGGACTGTGTCCACAGTACCTTTTTGTGTGTGATTTGTATGCATTTCCTCGTTTTGAGTATTTTCTCCTTGTCCTCCTGACTGCTGCTGGTTGCCATTTTCCAGGCATCAACCCTGCTGTTAAAGAAGAAGCAAAGAGGGTAATTTTACTGAGGTTCTCATTCTCCCAGCTGGCCCCTCCCTGGTGGCTGCTGCAGCACTGAGCAGGGACTGTCCCAGGGGCAGAGGTGAAGGGAATGGGGACAGAGTCAGGGGTGTCACACAAGTGTCGCTCACGGCACAGCTGCAGCAGAAGGGATACAAGAGAGAGTTTGCAAATGCATGAGCCTGAAGTTGAACTGTTTGCTGTTAAGAAATAACAATTTGTAATAGCAAAAACAACTTTCTGTTTGTAGATGTCCTCAAGGAGCTTGTACTTTTAAGTCCTCATGATTTCCTACATACTCTGGTTCCATTTCTACAGCACAATCATTGTACATACCACCACAGTAATATCCCAAGTAGGTATTTCAGTGATTGTATTTTGAAGTTCTCTTACACTATTATTGCTCTATCGTGTTCCTTGCTGATGTCAAATATTGACCTTTTTAATATATCCCTATTTTATCCGAACTTACACTACAGTGTCTCTTGGACCTTATTTTCCATGTCGTGAAAATTTGAAATTAATAGGGGGGGAAAAGCAATATTCGTCCTCCGCGTCCCGAACTCAACATGTGCCTCTTGCCCACCATGGTGGAAGCCAGCAAGGTATGTCAACAAGTAAGGAATTCTTTCTCTGTTGTTTTCCCATTTTTGTAGAAGTATTGAAAGAATCCAGTAGCTCAATGCATTTACCTTTTCTTTATAAACCAAGCATTAATTCTTCTTCAAGATGTGTTGTCCTCATATACTCCATTCTAGATGTGCACTCCAGAAGCACCATTTCCCTGCCCTCGGGGATACACAGCTTCATATTGCAGACAGCATGAGGGTTTGGGCATTGTGCTAGGAAAAAAACCCATAGCACACATTTTGGGAATTTCCCAGTCTGTCTGTGGCATTTCTAAAGGAAACTGAGGCACCACCCAGGGATTGCTCAGATGGATTTCACACTATGTTAAGGTTGTTGCCAGAGAGCCAAGCAGACCCCACAGGTTCCATTAGAGGCCATTTGGCTGGAACTGAGGTGCAGTCTCCTACTTGTTTGGGTAAAATCCAGTGCCTGAAATGTCATCTAGGACTTTTAAAGTCTTTTCACTTCCCATTTTTCCTTTTGGGGGCTTCCTGATGGGATGCCGGCTTTGGTGGGGCTGCCCCGCAGTGACTTCGCCGCGTCCCGTTGTTTCAGCTGCAGCAACGGTGGGATTCAGCTCACGTCACTTTGCCTATCTAAAAGGTCAGCATCCAGCTCTTCCTGGGGCTCCTGGCCATGGACACTTACCCTGGGAAGGAGACAAAGAGCTCCCCTCCTTCCTGTCCCAGGCACCTGAGCGTGGATGAGGCGGCTCCCTCTCCACGCAGTGCAGGGACCACCAGTGGCAGCGATTTTTTCGATAGCTAAAGTCAGGTCAGGTGAATCCCACCCCACAAGGAATATGTATGGACAATCATTTGAAGCAGGAGAACTGGTTACTTGCTGTCCGGTAACTGTGGTTCTTCAAGATGCTTTGTCCACACAGATTCTGTGCTCTTCCTGCCGGGCTAATTCCGAGTCCTGTCCTAGGGGATTCTTACGGGTGAAGGAATTGAGTGGTGGTTGAAGCCGCCATACCCCTTGTGCCCTCAGGTACAGTGGTCGCAAGGACACACTGGGTGCAGGCACAGCCCCAGTGGACACAGCTATTCAGAAAGAATCCAATCTCCTGCACATGGGGCCTATGTGCACGTAGATGGGAATCTGTGTGGGCAACACATTTCGAAGAAGCACGGTTACTGTAGGGTAAGTAACCCTTCTTTTTTAAAGCTTTCAGAACGATGCTGTGTCTATTTGTGCACCATCAAATTGACTGTGTAATCCAAGTGTTTGGAAAGATGGTAAAGAGCCAGAAACTGTCTCTGGTGGGTTTCCCCATCATGCATCCAGAAGTGACACTACTTAATGTAAATATCTGGACTTTAAAAGCGGTCATATTACGTGACACAGTATTTCACCCTTTATATTGAATTCCTAATACATTAGGAAGCAGAATCTTTCTTAAACTTCTAGAACCACATCCACAGTCACACTGCCCTGTGGTTTTGCATGCTTGTTTTGCATTCAGTTGCTTTGTATAAGGTTGCATTTGTTTGCTTGAGTTTTAGAGGTTTCCTCTTGGCTCTCTGATGCCATTTTAAGCTTATAAACATCGAAATAATTAAAATATTGACATGTGTGTCTGTGTATATATATATATATCTCACTGGCTTTGAGACATTCCTGAAAATTCTTCTCTGAAGCTCAGTCTCAATAAAAACTCTGATTTCTACAGATCACAAGTGATGATTTCAAAAGCAGTAGTGTGTATATATTTAGGTGTCTGTTATGGGATACAAAGATACTGCATTCTTTTCTTGTCCTCTTCAAGCCGTGGTATCAGCACAGCTTTGCACCTTCTCGGTGCTGGCTCAGAAGCCTCCAATGAAAGGTTTTCGTGGCAGGGAATTGCATTTGCCATCCCTCCTCCCATCACACCCTGGTGCTTGCCAAGGGCTGGATGAGGAGGCACCTGGAGATTACCACTGTTTTCCTGTAGTCCAGGATGAAACATTGCAGGGCAGGTGACAGAGGAAGGGAGATGCTCAGGGAATGTGGGAGCTGTCCCGTGGCTTTGCAGGTTAAACGAGGCTCTCTTAAATCTTCAGGGCAAAGACGATGTTTACGACCGGATGCTGCTGGACTATTTCTTCTCCTACCATCAGTTCATCCACCTCCTGTGTAGAGTTGCAATCAACTGTGAAAAGTTTACTGAAACTTTAGTTAAAATGAGTAAGTATCAAGGTGAAACAGCCAAAGGACTTTTTCTGTGCTAGCTCCAAGTCCTTCTCCACTAAATTTTATATTCCGAGGTTTTTAGGAAAAAGCAGAGCTTGTGGAATGTGTTGTGTTTGGATAGTGTTTTTATCCACAAAAGTGTTATCTATGTATAAGATAGTGCAGCCTTACCCACATGGCTGGGCATGTTTTGGACCTGTCCAGAAAGGACCTGAGGCAACCACTGAGAATTCAGCCTTATTGTACATGTAGAGTTTAACACAGGAGTCACTAAGGGTGTTTCTGGGGGTTGGCAGTTTAAACTGAAAAACAGTTTGGGTGGTTGGCTTTATCAGATCCTCATCCTCAGCATCTCAGCAATAGCAGTAATTGACAATATTTACATTTTTGTATTCCCACACAAACCCAAAGGCTCCTCAGTGTGCACGACCTCAGTGTCACACAATAATCTCCTCCAAAGAGCAATGACAGAATGTCCTTTTAACCCTAAATCACCCATCTGCTTGTTGTTTATCACACTTTTCCAGTGCGTTTATTTAAATGGACTGTAAAAACCTGGCAGACACTCCAGCTTTCTGATCACACAAAATGCTTGGAAGGTGATCCTGTAAAATGGCAGGGCACCTTGGCACTGCTTTTCTGAGGAATTTTCCTGTGCCCCACGAAGTTCTCCCACCCTGATTCTTCCTTCCTGCCATTGCAGGTGTCCTGGTTGCTTATGAAGGTTTGCCACTTCACCTTGCACTCTTCCCCAAGCTCTGGACTGAGCTTTGCCAGACTCAGGTAAGAGTCAGAACCAACAGAATGGAAACACAGGCAAAATGCACCGAATGTGGGACAGAGAACTCACTGTTGTAACTGGTGGGTGGTGTTTAATAAAATACTCTGTGGTGCTGCTGTCTGAGAAAATCTGCTGAATAGAAGAATCTGGTAAATTGTATTTGCTCTGTACATCCTGCAAAAGTAACACTGGTGGGGTGGTGGGTGTGCAGAAAGCCCCTCATCCTGCCTCTGAAATTCCAGCTTTTTATGTAGCCCAAACACTGAGGTGATGAAGGAAAAATGAGATGTTAGAGTCAGGGTATCACTGCAGAGGATGCTGTGGTTGGCTCACAGGTCAGGAGGCTCTGTCCGTTCCATACACACTGCTGGGGATAAACTGCCTTTCCTGGGGGGGGAGGGAGCTTCCTCACAGGAAAATGGGAAATAAGAATTGGCAGTAATTGATGTGTGCAATTTACTGCCATTTGATTGACCTGAGCTGTTTCTCAGTGGGCCTGGCCTGCAGATCCAGTGCTGACTGTGCCATCTTCTCTCTCCCTGCCAGTCTGCCATGTCCAAGAACTGTGTGAAGCTGCTCTGTGAAGATCCGGTTTTTGCAGAATATATCAAATGTATTCTGATGGATGAAAGGACCTTTCTTAACAACAACATTGTCTACACCTTTCTGACCCATTTTCTTCTCAAGGTACGTGATCTTTTAGCAATAATTATTACTCCAAAGAATGCAGGCACTGATGCTGTTTCATTTCGGGATGCTGTTTTCACAGTTCCAATTTTTTGTGGCTTCTAAAAAAAATACTTTGTTCCCACAGGTGCAAGGGCAGGTATTTTCTGAAGCAAACTGTGCCAACTTAATCAACACTCTAATTACAAATCTAATAAATCAGTATCAAAGCCTAGAATCTGACTTCAGCAACCAGCGAGTCGAAATTTCCAAAGCAAGCTCTACATTAAATGGGGTGAGTCTTTTCTAACAAACAGGAGGCAGCTCAGAAACTCCGCAGTGCCCTGTGCCCAGTGTCAGGCACTCCTGCCTCAGCTGGGCTCCATGGGAAGCTGGGAATATTAACCTGAGTGTTGGGAGTGTCAGTCAGCAAGGTTTTGTGTCTCAGCACAGCATTGTCACCTCCAGGACAATCTTTAAGGTCAGCAAATAGTGAGTGGGGAATTGCAGTGGTGTGAGTAGCTCCAGAATGGGAACTTTGGGGTGCTCAGAACATGAACAGCAGCTCCTTATTGCGCAATCTGTGTGTGCAGAATTCATCAAACGCCAGTTCAAGATAAGGCTCAAGTTTGTCTCTGTTTCCAGGACCTCCGAGCACTTGCCTTGCTGCTTTCGGTGCACACTCCCAAACAGCTCAACTCAGCCCTGATTCCAACTTTACAAGAGCTTTTGAACAAATGTAGAGCTTGTCAACAACAGAGGAACTCATTACAAGAGCAAGAAGCCAAAGAAAGAAAAACTAAAGGTTTGGTGTCAATCTAATGAACCTTTTATCAAATTAATGTAATACATTATTTTATCCCTGCTGGGTGGGCCACACAAAAATACCATTTTAGAATGGAGGTAGAATTGGTGAATTGCACGAATTCTCTGCAAGGCAGTAAGTGTTTATTGAAATGTTCAGTGTGGAGAAGGTGGGGTGTGAGCAGTGCCTGTTGCCTGTCCCTGCAGACGATGAAGGAGCCACGCCGGTGAAGCGGCGGCGAGTGAGCAGCGATGAGGAGCACGCCGTGGACATGGGCGACATGAAGGCCGAGCCCCGCGAGGCGCTGACCCCCAGCAGCACCTCGGACAACGAGACCAGGGACTCATCCATCATCGACCCGGGCACGGAGCAGGACCCGCCCTCGCCCGAAAGCGGCTCCGTCAAAGAGTACAGGATGGAGGTGCCCTCCTCCTTCTCCGAGGATGCGGCGCTGGCCCCGCGCGCACAGCACGGGGAGGAGCAGCCGGGCAGCAACGGGAAATTCGAGGAGTGCAAGGAGTTCAAAGACCTGCAGACTCCCAAGGATTCTGTGGGAGCCGAGGAGGACTCGGAGTTCCCTTCCACGTCCATTTCCGCGGTTTTATCCGACCTCGCAGACTTGCGCGGCTGCGACGGCCAAGCCTTACCATCCCAGGACCCCGAAACTAATTTATCAATCAGTTGTGGCCATTCCAGAGGACTGTTCAGTCACATGCAGCAGCATGACATTTTAGACATCCTGTGCAGGACCATTGAGTCTACAATTCACGTGGTCACACGGATATCCGGGAAAGGAAACCAAGCTGCTTCTTGACATTAGATGGAGCATGTCTGCTTTTAAGTCTTTTTTTTTTTTTTTTTAAACCCTTCTTCCCCCCCTTCCCCCCAAAAATGCTGTTTGTATAAGTTTTGCTTATTTCTGTTTTGTGCTTCAGTTTGTCCAGTGCTCTCTGCTTGAATGGCAAGATAGATTTATATGCTTAATTCTTGGTCAGGCAGAACTCAAGATTATTTTTTTTTAATTTTATTTTATTTTGCATCTACCGTACACTTTCTTAAAGGGCAATCAGATAATGGCTATGTTTTATGTAATTAAGAGTTCACTGTAGTGGCTTTCATTTAATATGGCTGTCTGGGAGACAGGGCCTCCTGCCCCTGTATGATGTAATTTAAACTTATGGCATTTTTACTGTGTATAATATGGTGTCCTCTGTGCCAGTTTTGTACCTTATAATCGAGGCAGATTGCCTCAGATCGCTGTGGTTCTTATTATCAAAATTAAGTTTACTTGTATACTAAACAACCACAAGAAATTTGATTCTGTAAAGAATCCTCTTTAGCTGTGGCCTGGCAGTATATATATGGTGCTTTATTTAACAGAATACCTGTGGAGGAAATAAAGCACACTTGATGTAAAATTAATTGTTTTATTTTTATTGACATGATCAATTGCTACTCTGTGCACTTCATTAAACTGATTGTGATGACTTTTCATTTGTTTATAATATGTGGCTTCAGTCTTTGGATTTCTCAGCAAAGAACTTCATAAGTGAAACAGCAGCAGAGAGCAGAGGTTCAGATTTGATGAGAATTTTGGTGATTGGTTTCTGTGCACCAGTGTTCAGCCTCACAGTGGAGGGGCCTGGTGGTTGCTCTGGGGACATGAAGTGCTGTCAAAAGCCAGTGGAATTTGGCATCTTATTTCCCTTCTTTTAACATCTCTTGTCTCATTTTTCTCCTGCACCAGATGCAGACTTTTCCTTTTTCCCTCTGCTCTATCTGGCTGTGCTCCCTCACTTTTTGACAGGTTCTGCACCCCTGGAATGCCTTTATCATCTCTCCCATCGAATTTCCCCCATTATTTCAGAGCAATACCAGATTCCTGTGTGACCTTTTGGACTGTCAGTGCTACTGGTTTTAATGTCTGATTAAACTCCTTTTTCTGTTTCATTTTCCCGTTGCTCAGCTCATTTGTTTTTCTATTGTCTTCATCTGCCTTGGTCTTTTTTCCTCATTCCATCTCCCATTCACTGTTTTGCTTCTCCTTGAGTCTATGATGCTCTTGCTCCCTTTGAATTTATTCTCATTGGTTTTAATCTTTTGTAATTAAGTGGTCTCTGAAGTTCACAAATGTATCTTCCTGTTTATTTAGCATTTTTATCCCACATTTACAGACAGTGCCAACACTGGTAAGTGCTGCAGTTGGTTTCCTCATTATTCAGACAGGAAATAATCATGGTGCAGTTCTCTCCAGGAATAATTTTATTACCTTTTCTGATCAGCCTCCCCCAGACTGTAACTCCAGAGAAATCATCAACAGCTTCTGGTCAACAGTTGAACAATCAGAATTTGTTTGTCAAGGAAAGCACTGGCTTGTGGATCAAAACCTGAAATGCAGTAGTTCTTGGAACCATTTGGGTGAGTAGTTTTGTTAATTAATTACCCTTATTAACACTGCAGCTGACTGTTGGGGTGGTGTCAGAGCTGGTGCCCTTGGCTGGCTTTATCATCTCCTGCAGGATGGGATCTCACCAGAGTTGTGCCATTTTGGGGTGCTTTCTTAGCTCATTTTCAAGCAGCCCAACTATAAACAGTACTTAATAATTCTATCATACTGCACCAATAATTGTATCAGGACTACCAGAAATATGATTACTCTTACTGCTCTTCCCTCCTAATTTCCCCCTTGAGTAATCCTGCAATGTTTACAAAGCTGTTTTTCCCAGTAGTATTTTGAACGAAAGCAAGCAGTACCTGCCCAGACTTGTCTTCCTTTTCCAGAGCCTGTTTCCAGGTATTTGTCATGTCTCCCTCACCTTAAATAAGTCATTATTTCTTCTACCCTGTTCCCCTTCCCTCACTTTAAATCAGTTCTCTGGTTTGTATTTTTTTCCTTATCCCATCTTTGAAACCCTTTGATCTTCCACTGGCTTCCTCAGTCTCTTAAAGCTTTCCTTTTCTTCCAGGCTTTATCCCACTTCTCATCTATTACATATTTTTTCCTGGAATTTCTATCTCCCATTTAACCCCTTCAGAATTAAGCTTTTAAATACCTTCTCCGTGCACAGTCAGCCTCTTCTCTGGCACTCAAACTGCTGAGAGCTGTAAAGAATTTTGGCCATAATCTTACAAATGGTTTAGGATCCCACTGCATTATTTCCCCTTCGCCTTTCTCAGCTCATTAATAATTTAACTTTTTTTACTTTTAATTGGGGAGTCTAGGAGAAATTTTAGCACCAATTTTTGAGGGGTATGGAGGTGTTCCTCCTCATTTTCCAGGGGTTTTGGCAGCCCCTCACCTGGAGCAGAGACCACAAGGCTGGAAGCACAAGTAAGTCCTGTCTTTTTTAACACCAGGGACTGGCAACTGCTCTGTTCCAGCCAGGGCAGGGAGACAGGAAAACCAGGGGATTTGAGCACCAGGGAAAATGGGTGAGGCACAATTCCCAGAGAACACTGGGCTGCAGTTTCACTGTTTGAAGAAACCTGGAATTGCATAGAACCACCTACTCTGAAGGATTAAATCCTTGCAAAATCTCTTCAACCATCTACCCACAAACCTCCTGAAGCCTGAACTGCCTTAAACCTTAATTTCCCTTGGTCAACCACCACCCTAAATTATTTCTGTATTCAAAACATCAGGCTTTTCTGCCTTGAATATTGAGGGAGGGGAAAAGGTAACTAAAATTCTGAGCATTCAGAAACAGATGCTAAAATACAACGATATTTAAGAGGTTGTTCCCCACCCAGCACCTGGACAGTGCAACAGCCAGGAACTGCTCTGTGCCTCTCCTGTCACTGTCACCATACTCCTCACCTCAGTTCAGAGGGGTTGTTAATAACTGACTGCAAACTTTTCAGGAGAACCTGGCCTGGAGCAAGGAGCAGCACCTCTGTATCCTCAGGATGATGGAAGCTTTTTGGGTGGCAAGGTTGCCATGTGTTGGCATTCTGTAAAAACAAAATATATAGGATCTAACAGCTAAGAAACTTATTTAGTGTAGCAGTATCAGGTTATGGAGAAAATCAGCTTGTTGCAAAGTCACATTTTTATTGAGCCAAGCATGTTTTCCAAAGGCAGCTTGCCCTAGTGTGGTCAATTTGTTTCAGATTGCATATTCATTTGTACACTTTATTTATAAAGCACTTGAGAACTGAGTTATCCTCGCTCACCTCGAGGTGGTTTAATTAGGAATTACAATGAGTTCCTGTAACAGTTGTTCTCTTCGAGGTACAGCACTACAGAGGGCTGTGAAGAATCATTGCAGTGGAAGGTTTTACAGAACTGCAGAAAGAAAGCACTACTCATGTTTGTTTCTTCCTAAATAAACGTCACACTGAGGTCAAGTAAGGGAGAACAGTGCATGCAGGCCTAATAATTACATGACATTGTTAATTATCTTTCCTAAAACTGCAGCTGAAAACAGTCTGCAGTTAAAAGCATCTAGCAAGTATTGCAAGAGGCTGTAAATGATAACCCCCATTTCTTGAAATGGGTTATCAGTTTTGTAATCCCTTTCAGCTCCCCTCTGCTGGGAACAAAGATTTAATTTTGCCATTTGATACACTGAATATTAAGTGGAATTGCTTCCTATTGATTGGTGTAGCTCACCTACCCCTGAGGGCAGGTGAATCATTGTCACTCTCTGAAGTCCCAGGCAAGCAGAACAGAGATCACTGTACCCAAGTAAAGCTGTTTATGTACAAGTCTGACTTGCCTCTCATTCCCTAAAAACCCATAAATAGTGCTTAAACTATGTACAGTCTCATAGAAGTGGGTCTTTATTCTTCCCACAAATAAATTATATTTTTGTTTTTTTTAGAAAACCAAATGTTAAGAAAGTATAAAAAGTAATGCCCTAACAAAACTACAGTGCTGTTATCATTCCATGCTCTCTTTTGACTGCTGCAGTAAAAGATGTATTTCTTCAAAATATTGCTTCTTCCAACATTGCCTTGTGCTCTCTTCATGGGAGACAGGAACCCCTTTGCATTCCAGCTCCACTTCTGACTGAGCCGCCAGGTCCTGGAAGTTCAAGGCCAGTGTTGCATAATGTTCTGAGGGGAGAAAACAGGACCTTTCAGTGGACTGCTTTTTAAAAAAATGAGTTTTTTGTTGTTGGTTCTCTCTCTGCCTGTCTGAGCAAAGCCTCTTTTCACAGCTCTCTGCACTGGGCTGTTCTCCGAATGACAAGGACCCAGGGAGTCCCTGCCAGGATTTCTCTCTCTCCCTGCAAAGGAGCCCCCCAATATCAGAGATCCTTGGAAAAACTCACCATCAGGCCAGCTCCTACACCGCCACTTCAGGACAATTCTTTGGCTTGGGACCTGTGGAAGATGAGAAGGTTCTCCTCATTAGTACTGGAGAGAATTCCCATTACAGTTCTCCCTTGAAATACAGGGAGAGGAGCATTATCTCCTGCAATATTGGACACATGCATGTGAAAAAGACCAAAATTGGGGTTTAGTTTTGAAATAAACTGGTTTTCATGGAGGTCTCAGTGTGCTGCATTCCACTGTTCTGTTTCTGCTGTGGGGAAAGACCAGCACTCACTGGGTACTGCATATAAAACACTGATTTTCTTGCAGACTTTGAAACAAGGACAAGCCCTGCTTTCCCCACTGAAATTTTGAAGTGTGGCCGAGTGATTGTGTTACACAACCCAGCCTGGCCCAGTACACAAGTCGGGCACTCCTGCAGATGAGAATGGTTTTTAGGACATTTCAAAAATGCAGCTGAGCTCCAATTATCAGGTTTTTCCCTTCTATTTGCACCAGCATTCAGTAGGGACAGGGTAGCATTTGCCCTGAATAGAATAGAGATCATTTCCCCAGTTAAAAAGGGAGAGGGATGTGGGAGATAAACCTCAAGATGCTTTCACCCTCTCTTAGTTACAAAGGATTGTGATGGGTTTTCTGCTCCCCATGCAAGTCCTTAGCTGTGGTCAGTCCCTGCTCTTTTGATGGGACAGAAAAACCACACAATAAAAGAGCAACTGTTTGGCTTTGAAATAGAGGAACTGAAATAAACACTGGAGAAGCTGAAATCCACACTCTGAAGCTGCTTTTTAGCTCAGAGAAGGAGCCACCCTTTTAAAGCCCTCCCCTTTTAAAAGCAGAGTAGGAGCTTCTTACCAGTTCTGTGTATTCACCGCTGACACAGCCCTCAAACATCTGCAGTTTGCCTCCTTTCTCTGCTTCAATCACAGCTGGGCACTTGGAGAACTTCTGTACCAACTGGCAAAAAAAGAACAGAGCACAAACTGCACCGTGTTGGGAGACAAGGGAGGGGTACTGAAGGAATTAGATGAGCTCTGAGTCACCTGTAATCTTTAAACACTCATCAGGGTTTTGATTTTAGTCAGCATTACTGGGGTAGTGGCAGGGGCCAGTGAGGTGCCACAGTGAGAATACTGATGCTGAGAAACTTGCACTGGGAAATACAGAGCAGCACAGACACAACTGGCTGTTCCCAGATTGGGAAATGAGGGAAATGGAGCAGCAGCTTTAGGAAGGTGCAGAAGAGCTGCCAAGAGCCACTTCTGTTTCCCAGGGGTAGCCCTGGGATTGTAATTTAAAGTTCTCCAATACCAGCCTAGACTTTTTTGAAGGACACAAACCCAAAATTAGGGATTGTGTGTTTCACACCCTATGAGCAACAGTATCATCACCTCCAGTAATTAATCTAATTAACCTGCAGGCTGTGGGTAACAGCAGTGCCATTACTGAGGCCTTCAGGCTCCTGAGCAACACCTACATCAAACAGCAAAGCTTCTGTTAAGGACAGCACAAGGAAGCGGCACCCAAACCACATAAAGATGCAGCCTCACTTCGATTATTTGGCTTTGTTAATTGAACAACTGGCAAAAAAAAAGGTCTAAGGCAGCCTAATGAACTCTCATCAATTGGAATCTGCACTTGACACTGTGACTGTGACATGTTTATTACTTACACAACTCTTCAGCTGCATCAACATCCACATTCAGTTAAAATGCCTCCTCCAAAGTATCACTTACTTCCTTCTTTGTGAAGATGCTGTAAAGTTCTTCAGCTGGGGAGTTGAAGACTTCCCTCATATGTATCCTCACTGTTGGGATTTTCACTCCAACCATATCTGGAGACTGTGGTGTAACAGAATCCTGCAAAGCAAAAATAAATATTCACAGGAATGAGTTTGAAACGTTAACACTAAAAAGTCCTGGCAGGGCAGGACTGCTGTCACCTGCACGTTCCCAAACTCAGTGTGTGAACACATGGCAATTATGCATTTCTGTATTTACTCAGGACTGTTATTAATCAGGAGTCACTAAAATCAGGGCAAAACCCTGAAGCCAACGAACCTGCACGCTGCTCCCGCTTGGTTTTCGCTCCGTGGGCATGTCCTGACCAACAGGAGCTTTTGTTGGCAGAATCATTCCCAAGGTGAACTCTGCAATGAGGAAAAGCACGTTTCAGTGTGAAATTCAGCCCCTCCTGACATTCAGATACTCAGTGAAGAGCACCTGAACTCTGGAGAATCGGTAAAACTATGCAGGACATAAAACTCAATCCAGTTCCCCCAGTTTACCCTTAGGTTTCCATCAGGAACAGACCTGACAGCAATTTCCCTTAAAAAGGCTTTTCCAAGTTACCTGACCCTTAATCAGTAACATCTGCACAGACTTCTGGCAGCACAGCAGATGTTCAGATCAAAGAGCAATAATACTCAAATAAGTTCTTCTAGTTTTGGCAGAAGATTGGAGAGGAACTAAATACAGAATGGGAACAATCCCTGTCAGAGTTTCAGTGTTAAAGAATCTATGGATGCCCTAAAAATCACACACAGGAATTTCTCAAGCCAAAAATTCCCGAACTTGGGAAAATTACACAGCATTTCACAAAGAGTAATAATTTAACAAAGTAGTTCACGATCTGGTAACAATTTGCACCTGGTAACAATTTGACTACAACAACCTGTAAATGTATCAGTTTTTTTGAGCAAACTTCCCTGGCTCTTGGAAAGAGGAATTTCACAAAAATACCAGTTTAAAAAAATAGAAAGGAAAATCTAAGTTTGGTTCATGTTTGGTTTAGAAGATGAGCAAGTGAAAATGTATAGATTTAGTAAGTTTGGGATAAAATCTTAGAATCTCAAACAATAATGGCAAGCGTAAAGGTGAGCAGAGAATGCAGAGTAAAAAACAAAGGCAGCATTTCAGAAATCCTAGAAAATAACTAATTTAATTAATAACTAAACCAAAGGGACATAAAAATAAGGCAGCAGTTCCTGGCAGGGCCTGTGTGACCCAGCACAGCCTCAGTCCCTGCAGAACCTTCTGGACACAGCCACTTGTGAGAGAAGAAAGATCCTGAGTGTCAGGAGTGACTTCATTCATCTCAGCTCAGTCAATTACTAATCAAACCAGAGGATTTGTCAGTATCTGACCAAGCTGTTCAGGAGAGGCACCTAAACACTCCCAAAGTGGTGATTAATTCACCTGCTTTAATTTACCTGTTTTTAGTGCTTTCAGGTAGTCCCTCAGGGCCTCTCTGACTTTGGTGGTTCCTTCAGTTCTCATCAGGTCCTTCAGAACATCACCTTCGCCTTTCTTCTTGCTCACATTGATCTAGAAACAGAAGAATTGCAGCATCTAAGAGACCCCAGTCAAGAGCCTTTTGGGTTCTGGCAACAAAGGAAAGCATTTGGGCTTTGTTTACTACGCTCAGAGGACAGCTGCAATTTCAAATTCATTATCTCCTTGGCTTAGCTAACCTTTGCTAAAAATAAGTCCTCTTAAGACATAAATAAATGTAGGATCTCCACTCAGTTCATCAAGCACAGCCAAGAGCTACTTCTCAGCAGAGGCTGAAGGGTCTGTGGAAGCCCAGAATTAAACGCTGTCCAACCAACACTGGGATTCCTTAAGGTCTTAGGGCTGGGAGTGGTTTGCTGTGTTGGTTTGGGTTTTTTTTTTTTAAGATTACAGGCAGAGTTCTTCTCAAATCTGTAGTTAAAACATCATCACAATCAGTAATGAGCAAAGCAAACTGCACATTCCTCATTGGTGAATTGGAGAACGGAATAAAGCATTATTCCAAGTATAATAAACAAAAGCATGAAATAAACTATCCACAGGTAATTATCCCAGTTAATAATAGGAGAAATCAAAATATGATGCCTAGATGTTGATTAATGCTTTATTTAAGAATTGTGGACCTATACAGCCATGCCAGTGTTGCACACCTACCTCTGTATCATCTACCTCATTTTCTTCTGACAGGTTAGGAATTTCAACAGATCCCTTATGTTTCTCACCAGACTCTTTCACTGTACCTGTATTAACATAACGAATTCTTAAATGCATCATTAAAAACTCTTTCCCCCACAGCAAGAGTTTTACACTTGGAACTCAAGTTGTACAAAGGTGTTACCTGAAGGGAGTTGCCTCAAGGCTGATTTAAAGGGACTGAACAGCAACCTTAGCCTCTCCTGGGAGCTGTTCCCTTATCCAGGAGCCACAGAGGGATGGACAGGGACTCTCCCCTGCAGTTGTCATCTGCTCTGACACTCTTTACAGCCTGTCCCCAGCACTGAATGTGCATCTAAGGGTGGGTAGGGAAAAATCATCTCCTTCTCCCCTGCATGTGTCTGCTCTGGATTCAGAAGCTCCCTGGGATGCCCTGTTTATTTGTGTGAAAACACCCAGCACCAGGCAGGTCACCAGGAAAGTTACATGTGTATATTGGAGATGCAAACAATTGGCATTTTTTTAAATAGGAAATTCGCCTGCACATTTTCAGAGCACTCGGTATCACTTTAAACACTTTGCAATCATTGCACACTGCAGAAAGGTTCAGCAAGGACGGGAATTCTGCTCCACTTCTGCATCCTTGGGGGCCAAGGCCCACGCACTGAGCTGCCCTGTGCTGCCCTGCCTCACATCTCCACTCAGATCCCGAAGATCAAATTGAAGTTCTGAGGCTTTTCTTCATTACACTGAAGACTCTCCCCCGCTTTGCCTTGCAAAAGCGTTTTGTTATTTAAATTAACTCGCTAATTAGCCCAGATAAAATCTCTTCAGAAAGCAACAACAGAAACAGGCAGGTCTGTCAACTCAGTTCAGAACATAAAAAATCCAACAAGGTGTTTCATCAGCAAAACTCCATTTGCAACAACCCAGGGCTGAGCACGATTGAAGAAGGGGGATTTCCACAAAGGCAGATGCAGAATTTCTGGGGATTCTCACTTTCACAGGAGCCACCTGGATCCCATCACACTCATTATTTTAATTACTTCCCTGAGCCCCCACCGACAGAACCCAACTGGTGGAGATCCCAGGAAGGCACTCAAACAAATGCTCAGGTGTCTCCTGGCAAGGAGGAGTTTAACCCAAAGTGCAAAGATCCCTCCCCACTCGGGTCTGACGCCATGAGGGATTGCACAACATGCAAAGTCTGTTAATCCACAACCACACAGGGACAGCTGAGCCAGACCTCAGTGTCCCCCAGGAGAACCTGGCACTCAGTAAAGCCCTGGGAACTGGTAAATCCCATCCCTGAAACGCCCCTGGGGCCACCACAAAGCCACCTCAGGGCTCTGTCCTGCTCCCTTCCAGCACCAGGATCAGCACAGGAAAACCACACAACGTGGCCTTTGCAGACAATAAAGCCAATCTTATTTTTGGCTGCTCTCCACAGAAAGGCAGTGCAGGCCTGCAGGAAGGAGTTTTGGGGAGCAAAACCAGAATTCATTCAGCTAATCCTAATTAACAATTTTCACAGCTCTTAAAATAAAGTTTCACTGTGACAGTGTCTGTGCTGAGCAGCACAGTCCAACCAGTGAACAGAGCTGGTGGTTCAATGTGATGTAGGTGCAGCTCTGCATTGTCAGTACCACTAATGTAAACAAAGCTCTACTACCTTTTTATCAATCAATCAATCAAATTATGTCTTGGAATTCCACTGGACTTCAACAACAGACCTGAGAATAAATTATTTTTTTGTTTCCTGCCAGCCCAATGAGAAGCACACATCTCAGAAAGACCCACCTATAACACACTGTCTGAAATACCTGCTTTGAAAGGACAAACACCTTTTCACAAAGTGGAATGATCCATTAAAAGCCTCATTACATCCTCTAAAATAATAACAGAACAGCCATTTTGCTCAATTTTAGTGCCATTAAGTACGCTCCATTCCTCAGTTGTTTGTTTCTCTCTTACCTAAATTGCTAAGCACAATGTTTTTCCAACACTGGACTTTCCAAAGTGGCTGCAAATCTCAGGATTTTTATCATTTGTTCTTACATACCCACATTTTAATCGTAGCTTGAAGTCCTAGTTATCCTTGAAGAATTGTAGAACTAAATTTCCGTTTTTTAACAGTTCAGTCTAAACTCTCACTTCTTATTTAGAGCTCTCAAAACACACAACACGATGGCTACCACAAAAAAAAATCATCAGCCTCTGGAGTTTTTTTAGAATTTCCTGTGTAGCAGCCAGCTCCTATAAAATGAAGCTCTCAAAGCCAGGATTCACTCAGTGAAGCAAAGCAGCCAGCACGAGTCAGAGCTGTCTCTAAACACCTTGCAGAGAAACAAGAGAGAGAACTTACTTAGAAATACCAACAAAATAATAACTTCTAACTTTATCCTCGAAATAAGCCACATAAAGCCAAACTAACCTGTTTAAAGCTTAAGGCGATTTTAGCTGAACTTGGAGAAGTCAAAAAGCTGATTACAATTATTTTATCTACCATGATTATGCAAGAATATAATATTTGCCCTGCTCTGTGTTAACATTTACACCATAACTAAGTATGGTCTTCATTTATAACACACTTGGAACATTTAAAACTATCCAAATAAAACAACGGTCCTTAGTTTAAAGTCCCCTCTTACTGTGGGAGCAGACTTCAATTCCAGATCTGGTCTCAGCAATATTCCAGTCAGGCAAACCTCCACACCCGAGGCCTGAGGAATAGGGACAGTATGTGGGGAAGCACAGCCTGGCACTACAATATCCAGGGACAATTTCCCGTGCAGGCTCAGTCTATCAGCTGCTCCTGCTTCTTACTACACCGGCCACAGTTTGCTGTCAAATTTTAAGCATTTAATAAGTGGAAAGAATTCCTTGATATTGCCAAAAGCCGAACTGCAAATCAAGAGCTTGTCATGGGACAAGCACAGCACAGGGCAACTTCAAGAGCTGGGACCGCAAACGAATATGGCATAACAAAAAAAAATGCACGGGCACAGCCCCCACTATTCCAAGTAATCAAGAATTATTTCTATTTGCCACTAAGGAGTTTTATCCTCATGCAATCCGTAATCCTCAATGTAAAGGGCAGTAAGTTTTTGGAAACAGCTGTAATCTGACGTTTCCTAAGTGTTCCTGCTCTCCACAGGCACGGAGCACACGGCCGTAATTTGGGCACAGCGGAACCAAAGCAGCCCCGGCCCTGTGCTGTCAATACCTCGACAATGCAGGAATTCCCTTCGTGCAAAGCAAAGCGAGCTCGGAACGCAGCGCTAAGGAATATGCGGTGGGAAAAGGCCGGGCGAAGGGGAAAGAGCCAAGCTCGGGTTTCAAGGTTATTTAAGAACACGCATTTATCCAGTCCAGGCCCACGTGGCTCCCGCAGTCGCCCCACGACTCTGAGTCACTGCAGCTCACCGAGACACTGGCGTTTTCCCAGCCCGGAGGGGACAGGTTCCTCTGCACAGGGACCAGCACAGCCCCACGGCACCCGTGCCAATGCCACCTCCCCGGGACACGCCGCCACGGCATCCCCTTTTCGCCTGTACCTCTCCAGCTCAGGCGCAGGTTCCACTCGTAGAAGAAGATGAGTTTCCCTTTGCGGCTGTTGCAGGACGCTTCGCCCTCCACGTGCTTGAGGTCGCCGATCTCGCAGCGCCCGGCCTCGCCCTCCACCACCAGCCCCTCCAGCACCTCCTTCAGCTTCCTCTTGGACCAGCTGGTCGCGTCCCGCTCCGTCCTGCCCCGGGAGCGGCGGGGTCAGCGCCGGCCGCCCCGCG
>JAHLSL010000010.1:4006863-4069032 GCA_025920805.1 Petroica traversi
CCCCCCGCTCCCTCCCGGCCGCTTCCGCCGGCACCGCCAGAAGGTGCCAGAAACTTCCCCGCCCCGCCGAGGGAGGAGGAGGAGGAAGGCGAGGCTCTGCCCTGCCCTTCCTCCCGGCGGGGAGGGCGGGGAGAGAGGGGTACGGCAGCGCCCCGAGTCTCCGCGCTATGCTGGGGCTCACCGGCTGCTCCCGGGAAAAGCTGCTCCTCCGGGGCTGCTCCCGGGCACAGTCGCTCCTCCGGGGCTGCTCCCGGCTTGGGGGAAAGGCACCGCCTCACTGGAAAAGAGGAGGGGAAAAGAAAAAAAAAAGGGAAACAAATATTAGAAGACAGGCTCTCGTTTGCAAACACTGCGACAGATACGTCTGCGCTAAAGAACAGAGTAATCGATGGCCCAGAATGACTCCGGCTGAAGCAATGACAAGGCAACGCCTCTGGAATCGAGTTTATTGTCTTGCCCGTTTGACACGTGCCAAAAGAAATTGAATACACAGAGACAGCGCTGCTGCTGGGGAAGCAGCCCTGCAGTACAGCACTGCAGCCCTTCCCGCATATTGCTTGTTCTCGTCCTTGTCCATTCTTACAACAGCAGCAGAATTCAATAACATTCCCAAATTCTTATTGCTTGTTTAATTCTGAGCTGTTCCAATGAGTCTCATTGTGGTTTTTCAAAAAGTTTTCTTCATCGAGTGTTCTTATCAGAGAGATACGTCATCACCAGACTCAGACTCATCATCGTCTTCAGACTCATCATCTTCAGACTCATAATCTGCAGGTTCTGAGTCCAAAATCACTGCCACCTCTGAAAATTTTACTCCTTTCAGTTCTTTCTCGGGGGCAGGCAATGTGGGATGAGGCATTAAGGAAAGAGTTGGCTTCTGGGTTACATCTGTGAGGAAGGAATCCTGCAAAAGAGCGTGACACAGGTGAGGCAGGAAGCTACAAATGGTTGAGAGTGGCCAAATTCTAAGCAGCAGAAATCATAAAATTGTGAGCCCTTTACAGTACAGATTCCATAAAGATGGAAGGGACTCATCATTTCTGGATCATAGCCCTGCTTTTTTTTTTTCCTAGGCAGGGACAAACAGCCCCTCCTCTAAGATTTTTTTATAGAATCATAGAATGGTTTTGGGTGGAAGGAACCCTAAGAGATTGTCCAGCTCCAAGCCCTGTCCACGCCTGGCCTTGAACATTTCCAGGGATTCCTTCAGAAGATTTTTAATTTTTTCTTTTTAGTTCCATCTGATTTACTTTTTTGAGAATTCCTTCAATTATTTGATGAATAACAATAAAATACCTTTCCCTCTATGCTTTGCAATGAAAAAGCTCATTACCTGTTTTGTTGAGAATCCCACAGTGGGCTGGGCCTCCACATTTCTGCTTTCAGCAGCTTTTTCAGGTGCTCCCTTTTGCTCATTTTCACCCTTGTAATTCAGCAGCACTCTCTCCTGGTAATTGTCTTTTTCAGGGGCCTGAATGTCCTCTTTTCCACCATCACCACCTCTGGTGCTTTTCAGGTTGTCAAATGACATCATCTCAGTTGTCCTAAGAAGGGTTCAGGGAATTCATAGCACCTCGAGCTGAGACAAAAATCTCAGCCTTTCTACAACCACTGTACCCTGATCTCAAAATCAGTGGGATTTTACCCAGGGGAATGTAAAACAGCTTCCTGTATCCTGGAGGTTCTTTTCTGCATTAGGATTAATAATTTGCTTCAGAGTAAGTAGGAATTCACCTTTGATACAAGATTAAAAGGCAGTAACTTCCTTCAAGTGTAGAGATTTTTACCTTGTCATTTTAAGGGTCCTTAAATATGGATCTTTACCATAGTGGAAGATCCAAGGAAAATCCTATGGTACCAGAATAAACTAGAACCATGTTTTTTAGATGCAATTTTTTATAAACCTGTGATAGCAGCAATCTACTTACCCATTACTTGTGTGCTCTGGTTTCTCTAAGCTTTTCAGACTTCCATTTTTATCAACTGCCAACGGGTTATCAATGCCTTCCATAATTTCAACTTCCTTAACTAAATCCCGTTTCCCATGCTTTCTGAAAATAATATATTAAAATAATAATAAATAAGTAATTATTTGTGAAGAGTGGCTTTACAGTTGTTTTAGAAAAAGAAGGTGAATTATTTGTGTCATAAGTTTAATACACAACACTTATTTTCAGTATTATTCTGAGTATTTGTTGGACTATGTCCTATTTTTCCATAATGATAGCAATGCAAATTCAACTTTTCTAGAATTTCAAATTCTGGAAATAATTTGTTTTCCTCTACCACATGGCCGTGCTGCCAATAAAGTTAAGCAGCAAAACCTCCCATGATTTCATCATTTACGGGACTGGAAGAGACTCATGTGCCCCCCTTAACAGTTAAACTTTCTGCTGCCCACATTTCTGTGATTTAGGAGTATTTATTTCTGCTTTTGCTATGTGACAAACACAAGAAGAAACAACTTTCAGTCACGTGGGGCAAGTCCCACATAGCGAATCTTGAGCAACGCTCCCTGCAAAAATCACTGATTTATCAGACAAATATTTTCTGAGTTGGCACTTAATTAAACCAACCAGCTGCAGACCTAAATGACTCTGTGAAGGGCAAACCCTGTGTACCTTTTCCTGTTCAGGTCCAGCAGGATGTAGGCCAGGAAGGCCATGAAGGTGGCAGCCAGCAGCACCCCCAGCACGATGGCAGCCACGAGCTCCGAGGACATCGGGACAGCCGCAGCCTCCCCCACGGCTGCGCTGACAGGGGCTGAGAAAACCTTCTCCAGCTCCAGCTCAATGGCACCCTGCTGCTCCCTCAGCTTTCTGGGGAGGGAAGGGGAAAATGGACATGTTTTTACCATCATTTTGGCCAGAGGACTAGTGAAGGAAATGCAGAACATCCCGCCCTGAACTTTCCTGAGGATTCAGACTTGTTGTGTCTTTCATTCAGGAAAAGCTCTGGTTTCCAGGACCAGCCCTGGTGCTTGCGGCTTAAAATGTTGCAGAGCTTGGACAGTTGAACTGGATCCACATCACTGACAGGTTATACCAAGGAAATGTAAAATACACCTGAAGTGTGAGGTTTTAATCAACATTCTGCCACTATGAAGTAAAGATTATATTTTAATTATATTCTTTCTGCTTCAGCTTATTTCTCTTAAACTGCCTTTTAAATCTGTTTTGCACAATGAAACAGCCTTACTCATGTTTTTGGCAAACTCTGAAAATTAGCTTTCAGCAAACAGTGAATCAGCTGTCTGAATTCTATAAAATCCTCTCTGCATAAGCCCTGACAGCAAGAAGTCAGACTGTGCCACACAGACCTTTTTACATCTTCTGCAGGTGCTTGCTGGTGGGCCTCATCAAAAGCAATGATGTTTACTTGGGTTTCATCAGTGCTGCTCCTTGCTTTTCTCTCAAACTCCTTGGAATAAATACTAATCACGTATACGGTCCATCCAAGTTTATCTTCCAGGACCCTGACATCATGTGAAGAGATCATTTTTAATTAACTGGGCAACGACAGATTCTTTTACTCTGGGAATTAAATGAAGTAGTATTTAATGCAACACTTGGCAGATATTAATTGATACCAATAAAAATGCCTTGGCAGGTATTTTAATATAAGCATGTAAAAATGCCAGGATAATTATCAGCAAAGGAATTCAGCTATTTGCCCAAAATTGTTGAGTGATTGAGTAGCAGAGGAAAAAAATATCTATCAACAGTAAAGGTGGGGAGGAGGGAAATTTAGTCTTGTAATCCTCATTGTTTTCTGCTTTTTTTTCCAGGGACTTTTGTGCTGTGGCCCAGTTAATCCATCATTCTGGATTTCATCTTCCAAGAAAGTTTTCCATTTAATTTTAACAACAAGAACTGGTGCACAATAGCATCAACATCCCAAACTCATTTTTCCCACCTTCAGAGTGATTTCCCTTCATAAGCACAGGACTCAGTCTTTCCAGTGTAACTATATTATTATGTATAGGCAAACAACAGATCTTTCATCTTTGTCAAAATGCCAAAAAGGCCCAATTATGGTTTAAATTGTAGGGTGGCCATCACACATCACTGCTAATCTCCTTTTTCCTGCAGGGCTGGGATGTCCTGGAGAAGCTCTGCTGCTGTGCCATGAAGGGGGTTTTCACCTGTAGCAATGCTGGGTTTGGTTTGTGGTATCTGCCCTGTGTCTCCACAATTTAAAATGACATAAACATTGAGGTGGGAAGAGACCTCTTGAAATTGTCCAGTCCAATGACCTCTATGAGATTTGTCAGGTTCAGGCCAAAGATTTATGAGGCAAAAATTGCTGGATTCCTGTGAATTCCCTCAAATTATTCTGAGCTACATCAAATTGAAGGCCTGGCTTTTCCTGGGCACAGGCTGTATAACTTCCCTGCAGGCCCCTATCCCAAAGGGACTCTGAATTTATCATTAGATATTGTACCAGAAAAAACTTCAAGTCTTCAGAAATACCTTTCCACTTCAGTCTTCTTTCTTTCCACAACATTGATCTTCTGATTGAGCACCAGCGTGACAATATTGCTGCTGGAACTGGAATCAATAGTTACCTGGTAAAGAATCACAGATAAGATTTTCTAAAGCATTTGTACCTCTCATAGATTGACCAAAAAAAACCCTCTCAACCCACTAAACAATAACTTAACCCCTCTGATATAAAATAATTGTCCTCCAAAAATCAGTTTTTGTGGCAGCATATTTTTATATGTCAATGAAAGTGGCAACCTTTTAATTCTGGTATATAGATATTAATGTATCTGACAGCCTTATTGACAGTGTTAAGTGGTTTTTTGTTTTTGCCATTACCAAACCTAGCCCTTCTTGTTTACAATTTTGACATGGAAGTAAATCAGGATTATCCATAAAAGTCTTTCTTACACTGACTGTTGTCTGGGCTGTGAGTCTTCTTGTGCCTTTGTCTGCAGCTTGAACTTGCAGATTAAATGTTCCAGCCTTTCCTGCTACAGAAACTGTAAAAATCTGCCCTGTGTTTTCATTGATGTCAAATTCATTGGTCTGACCTCCCACTAAGCTGTACAGCAGAAGTCCATTGTCTCCTGAGTCCGGATCTGTGGCCTAGGGTTAAAAAAAGGGATTTGTGACACTCAGTCTGTCTTTTGGGGCTGCACGTTGCTCTTCAATCAGCAAACTCAGCCCTCAAGGGCAGATTTAAGATTCCTTTAATGCAGTGGGGGAAAGCCAGCTCTCTCACAGGATTTCTGTCCTTGGGAAGGCACAGGAAATACTCTACCTGGACTGTAACGGCAGGGTATCTGTAGGGCACAGAGTTGGGGATGCGGGCAGAGTAGGAACTGCTGGAAAACACGGGCTCTTCGTTCACGTCCTGCACGGAGATTGTCAGCATGGCCACGTTCTCAGCAAACAGGCCTGGGAAAAAACACAAGTGAGCAGCCTTGACCATCAGCTTCTCACCTTTCACATCAAACTTCACAAGCTCAAGAGAATCACAGCTCCTGCAAATACAAAATACAAATACAAAACGTGTGTCCATTGAAATGTCCTTGAAAGCAAGGAGTTACCTGAACGCTGGACTTGTGCAGCAGGGGAGACTTTTTCGTTTGCTTGAATTAAAAGCACATACTGAGAAACTTCCTCATAGTCCAAGTTAACTGCTGTTCTCAGCTCACCACTTTCAGGATCCAGTCTGAAGTGACCTGAAAGGAAAAACTTCTGCCGTGACAGCTGCCATTTCAGTTGTACCCCTCCTACCTCTCGTGCCTTAGTTGCCCTTGAGATGTTTCCATGGCTCCTTGCTCTGAGCAATGTGAAATACAACACTTTCACTGGTCAAGCAGCAGCTGGGATCCTATCCCATACCAAATAGCTCTTAAACATGTAAAGGAACTGTATACGTGAAAAATAATTTCACAAGTAAGGAGAATTGCAGCTTCTTCTTGCACAATTCCATTTTTTTATGTATTTCCAAGTTTTCTCTCAGTTTTTACTTCCTTTTTTATGGGCCAAATGAAGCCTGGGCACAGCTGCAAGAGAGCAGATCCTTATAACATAAAAGGAAGGAAATGATAGACTAAAAGTGATTGGCAGGGAGGAATCTGCTTCCTAACAACACTTTCTATTTTGGCTCCCCCAGTCTCTAAATTATCCTAGTTTAAGATTAAAAGAACCCATTTCTTAGCAAGTCACTACCCTTTCTAAAGCCAAAGATCAGCAAAGCCATTGCTGAGAAGCTCTGAAAGAAATTCTCTGTGTACTCCTTTTTAAAAAAAGAATTTATCCATGCTCTGCATCTCCTCATTTATGCACAGCAGCACCTGCCATGCAAAATACAGGTTATGATGTTCTCCTGGCTATTTTACCTCAAAAGGGGGATTTTACTCACCTCTTTCATTGCCAGATGCAACAGTGTAATCAATGGATTTTCCTGAAGTTTCGACCACAGCAAAATCATAAATTAAATAATCCACTCCAGTGTTTTCCGAAACAGAAACACTAATTCAGGAAATAAACGATAAATCACAATGTTAAATTTGCCAGCAGTTGCAGGATTTGAGATTTAACTCTTTGAAAGAGAGTTTTCTGTGGAAGATCTTGCCCCCACCCCCAATTGTTTGCTGGATTGGCCCTGCTTTCAGAGTGCAGGGCAAACCTTGAGTTTTCCAGCCAGAATTTGATTTATTCTTGAGTAAACCCTGAGGAAAAATGTTTTATAGTGTTCAAGAGAAAAGAGACAAAGACTCTGGCTTATAAAAAGCTGCAAAGTAGAGAAATAAAAGGCAATGCCTCAATTCACATTCACAGAATTTACTATATTTTGCTTCCAAAAAAACCCCAAACTGATGTCCTTCCTTCCGCATGAAAAAAGATGAAAATGAAATTCAACTTTGCTACATTTTGTACTACCTGGTGAGCACATCCCAGTTATTTAACTCAATATGAAAGCCTCACCTGATCTCACTTTTATTGAAGCGAGGAACGAACGGACGGTTGTCAAACACATTCAGAGTAACCAGAGCAGTACCATTTAGGGGAGGAGAACCTTTGTCCTTTGCCATCACTGTTAAATGCATCTCTCCAGACCTAGACAGGTTTCCAGTTGTAATTATCCTCCCCTCGCTCACATCCTCTATCAGGAAGAACGGGCTCACGTTGGGATCCGGGGGGGATGTAATACTCAATGAGGCCGTTTTGTCCCTGCCATGAAAGGAACACAACCTCATGGAACTGAAATGTTTGTTTTGAAAAGTTAATAAACAGTGAAACAAGAGATCCAAAGAACATCTAGTGAAATTATTTTGAAAATAGTGGGGTTTTTGTTGTTTTTTTTGTAAGAATGAAAACTTGGGGTTAGCTATGGTAGGACGGGTGCCAGTTAAAACAAAACACAAAGCAGAAGAAAATACACAATGAGTTGGTCATTTACGCAGTAAAACCATTGCAAAAAGGTTTCTAAGGAAAATAAGTTAGATTTGTAGAGGGGGACAGTCAGAGTAGTGAAGGTGGCACAGGGAGGACAAGTGCCACTCTGCACAGCTGAAGGAGGAGTCTCATTGGAGTCTCAATGCAGATCTCCCACAGTTCAGCAATTTTCAAAGGCAATTTCACTTTTGGTACAAAACCATTGAAAAGGCTGATTTAAAAAGGGCTGTTAGATGATTTGCAGCAATGCACCACACCTGCAGCTATTCTAACCAAAATTATGCATGAAGAAATAGGAAGGCACCTGCTACACCTATTTTGTTGTCACTTGGAGATGTTTCATCTTGTAAATGATATAATTACTAGTGATGTTGCCATGGTGATGTGGTTGACTCCTGGATATCCCTGCCAGTGCTTGGATACTGTTTGATGGGTGTAGTACAGATATATCAAACAAAATTACGTTTAAAAATGGGGACACAGAAAATCAGCTGGGATGCCACACTTTGGAGGAGTTTGGCAAGAAGATGTTTCCTTGCTGAAACCAGCTGTAGGAGGTTTAGTTTTTATAGATTTTTCTAGCTCAAAAGTTCAAATAACTTCAGAGACACTAAATTACTTCAATCATTGTGTATTTCTGAGGGAGTGGTGCAGGCAGCTCTGTAGTAAAGGGAAAAATTAAAGGAAATACAGCTGAAGAAACATGCCCAGAGCCAGGGAGTACATCAGCGTCAAGGCAGAGCCAGCAAAACTCCTCATTTGCAATTTCCATAGCTGGTTGTTGACCACGATTGAGTTTCTGGTGCATTTGGTGCTCCATGCCTGCAGATTGAGCAGGATGAGTTTGTGCTGCAGCCAGGGGCAGTGCCAGGTGCAGCAGGAGCAGTTACCTGGTCGCGGTCGGTGGCGCTCACGGTGAGGACAGGAGCACCCACAGGATTCACCACGTTTATGGAAGCAGAATAGGAGCTCTGGGAAAACTCTGGGGCATTATCATTCACATCAATCACTGCAACACTGACATGGGTGGTAGTCTGGAAAACAAAAGGGTGCCATGCATTTTAGGGTATTTAGAATCTCTTATTTAGCATTGGTTTTTTCCTTGCTTGCACATGCAACAGAAAGGGTAAATCAGGCTTTGAAAACGCTGCGGTTTAATTGTGTGAACTCAGCATTAGGATTTTAATGGGAGAAGCAGGAATTCAGTTGCAGTAGGATTCTTCTTCTGGAAAGGTGACTGGATGAGTAAGAACAGGATTTCTTTAGGAGACCAACACATGCTCCATGCAGGTAAGGAACCCACACATGTTCTGGTTCTGTTAAAGAAGTGTCTAATATCTTTTCAAATAAAAACAGCAAAACTAGAACAATCTGCTGAGAATACTTCTTTTCTCCCTTGAAAAGTTATCACATCGCTTATAGTTCTAACAGCAGCAGGCAAAGACTCCAGTTCCCCAGCACAGGTCAGTCAGCAAACAATTCAGGGTCAAAGCCTACCATGCATGATTTTGAAGTATTTCCCATAATTAAAGCATACTGCTGCTCAGCGTGGTTAAAGGCTGTACAAGTCTGACTCTAAACATGATGAGGTGACTCATTTATTTCACACAATAAATGTCTGGGATAGATCTCCCTCCCAATAGTTCAAAATCCACTCTGAAGAGTCACTGTTCATTACAGTTATGGTCTCTTACCTGGTAGAAAGGGGCAGATTTATTGTTGACTGCAGTCACTGTAAGGTTGTATTTATTCATGGCTTCATAGTCTGGAGAGTTCCTTATCTTAATGATGCCCTGTATTTCATCTATTTCAAATATATTTTCTCCATCACCTGAGACAGATTTAAACAAGCATCATCAATTAATGTCTTAGCAGCACATAATTAACTACACTCCTACATTATATTTTATTTGTTTCCTGACCTCAAAACAATTGGAGTTGTCTGAATTTATTCTGTCTCTAATGGAGGTGGACTGAGTGACCCAGAGATGTCAAGAGAAATCAGTGTGGCTGCCAAGAGACATGGCAGTTACTTCTGCTGCTTTTGGTCAACCTCAAAGTTCGTGTGCATGTTGGAAATAAAGGACTAAAACCCTATAAACTGCATTCACGTTGCTCTTGTTGGTCCTTAGAACTCAACGAACTTTTTCAGTTCCTGCAGGCTTTAGTCCAAAGGAGTCTGAATTTCCATCTCTGTTGTGTTCTACAAGGCAGGGATGAATTAGGCCGTTTATTCCCCATTCAAGAAAACTTTTTTTTCCATCAAAATGATTCCTGTTGATTGCAGCTCTGCAGCCAGGTAGCTAAAGATTTTTTATAAAGCTGATTTTTAACACCATTAAAGAATACAATTAAAAGCACAAAAATGTGTAGTATCTGAAAGTTCCTATTCAGTCAATTTGAAAATTGTGTGAGCATAAATTAGCGACATTCCAAACCACATGGAAGTGAAACCCCCTTGGCTTTCATGGAAATAGGTTAGGAAATAATATGGACAATGCTAATTATGCTCATAATTGTACAGACAACAAAGTGCCAGTGCAGTGACAGAATTCCTTGTTACCTGTGAGGTTGTACAGAACAAAGGCATTGTCTCCTGTGTCTCTGTCTGAAGCTGTGATTTTTCCAACTATGAATCCCACAGGCACATTTTCATTGACACTGAAGTCAGGCACTGGATCAAACTCGGGTGGCCAGTCATTAACATCAGTGATCTTTATCACAACAGTGCAGTAACCCCTCTTCTTCTCAGGGATTCCATCATCTTCAGCATACACCACAACCTGTGAGTTACACAGTTATTGGTAAGGAGGAATCATGCAAAGAGGTTCTTGCATGAGGATTAAAAAAAAAATTTTGGTGAAAACTTTGACATGTTCTTAGAAATGTAAAGTCCAGTTCTGATTTCACCTCAAAATGGTTACTGAAAACTTAAGGCATGTTTGGGTGAATTAAAAAAGCCTTTCTGTGTAGAACCAACAAATTCACCAATATTTTTTCTTAAAGCACTGCAAGTCCATAAAAATATCCAGCAGTGGCAGCAACAAAAAGATGAACTGAGAATCATATCTGCAAGATTTCAGTCCAGCACAGATCCAAGCAGCAGACAGCGCTGAATTCATGAGCTGTCATTGGGAAATTAGTTATTCATGTGCTGAAGCGTTTGCAAGGCAGGTGAACAATGAGCTGTGCTTGAATTTCATTAAAGTCAAAAGGCAGTGGCTTGTTTTAATAATGCCCCATACCTTGAGATGCTCCTGTTCTAAACCAGTGCAGAAAATGTTCAAGCATTATCAAGCTAAACAAAAGCACAAGCATCACCTGTTTTCCAAGAGAAAGAGTTCTAAATAAAGAAGATTTTAAAAATGTGAAGCAAACCTGATACTCTGTGGGTTCCTCTTCATAATCAAAGGGAGCAGTGGAATAAAGGATTCCAGTTGTTTCATTTATCCTGAATTTCAGTCCGTGCCCGTTGAGAATTCCGTATGTCAGGAAACCATTTCTACCTGTGTCATTGTCCTGAGCTGTCAGCTGCACAATGTCAGCAGCAGGGGAATGCTGGGGAGGAAGAAAGATTGAAGCTCTCAGAGGCTGCTTTGCAGCATAATTTCCTTGGATTATGTGAAAAGGGGGAAAGTAACAGATGCTGCATCCACTTACAGTACTATAGTCATTTAAAAATCAAAATTATACAACTTGCTCAGCACAGTAAGAGAGTCTCTTGCTTTCTCTAATTAAAAGAAAGTAATTGTTCTCCTCACCCCATAGCTGCAATTTTCAGGAAGAAATATTATTTCAAACAGCCCAAATGTTAACCTCAAGCATCTGACTTTATTTCTCCTTAACAGCTTCTTCTATGAAACTCAATGGGTGATCTCAACTCCAAAATCACATTTCTTTCTGAACACTATTTGGCTAATAGTTATCATAATAAATAATCTAATTCTTCCTTTTTAACAGTGTTACTTGCAACCAAAATTGACAGAAGGTACCAGAAGGTTTCAGTTGCAGCGCCATTTAAGCCCTGATCTAAAGTTATTTGATCCACCAGGACATCCAGCAATTCCCACTGTGTAAATATTTCAGATGGAATTAATTTTTTAAGCTTGGGAAGTGTCATTCCAGTTCTTCTCCATTAAACTAACTGGGAACATTAAAATTAGGTGTAAAAAGTGAACCTGTATTTAACTTAGTGGTGGAAATAGAGTAGATTTTAAATTAGTGGCTGCTAAAGACAATATGTGTGCATCAGGTAGGGATCTCAAAGGCAAGCTATGTGCTCTATAAAATATTAACAGGACCAATGTGGTCCTTTTCTAAAAAAAAGCCAAATATGAAAAGGGATACTTGAAAATTGAAGAGTGAAACGTTGAGCAAGATGCTTTTGCATATTTAAATGCTGAGGCTTCTTCTGTAGAGAACCACAATGTCTGAAAATCTGACTGAAATCTGGCGTGTTCTCTGCTGCTGGTCACTTGTGGCAGCAAAATCACAACAGATTGCATATGAGCAAGAGGAGAAAAATTGCAAAATTAGAGATTTTTTCCTGTTTCTTCTCTGTGTGAAGCTCCCTAACAAAAGGCTGAGTGAAAGCCTATGAGGTGCCCAGCATATCCAATAGATTTTGAATGCACCTGAATATTCTCTATGTGAAATATTCAAAATGGAGTGGTAGGTATTACTTCATGGAGCCCTTTACTAGAAAAGTTTCACTTTTCCTTCCATTAGTCCACACTTCTAGATCACTCTTGTTGTATATTGAGATTTTCAGCTTGAAATAAACCTTGCAACATCATGTGGTAGAACAGAACACTGAGTCTGCCCAGTTCCAGATGGTTTACTTGTACACACAACAAAAGATTATTATTATTGTTATTTTTGTGATTCACTTTGGATGACATTTTCTTACCTCAGGCAATCTCTCTTCTAGTAGAGAAGATGGAAAAACTGGAGGGAAATTGTTTTCATCTATAACTTCCACCTTCACTTCAACTTCATTAAATATGGCAGCATCAGTCGAGTCTGTTGCTCGTACCTTGAAATTTACTGGAAAATCTTCCAGTTCTAGATTCTTACTTGTTCTTATGATACCACTGGATGAATGGATAATGAAATATCCTGTTAAAAAAAAAATTAACCAGAAATTATTCTGGTTATGATTTCATTAGTTGAAACTGAAGTTACTAATCCTCCAGTGAAAACGATACATTATTTATATGAATATTGTACGTTAGAGTATTCTTCAAAGAACAAAATTAAATTCAATGTTTTTACATTGTTGACAAGAATGTCAGATATATCAAGAGCTGTAATTAACAAAATGAAATAATTCAGAAGGTCAGATGGGAACCAAAAGAGAAAAAATTCAATCCATCACTTCCCAGTCAGGTCTTCACCTTTGTCTGAAACAGTCAGAGATTATTTGCCCCTGTTCCAGTTAGAAATTTTTGGTATTTCATAGGAAGTCCTGTTCTTATGAGGAATTTTGCAACTAACTGCAGGATCACGACTTCATCCAAAACACTTTACAAAACTGAAGTACAAATTGACTCTTAGATGATAGATGGAAATCAGCTCTATATTTAGTAAAAAATGACATGTGACAAAGCACTGATGCACTTGACCACATTTAAATTCACTTCAGGTATTCATATTTGTTAAGAAAATGTTGCTGAGTTAGTTTTTCTACTAGAAGTTCTTGTGCTATTAGTTATAAAGAGTAACTTTATGCCTGCCCTTTATGCAGCCTGATCTTCCTGCAGCAGCCACAGCTCCCAGCTGGTGAGGCCAGCCCTGTTTCATGTGCCTTGTGCTGCTCTGACAGAAATTCCATCCCATGCCCACACTTGATCCACACCCAACTGGTGCACTGGGGTCACTGCCACCCAGGATTAATGGCTGCGGAGCTGAGATAAGAGGAGAAGGAAGGAGAGAAAGAACATTCCCAGTGCTCAGTGCTACGGCTGTTGTTATTCCACATCAAGGGCTCACCCTTCTCATCTCCAGAGGCAATGCTGTAGCTCACAGGGAGCTTGTACAAGGCACTGATCTGGTCCACAAATGTGTCTGGGGGTGTCCCCTCTGGCAGAGGGGCAGGGTGATAGGCTTCTTCCAGGAACACTGGGAAGGACACATCCATGGGAGCTATCACGACTGATACCTGCAGGGAAAAGGACACGGCCATGGGGGTGATGTTGGCAGCTTTAGCAAAAACTTTCCTGCTGAGGGCTGAGACAGCACAAGTCCAGGCCTAGGCCAGGGAGGAGAAGTCTGGGATTTCTGTGTGCTGAGTTTGACACTGCCCTGAAGGCAGCAAATATTGGTGGAATACACCAGCAGCCTCAGCATTTCAGGTTCACCTGGGTGCTTTGCTAAATACAGAAAGGAATTCCAGTTCCTCACATACAGCACATTTCAAAGGACTTGTGTAACAAAGCAGATCTCAGAGAGATGTACTCATCTCCAGTCTTCCACTGCACGTACAGTACTTTAAAACTGTTATAACTGATTTACAGATTAAGAACAAAAGGTGATGGGTGGCAAAAAATAATGCCTACTGCTTCACAAAAATAAAGGTAATTTATTTCTAACTGTTGCTAGACAGCTGCTGTTCAATCCTCTGAAAAATCATGGCTTGTAAATCTGCACTTTAAGGTTGTTGAAGGTAATTTTCTACATGTCTTTATGCATATAGATTTCTAGTTCCTTTTTAAAAATTCTGCTGTGATATTTAGTGGCAAAAGATCACCAGCAAGTTATAAGCACTGTGTAAAAATAATTTCTTAATCATATTTACATTTCTCACTCTTCAATTTAGAAATTATTTTTTCATACATTATAGGAAAATAAACAGGAACACTATTTGCCAGCTCCTGTTTATTTATCATGTACTTCCATTACATCCTTTCTGGCTGCCTCACTTTTTGACCTTGCACACAAGTCTCTAACCCTCCTCCCTCACAGCCTGGAGCTTCATTCTGTCTTTTCTGAAATGAAATGATCACAACAATTTTGGGTGGTGTGCCAGCAATTACAGGGGCAGCACCACTTGGTAACTGTTACTTTGTAGCCTGAAACAGAAATGAATCTCTGACATTCTGATTCCCGGTTTGCACAGTTTTGCCTCACTAATACCCCTCTCCTGGTGTAGCTATGCACAGTTTAGAATAAAACAATCTGGGGAATTACCTGTGCAGCAAAGAGAGTGTAAGGTGGAAATTTTATTACCTTTACAGAGGTTGAAAGAGGCGGCTGCCCCAAATCCGTAGCGGTGACGTTCAAGGAGTAATACAGGGGAACAGTTTGTTTGGATAAGTCTCTTGTTAACCTGAGCTCTCCTGTGGTATTGGAAAGACTGAAGAGATCTTCTGAGTTTCCACCTGAAAACAGAAAAAGGAGTGTTGGAGATGTTCCCTGGAAACAGCAGAGACAAGTGACAAGTTTATGCCCAAGACTGAAGAGACACAGGTTGAAATCCTAATCCTAATCTGTGTGATTTGGAGCAATACACCCCCTCTAGTCCAACCTCTTGGCTCAAAACATGGCCAGGAGTGAGTTCAGCACAGGTTATTCAAGGTTTGATCCATCAGGTGAGAACTTCCAAGGACAGCCTCTCTGGGAAACCTCACAGAGGATTTCTTACCCCTTCTATCCAGTCAGAAGCTGCCAGTTCAATTCTTTCTCATTCTGGTGACCTGCAGCTTGGTTTAGCAGTATCAAATATCCCAGAAATAAAGAGCCCTAAGATTTTTTTTTCATAATATACCTGAAATATTGTAGAAAATGCCTTCATCATAACCCTTGCCTTCATCTCTTGCATTGATGTCTACTACCAGGGTGCCAGCTGTAGAATTGTCCAAGAGGATCTTGTGGTATGAGGACTGGTCAAACACAGGTCCTTCTTCATTAACATCTTCCACAGTAACTGAGAAGAATCAGCACATTTGGTGAGTTTTACCTAAATGGTTACAAGTTATTTTTTTCAGCTAATATAAACCAACACTGTGCCTCTGAATGAGAATATCCAGTCATACTGATCAAAAGTAGGGCTGGCCAAAAGCTAGGATACCAGTTTCACAGAAATCTTTATTTCTTTTTTCCTTAACAGAACAAATTTATTTAATTTTTTAAGGGAAAAAAGCCAGGAATCAAGCATTGTTGTTTTAACGACAGTAAAAATCACTGTCAACACTATTTATCACCCTAGAAACTGCCCTTCTGTATACAAGCAGAAAAAAGCCCCAAATTATGTTTTTGGAAACTTTTTCAATCAAAATGTCAATAGGTTCTCAGAAAATATAAAAAAAATGTGAATATATTGAAGGAAGTAATGTCAGTTTGTATGAAAAAAAATCTTCATTTTTGACACGGCAAACATTTTTTTCAGAAAAAATTTCATCTGGCTATAGGGAAAGATCACACCATCATTTCTGATAATTTACTCTAGCAGACTGCATTAGTATTGGTTTCTGCCTCAGAATGACACGTAATGAAATATTCCCTAGGGTTAGTGAAAGTTCATTTTCTGTGGTGAAGTAGAGCTACCTGTAATGTTTGCTGTGTCCTGCAGAAGTGGCTCTCCAGGATTGAAAGCTTTCACAATGAAAAAATACTGGGAATGACTTTCATAGTCCAGTGGTTGAAGGGTTGCAATATCTCCAGAAAGTTCTCCAACATGAAATGAAGCTGTCTCTCCAGTTAAGGTGTAATGAATGATGGCATTGTACCCTATATCTGCATCTGTGGCCACTGCACTGAAAATCTGAAATAAAAGGAGAAAAAGTCAGCAACAAAAAGGTTTAGAGCAGAACAAAGAGAGTGGCAAAACATGCTCACAAGGCTGGTATTGACCCACAGAGTGTTTACTGACTGAATTACTCATTAATTGATTAACTGCCTTGCTGGGATTCTGCCACAGCTTGTGGCAGGGCAGTTACAGATTGTCAGGTGATACCTCTTCCCTTGAATCCTGTAAACCATTAGGTCACATTTGCAAGGCAGATTTGGAGCCAGAAATGGATACACTGGGAGGTGATCCAGGGATGTTGGGATGCCCCAGGCCAGGCTGGGTGGAGCTCTGAGCAACTTGGTCTCAGAGAAAGTTGTCTCTGCCCACAGCTGAGGGGTTGGAACAAGAGGATCTTTAAGGTTCCTTCCAACCCAAACCATTCTGTGATTCTAAGACAGAAAAGCTTAAGAACAGAGGGATGCTGGATTAATGCACAACACCTACAGCACTAAACAGCTTTAGAACATGTTGTCCAGAGATCCTGTGAAAACTCAGTCTGTGCAGTGTGGCATCTCTGCTGGGGACAGGAGGGAAAGGGGGAGCAGCTCTCACTCTTTGTGAGAGCTTTAGGAAGAATCAGTGGGACAGCTACTCCCTTGTCATACAAACCAAGCTATGTGATTTTACAGGCCCCACAAAGTAAAAAAATGATGTCCACCAATGGCCAGCCATGAGATGTGTACAGAACAAACAGCCTGTTCCTTCTCAGTGCCACCCACCACACATGGAGGCTCATTCTCCCTCACAGCCACAGAGTAGGATTTCTGGGGGAACACAGGTGGGTTGTCATTCACATCTTCCACAGCAATGCTCAGAACTAAGCTCGCAGATTGTGGTGGTTTGCCAGAGTCAGTGGCCTGTGAAGGAACAACTTGTCATTAAAAACAGCATTAATTCAACACAAACTTACTTTGCCAGTTCAGTTTCGCTCCAAAAAAATTGTGAACTTTTGCCTCTGAAATTCTGCTGGACCAGTTATCCCCCAGTGACATTTCTCTGGCCCTGTGCTGGATTGGTTGCCACATATTCCTGCAGTTGGTATCCTCACCCCATCACATGCTCTGCCTCATTTCATTAACAACTAATCAAAAGCTCAAGCCTGGATGAAGATCAAACATGTCATGTGATCAGATGTGGCGCTGATCAACACAAGACTGTGATGTGCAGATATCTGTGCTGTGGCAGTTAAAAGAATGAGGAAAATACTTGCATTTTGAGGTTTTGAAGTGCCAACAAAGCACGTTGTGAAGAGCATCCAGAATGTGACAAATTCACAGTCAGTTTTACACTGCACCAACATCTGCCATAAAAAATTCTAATCTATAGGTGCATATACACAGTTTGCAGTTAGTCTTAAAAAGTGTCCACTGGTTAACTTGAATTTTTTTTTATAAGACACTGTTCAATTTTCAGCATGCCTCCTCTATATCTTCCACAAGTTCTTTGACCTGTCAAATTATTTCTCAACAGTAAAAACGTCCTCTAAATAGATTTGTACTTGATGGCCAGTGCTGTAACACTTCTTTGGATGCACAGAAATTGATCTGCTTAGTAGCAGTAAAAATCAATTAAATTAGCTAGAATAAATCAATAATCTCATGGATGCTGAATGAAAGTTTATGCTTTTTACTTTTTTTTTTAACTTGAAAAATCTCATTTCAGGTATGTTTTTGAAAGATCTAAGGACATATATTTTGGAAAACAAAAAAAAAAAAAAGAGAAAGGGACAAAGATCATGGATTGGCAAGGCAGCTGTTTGGTCTTAAATGGACCCAGGAATGCTTTGCAGATATCAGCTGTTGTGTGACTGTAACCTTTAAAATTTAGTGTTCATAAGTCATTTATTCACTAATATCAATATACAGAGCAGAAAACAGCTCTGCATACGAAACATAAGGAACAGTCAAAATTCATTTGTGAATTCTAATGGAATTCTCTAAGATCAAGTGGCTTTCTTGTGATGATTCACTATTTTCACTTTTTTTTAATGTTGAGAACTCTGTGAACTTGCATCAAATTTATCAACTCACCATTATTTTCAGTTCATAACTGTCCATCACTTCTCTGTCTAAGGATTTTTTTTGTCATCAGCTTGCCAGTAGAACTGTTAACATGGAACGTTCCAGCAAAATCATCTTGCAGAGAGTAGCTGATAAGTGCATTATCTCCTATATCCAGGTCAGTAGCAGAAAATGTGCCCAAGTCTAGACCAGCAGCATTCTCAGGAGCTGATAATTTAGTTTGGATCCATGCTGAGAAAACTGGTGGGCTGTCATTGATGTCTTCAACTCTCACAGTTACCTATATAAAAGAAAAAGAAAGTAACAAAAGGAAGAAAGGTGACAAATTTGAGCTGATGGAATGCTGTCCAAAGGAGAATTTTGATTTATCATAGACTATGGAAGCCTAGAGAAAAACAAAAAAACAACCAAGGAGTAAAAACCCTGAAAACCAAATAGATACAAAACAACTTCAGCGTTTCTCAGCATTTGAGCATTTTCACAACCTGGGCATTTTTTTTATCTTTTTCAGTTCTCAGCTGCAAGATAACATATATGTGAGATAACACTCTCTAACTGGAAGAGATGAGCAGAACTAATAACCTGGGGCTTTTTGGCTCGTATGCCTCATGTATTTGACAGAACTATGCACAGAACCAGTTTTGGTGTTAATCACTTTCTCTGGTTATGGATTGTTCATAAGGAGCTCTCAGGGAGTGACACAATCTGTGAAGCTGACAATATCTCCAGATGGTAATATCTCCCCAGGATATAAAAAAAGAGAAATTAAATAGCAGGCTCTCAAAGCTTCATATTTGCATGATAGAATACACTTATCTGCATTTTATTAATATTTTCTAAAGGTATCTTGTATTCTCTGATAAAAAATATTTTGAAATGCTTCTCCCATACCAAAGCAACAGCTGTGTTGGGTGGCACCAGAGAATCCAGAGCTTCCACAAGGATGCTGTACAGGTTTCCTTCTTCCCGATCCAGCCTGGCAAGAGCCACGATGTCTCCCTGGTCCCCAATGGAGAACTTGTCCCTGTAGGATTTCAGGGAGTACCCCACTTGCACAGCAATGCTTCCAGTCAGAGCCTTCACAGAGCCCACTGCAGTCCCTGGGGCTTTGTTCTCCTCAATGCTGAACTCGTAGCTGGAGCTCTCAAAAGTCAGTCCAAAGCTGGTGTCATTTACCAGCAAGTAAAGAGTCACAGATGCTGAAGAGAGAAATGAAAATAGTGGAGTCACTGCTAAAATCATCATGATCTGTGCTCCGTTTCCTTAAGCTCTTGAGGAGCTAGTAGAAAATATCACACAGGAAAGAGGAATGATAAGAAACAATAAATCAGTAGTAATGAGGATTGATATGTAACACAAAAGGCAATGCTTTTGATACCTGAAAGGAATAAGGAATTTGTCTTCATAAACAAAACTGTGGGTCTTGCCAGTAGATAAAATCAGCAGTGAAAGATAAAAGAAACAATGGGGAGGATTCCACTGATTGATGAATGGAATGAGGGAAAATTGCATTTACAAACAAACCAAAGGTCTGCAGATACATTAAATTGATTATTGAGAAATGAGAGGAACACTGAGAAGATCCATAAGGAATCCATATGAAAATTCCATAAGGAATTCCACTGAGTGATGCAAGGGAAGGACAAAAGGGGGGCATTATACCTTAGAGGGGGGTCTCAGGTATTAGGCATTTTTGGAAAGTCTGTGCCTCTCAAATCCCTCAGCCAGTGGGGAAAGAGAGAGGGAAATGCAGCCGGGAATTAGGATAAAAAGGAGGCTGTGTCCTCCAAAAATCTGAGAGACCCCAGGGGAAATGCCCCATGGCCTCTCCCTTTATTCAAATAAAGTGACAGGACTACTCTGTCTCTTTTTTGGACATAAACCTCTGGTGTTTGTGGATTAATTTTCCTCACATACCTAATTGATTTTCCAGAATAACCTCACTTCCCTGATTACAGAAATGTTGCCTCAATATGACAGGAGAGCAAGGATCACCAATCTGAAGCTAATGGGGTGTGCAAGTGTTTCACACTCCTTAAAAATCTGACTTTAATTGCTTTGTAAGAGAGAAGGAATGTACATAAACCACAAGTGCTATTTCTGTTGTGATCACTTGTCCTATTTTAAGAAAAATCAGTTGTTCCTCCTGTTCATGATAACTCAAAGTTAACCTCTAAAAAACAGATGAAAAAGTTACAAAAAATACTATGAGATTGAATATATTTTGAAAGAGCAGAAATCAGCTAAGGGTGATTTGCCAGATTCTGTTTGTTTAAATGTTTCTAATTTTAGGATGATAAAGGAAAACTGGAGGAGAAATAAATCAATATTATTTGAATACATCTTTTTAGGGTGAGTACAACTATGGAGTCCTGGTTTTTGTACCATAAGTACAAATGCAATAAATGAATTTTAAAATAATTATTTCTAACCAGGGTGATTAAAACCAAGTTTTCTGTTATTATGATCAGCATAGAGGAGATCAAAAGGTAAAAAGCAAATATTCATCATTCTTCAAATGTAACATTTTTTCCCTAAATTCAGTTTGGTTGACAGCAATGGGATTTATTTCAAATTTAAATGCTTGCAAGGGTTAAGTTTATGTGGGAAAAGACAAGAAAAAAGGGTTTAAGATGGTTTACCATTTGAGGTAAGCTGAGGAACTCCATGATCAGTAGCAACCACTGTCAGTGTCACAACTGTGTCAGCTGTTATGTGGCCCAGGTTCCTGCTGAGGGTGATTTCTCCAGTGCCATTATTTATATGGAAATCATCAGAATGGTTCATGAAGCTGATTAAGGAGCAATCAGGAGAGCATTCATATTAATGACCTTGGAAGTGCTATCTACTTACTCTGTAAGGAACATTCAGTATTTGCCTTTTCATAAAGAGCAGCTTTTAATTGCTCTCTTTAGCCTAAAATATATTGGCCTTTTATTTCCAAGTAAACCTCCCATCATGAAAATGCACAGCATTCATGCCTTCAGGTCCCATTACACCCCAAGGCTTTGATGTTCCCACTGGGAGAAGGCAGGTCTTGCACACTCAGCTGCACATTCAGCAGCAGGAGGAACCCAAGTGACATTCATCTGAAGACTCTGAACTCTCACACATAACTGGATTTCTCACAAGCGATGTGTTTTAGGTGGGATGCCATTCCATAGTTAAAAATAACCTCTTTCAAGGCTGTAATTTTAAACATCCACAAGTTTACTGCTCATTGATCTGTCCTTCTCAATCTATGCTTTTCCCAACAAGGTGTCCTGGTCTTTTCCATGATCTAGGGCTCTTAGAAATATCTTTCCCCACTGATTTTTCTATGCATAGTGCATTAAGGAAGTTAATTTCTTATCTCCTCCTCCGAACAAACAGAACATATGTAAAACGAATCAGAGATCCATTTACTTCGTAGCCAGAAACTCCAAAGTGTTATTCAAAGTTTCAGAAACTGAAACAAATCTTGGCTGTGGGTTTTTGTTGCCAGTTTATCATTTGGTTGTGCCTTCTCTTACAACATAATCGTGACTTGATAAGCTCTAAAACACCCAGTAATGACTGTCCTCCTATCTAAGTTTAGAAATTATAACCAACTATAGCACTTGTAAAATATTTATGAAGACATCTCATCCTTCTCAAGATCAATAAAAATACCTTTCTGTGTCTCTCACAACAGGTACTGATTAACCCCACAGAAACGTACCTGTATGAAATGACAGCGTTGTCCCCGAGGTCAGGGTCAGTGGCAGACACTGACAGGACAAACTCTCCCTCCTTGGCTGCTGCCACATGGATGCTGGCTGAATACTGTGCCCTGGTGAACTGAGGAGCGTTGTCATTCACATCCAACACTCCAATGCTGACCTGAGTAAAGTTCTGGGGTGTGGCAGGAGAGAGCCATGATTCAGAAAGTGCACAGACACTTAGCAGTACAAATAAAAGGGAGCTCAGATAAAGCAGAACTTGCTGCTCCTTACCTGCCTTGCAGGCCCTCCGTTGTCAGATGCCACCAGGAGCAGCTCGTACTTGTCTTTGCTTTCTCGGTCCACAGAGCCAGTAACCAAAATGGTTCCATCCTGGGGAGGGCAGTGGTTCAATGCACAGGTCATTTGGAGAACTCTTGTACACTGAATTCTCAAAAGGGATGAGGGATTGAAATAATCTCTTCTCCTCTGGACTGGTTCACATACCAAGCAACGCCCGACCAGGAATGGCTTAGTTTTTGAATCTCAACATATATTTCCAACCTATAGTGCTGGTTTGGATGTGTACTAGAATGGTACTGCCTACTCTTTTTTTACCTGATGTATCTTACAATGCCAAGTCACTTTGTGACCAGCAGGATCCAAATCTTGTTTTCAGCATAGCCAAACCCTTACCTGCTGGATGCTGAATGGATTATCCCCATGCTCAGCTGACAAGTAGTAAGTAATTCGTGCATTCTCCCCTTCATCCAAATCGGTAGCAGACACATGTCCAACTCTGGTGGGATTATCCAACAGGTATTCCCCTTCCAGAACCTCAAAACTGTATGGCTGATTCTGGAACTCAGGGTTGTTGTCATTGACATCCAGAACAGTGATATGGAACAAGGCACTTGAATTAAGCCCATTCGTTACATTATCAACTGCCCACACCTGTCAAAGTAAGAAAAAAAAAAAGGTATTTTAGTTGACTGCATTGCCATTTTAACCTCTGAAAAAGATATAAAAAGGGAATGAAGTAGAGATGAGCCAAAGCTGCAGACTCTCTCTCCAAATTTACTTGTAAAGTGAATCCAGATGTAGTCTCCCTATCCAGTTCTGTGTCATTCCTTAATGAAAGTGTTCCAGGGATATCCACAGTAAATGAAGTACTGTTGTGAATAAAGTATCCTTGAGAAAAGCCAGCCTAAAAAGAAAACATTGTTCATGAAAGTTTGCCATTATTAAGATTTAAGTTAAAAAAATAATCTTATTAATACTCACACCTGACACTTTTACAAGACTTCTCATTATATAAGTACAAGTGATTTGCCAGGTTTAATAAATTAAATCCTGCACCCTGAGCTAATGGAATAATAGACTCCTTCAGAAAACAGGAACTGGGCTATGTGGGCGCGCTTTTGGGCTTCTCTGTTTGAGTTCTACCCATTCCCTTCTCCCTAAAGCTCTCCAAGAATTACCCCTATGATGGAATGGGCTACAAAACAGAGTTCAGTGGAGTGTGAACGGAGCATTTATGCTGCTTTAAAACTGACATGAGCAAAAATAATAAGACAAATCAGAAATCTCTTATCCAAAGCATCTCCCCAATGCCACAGCTACACGTGAAATGTCTTTATAAAACAAAGGGAGAAAGAAAACACTCCTTATAAAGCAGAGGGAAATTTTGTAATTTCTTATTATGGACTAAGCTAAGACTAAACCTAAATTTACCAAGTTTAGTTTACCAAGCAACATTAAATCAGAAACTATGATTTTGACATAAGAAGCAATAAGATGGAGTTCTCTGTCCTGGGTCACATATGTAGTGAGAGAGAAGCTCTCCCCGTCCTCTCTGATATAGCCGGTAAACTATTTTGTACAAGGTCTTAACCTCCTTGCTTAAGGAGGGTTTACTGCTGGCTCCAGAGAAAGTAAGACAAAGTTTTCAAGACCCAAAACATACTTAGTACCAACCAATTTAAGAAATCTCCTTTTGCCCACCTACTACTGTGCTTTTTTGCAGGTTAATAGAGAAAAACATGTAATTTTGATTTATCGGGATGAGATTAAAGTGGCACCTACCTCATCCTTGTCAGCAATGCTGAATGTGTAGACAGGACTCCCCTTCTGGTGGTTTTCAAACACAAATACATCATAAGCTGCCTGGCTGAATTCTGGTGGGTTGTCATTGACATCTTTTACACGAACCACTACAAGTGATGAACTGCTGAGAGCTGGCTGACCTCCATCTGATGCCTCCACTTCCACTTTAAATTCATTTATGGTTTCATAATCCAGCTGCTGGCTCAGGCTGAGCTGGCCCGTGCTGGAGTTGACGAGGAACACCGGGGAGGAGGTCTGAGGTGGCTGGCCAACAATTCGGTATGTCACGAGGGCGTTGGCCCCAGCATCCTGATCAGTAGCAGACAACATCAGCAGAACCCTTCCCAGCTCCTGGTCTTCAGGGACCTCCACTTCATACATGTCTGTTGAGAAGACCGGGTAGTTGTCGTTCACATCATCGACGATGACGGTCAGGTTGAGCTCTGCGGATCGCACGGGCTGGCCCTGGTCACTGGCAATCACTGTTAGGTTATAGAAGCCTTGTTCTTCTCTGTCCAGCACCTTTTGCAGGAAAATGAATCCTGAGCTGTCAATATCCATTTTCCCCTCTCCACCCTTCAGAGTGTAAACCACTAATCCGTTATAGCCCTCATCTGTGTCCGTGGCCGCCACGCTGGTGACGCCGGTTCCCACTGTCTCGTTCTCCGGAATGGCAATGGTGGTGCTGGTTGTACCAAACACAGGGCTGTTGTCATTGACATCTGTGACTCTGATAAACACCGTGGCATAGTCAGCAGTGCTTCCATCGGACAAGGAGATGTTGAGAGTGTAATTTCTCTGGGATTCGTAGTCCAGCTTTTCTTTGGTTGAGATAACGCCCTCGTCGTTGATGGCAAATGGAGCAGATTCCGTCAGCACCCGAAACTCAACTGGTACATGGGGATTTAAAGCCTTGTACTCCACCTGTGTAAGATACAGCATGTTATCAATAAATGAACTAAAGCACATAAACCATTGTCTGAAAAAGAATAGCAGTTTTAGTTTTGTCCAGACTAATTTTATGGTTGATATTGTGGCTTGATATCAACTGACAGTTGATACTGTGTCTTGATTTTTATTTCTTTTATTGAATTTTCATTCAGATACTTTTGAACCTCACAGATGTTTTAAAAGAAGTAATGCATACATAAAAACAGACATAAAGATGCATAAAATTATACATAAATAATATACATTAAAATGCACAAAGGACTGCCTTTTATTGAAATCTGAGTATATATAACACATAATAAAATAACCATGCACTTTAAGCTTTGGTTCTTTTTTCTTTACATGAAAAAAAGGAGGAAAATTAACTCAAGATGTCTATAAATCAAAACACTAAAACACATTACCTCCTCATGCTTTGATATGAGACCTCCCATGTGTGCTCAGCTCTTCATCCAAGAAGGAGCTATCAGAGTACATTCTGGTGCTCTGCTTGTCTGGGCATTTTTTTATCAAAATGAAGATCAAATTCTTCTTTGAAAGTGCCTTTATCACATTTCTCTGATGGGAATTCTTGTCTCATGTCACAGGGTTTTACATTTATCACCAAGAGATGAGGGAATATTGCCTCTCCCAAGCTTTGAGCCACTAAACCTTTTGGGGGTATCCAAAGGGCTATACACAAAAGTTTAGTTCCTCAAACAGATCTGGGGTACATTTTGTTTGGTTTGAAGAGTTGCTTTGGAGTTTTTAAGGATTTTTTTAAAAATGTTAAAAGGTAGCAGATGATGTTTAAAGGTATGCAAAGGTTCAACTGGAAGCAAATCCACTTTTGTGGTGACAAGCCTCATCTGAAGGATGTACATGTTGAAGCTTGACATGTAGAACACACAGTATGTAACTCTCCACTCTCAGGGAGATGTGGATATTTAGAGCACATCTATTACAAAATTAGGATTTTCTTAGAGCTGCCCTCTCCTATATAGAGAGGATAAACTTCTTCTTACTTGTGCTACTTCAACAGGAGCATCCAGCTCCTCTTCCACAGACACGTTGTATGTTTTCTGAATGAACTGTGGTCTGGAATCTCCCACTGCAAAGATTTCTACCGGGACTGATGAACTTCTTGGCAATGTCCCACCTGGAAGAAAAAGGAACCATTACTCAGCAGATGCACAAAGTAAGTACTGCCCCCCCCACCCCGCCCCCCCCCCAAAAAAACCACCTTTCTGTGGGTACTGCCTTTTAAAAAAAAATTTAAACCTTAGTGCTGCTGTTATGGGTCTGCCTCAGAGGTCCTCACCAAGACCACAGACAAAGGATGGACTGAGGAATCCCTTTTGTACCCATATTTTCACCCCAGCACCCACTCTATCCCTGTGACCCTAAATTTGACGACACAGAGCTCATATTGACCAAATCATGGAAAAATCACAAGGCTGAAAACCACTTTGTATTCTCATTATGCCAGGAGTGGGATGCCATTTCAAGGATACATTTATTTCTGCCCTTATTCAGGTCATGAATGTTCACTGAGCTCTCTCTTACTCTTTCAAAACAAAGAATGTATCAATAACTGTGACTAAGGAAATGCTGTTTATGCTGGTCATCCTAAAAATTAACTTGGCATTTCTAGTTTACTACCATGGATATGCAAATAAAGACCGAATTACTCAGCATATTTTACTTTCCTTTTACTCCTTATTGACTGATGAGAGAGTCATAAATTTCTGACTTCTGCCTGAATTTCTGTTTCCTATGCTGTGCAACAGCAGTCAGTAAGTTAAAGGAAAATGTGATTATATATATATGTGTGTGTATATATATATTATTACACCAATTCTTCCCACAGTCATAAAGAAAACAGATTTGCTATAACACCATCAGCAGGAACAGTTTTGCCAGAGATGGAGCAATTACTTTGGATAAATAAGGCAGTTTCTTCTTATCTTCAACAAACAAGAACAGATAAAATACATGGCATTATTCAAACAAAGCCTGTGAATCTATTTGACAGCATTCCTTCAAGTGAAAAATCAAACCAAGCCAAAACTCATCAGCAGGAATAGCTGTGTTGACTGGAACTAAAATCCTGTCTTACCATCAGTAGCTGTTATCCACAAGACAAACTTCTTAATCTGGTTGATTTCTAATGGGATTACTGTTTTTAAACTGATTTGTCCTGTGGATGTATCCAATTCAAAGTGTCCATCTTCATTGCCACCAGCTAAGATGAAGCTTATCTCTCCATTTATACCTTCATCTGGATCAGCAGCAGCAACCTGGAGGAAAAAATAATATTTTACTCTAGTTTCTGTGCTTTTATCAAATTTTCTCCCATTTTAGATATACACAAAAATCAGGTAGATACAGCTTAAGTTAAATTTGGTTGTGCCTTTGACTGCCCACTCCCTATATAATTCCTGGGTTAAACCTCAGTAACAAAGTTTGCTCTTAGATGCACATGCATAAAATCATTCCAGCAGCACTAGCAAAATCCTGCTCCTGTGGAACTCGTGTGAATTACACCAAGTTTGATCTCAGAGAACTGGTGTCAGAACAATTCTAAAGGCACTGGAGGCAGATTGCTCAAGAGATTTCATCAGGAGCCATGAAATCTGCACATGAGCTTCGATAGCAACTCCCTGTAGATCTTAACTCCTATTTCCTGTTTTATTTGGTTAACTGGTTTACTATGTTATAAAAAGTATATTGGATCTAAAAATTATCCCAAATGCTCCAGCATTCAGCAGCCTTTCAAAAATTTTGTGCCATTATTTGAGTTCCTGGACTCTAGCAACATTCAGTTTTTATTAAAGACTTTAACATCTTTCAAGGATCTGTCATATATTTGTGGAATTCAGGCTGGTGCACAGTACCAGAATAAAAATCCTTTACAATTTAATCATATCCCAGACTGGGGAATAAAGTATCCAGGACACTGTGATTATGGAATATGTAATAATAATAACAACAACAACAACAACAACAATAAGAATAATAATAGCTCTGAAATGAAAGGTGGATTGTTTCTGAAGTGAGAGCTGTTCCAAAAAGATCCCCTACTCAACAGAACTGTCACACATGTTTGAACAAGGACTCATGCATGCATTCAACTCAAAAATGTCATTTTTGCTTAGTATTTTAATACCTGAAGAATGGCCATTCCTGCAGTCATGTTGAGGAATATATCTTGCCTGTATGCTGTGTCTCTAAAGGTTGGGCTGTTGTCATTTACATCCAGCAGCACTATGTTGATAGGAGAGGTCACCTCTTTATTAGGTGACAAGTGATCTCTAGCAGTGACCTGCAAAAGCAATGCAGATTGTGTTGTTCAAATGCCTGTTGTGGAAGTAGCAAAAAGGCTGAATGAGAATTCCAAGCTGAGGAAACTATCAGCAGTGGTGTTTCCCTCCAGCTAACTTTGATGTCAAAGTCAGGATTTGATTCTTCAATTTAGCTGCTGATCCACACTCAAGGTTTGGCCTCCTGCCAGGACAGATCAGCTCTCACCTGCTGGCCTCAGGTTACCTTGGGAAGGAACAGGGTTATTTTTAATACCTGTAGGTGAAGAGAGGGCACTCTCTCCCTGTCCAGCAGTGTGGAGTTCCTCACAGTTAGGATCCCAGCTGGACTCAGCTGGAAGGGACTGTCATCTGGGGTGAGAGTGAGCGTGCCCTGGAAGCCTCCCTGCAAACACAAAAGACATTTGTCATTAAATAGGGCAATCACTGAGCTACTCAAGATTTTTAGGATGCTTTCTTCTTCTTTTTCATGTGGAAAAGATTAAATCTCCTGGTTTAATTGAGATTACCGTTCAAAAAAACCCAACATTTAAGAAAGTGAGAGAAGCAAACAACATGGAAGAAATAATATGCAGATTGATAATGATTTGCTGCTTTGTGTTCATTTTGCACTTCTGCACTCCCAGATTTGGGACCTTATGCAAACCAGGGGCCAAATTTATTCTTTGTCTGCAGTACTCTATCCCATGAAAGAGTGAAACTAAGTTTACTTTGCTTAAGCATATTTAGCTAGTCAGAAAAAAAATAATTCTATTCACAATAGCTGTATAACACAAATACATTTTACATTACATTTCAGAAGGGCAGTATTTGCAGCAGCCATAAAAACACTATCCTTTTTACCTCATCTTGGTCAGTAGCTGTTACTTGAAGAACTTCCATCCCATTTGGGAAATTTTCTGGAAGTGAGACATCATAACTGTCTTGTGAGAGTACTGGTTCATTGTCATTCTCATCTCCAATAGTAACCAGAACTATTGCATCAGCTGTTTTGAAATTCTTGTCTTGCTGGGCTGCCTAGAAAACAGAGTTTATAGCTGCAAATTCCATGCCTTGATAACAACAAACTTAGTTTTTCCTTTATTTTGATTTTTTAATGGCAGGATGGAGCCTTGATACCAATGACTATGAGAAATGCTATTAACAGCAACTTAGATTTACATATTATTTTCTGAAATTGAGACTAAAATACCAAAACAATCTCTACCTGAATGTCCACCACAAGATTTGGACACATTTCTCTGTCAATTGAGGTCGTGACTTCCAACACTCCAGTGTCATTGATTGAAAAGCTGTTGTTATAGGCTGGGGGTTTCACTGAAAACCAAAAAATTGGGAAGGCTTAATGAGAACGAACCAGAACAGCAACTCTCATCTATCTTTTGTAAGAGTGTTAACTTCTCAGCCATAGCAAAAAATGAACAGACATTCCACATGAACGGCTGCTTTTCAAACACTTTGTCCTCAAAACAATTCCCAGGAAATTCACTCACACTTCAAGGCTCTCAGATTAAGCATTTCATAAACTTCCGGCAATTCCTTCAGGAGGAGGAACAGCTCCTGATGGAATTCTATCTCTAGATGGTCCTGAATGGAAATTCTTTGCTCAAATGGAAGCCTCTAGACTGGCTTACACTTGAATCAGGAATTTATTTTTGTCCCTTGGAAGGAGGGTAATAACATGGAAACATTTTAGAAGTAGCTGGACCCTGCCCCAATGACTGAGATGGGGCTGATTGAGCTCGTGGAGGAGCACTGCAGTGAAGCTGTGGGCACTTCAAGACAACTGAATGGACCCTGCACTTCCTTATCATTCTCTCCAGTAACAGGCAAATGAATCATCATGAATTACTGTGTCAATATCTAGAAGGAAATAAAGGCTCTTACCTTGTTTGATGCTGTAAATTATTTTTTCATGTATACCTTTGTCTCCATCTTGAGCCAAGATCTTCTCTGGGAGGATTGCCAGAGGACCCACCTAGAAAAGATACATTTAACCTGATTATTGTTGAAAAAAAAACACACCTTAACTTCAAATCTTCCATTAGATAAGTCACAGTTTTGATTACAGAAACAAGAAACACGTATTTAATCAATGTGATCCAGAAAAAATATTTCTTTGCCATATGTGCTTTACAGAGGAAAATTATGACCAAGTTACTTGATGGATTCACTCTGTTTAAGAAACAGCAGATTATGAAGCTGCAGTCACAGATGGAATTTATGTTAAGGACATTGAATATTTCAGTTCCATTCCTCTCCCGGAAAACAACATGCAAGTCTATACTGCAGCCCTAATGAAAACAGTAATTTAAAAGACAAAAACATTTCAGAAGAGCTAAAATTATTCCTTTCAGAGAATTAAAGATGAAATTGTAACAAAAGAGATACCAAAGGTGTTACTCTAAAAGCAAATGTGGTTTAAAATACTTTGACAGGAAGATAATGACATGGAAATAAGGATAATGAACCTTTTTAATTTTAGTGGATTACTCAGATAATACTATACTGGTATGTTCTGTATGTTAATACATACAGAAACCTGAGTCAAACAAATACATTCCACCAAGAAATCTCTACTCCATAGTGAAAAAATGTTACAAAAGTAATATAGACCATGGATTGCCATTCAGGTTCTTATTTTTGCTTACATGCTTCCAAGGAAGTATGAAGGAATTACACTATTTGAAACCAATTGATTTCAGAACTGATGAGCAGACAGTTGACCTTTAAATTTTACAGTAAAAACCCTGTTAGAACAGCAATTTTGGTGGTTTTTCCTTTTCTTTCTATTTATTTTTTTTTCCCAAAATACAAAATAATCTATTTCTATCACAGAAAATTCTATGTTTCATATAATACATGGCCTATTTGTCTGGTAGTTGGAGGTGTCAGCTGATTTTTTTTCATTGACCAGGACAGTGGGAAGCAGCTCCATCCATCTCAAGCTGCTCAGGGAAGAAGAATCTTTGGAAGAAAAGCATCATGGATAGGGATAATCTATTTACAGCAGCATTCAGTGAAGAGCTTTTACCCAGTTTTCACTGATATTCCCATTTTTACCTGGTTTTCACTGATATTCCCATTGTACACGGATTGGCTGAAATAGGGGTTCAATGTGTCATAATCTCGCACATTAATTATTACTGATGTGGTGGCACTCTGGTTTCCAAATTTTTCCTGCATCCCAAGGGAAAGAAGAAGATAAGAACTGTTTTAAAAACACAGCAGAATATTATTACATGTATTTTGCAGCATTTTTAACCTGACAACTCCCAGCCTGTCTGATTTTTCCATTTCAGGAATCCAGTTCTAACAATAAACCTATTAACAGGTAATCTTTCTTTAGTTACTCATTTTCTATCAAGAAAGCAGAATATAATAATAGAACATTTGCTACAGCTGAACTATTGGCTAATACCACAATAATCCTACCTAAACAAACTTCTTTTTAGTCCTAAAAGGAAATGAGGGCAAATACATATTCAAATCTCAAAAAAGTCAAGCAAAAAACCTGGTAAGATGCAGCAAAACCATGAGAGGTCTGCCAGAATGAATAGGTGAACTTGTGTTACAATAGTGGAGAATTAATATGTACAATATTTATACTTGGAGAAATACAGAAGGGAACTTGGGCTGGTGTTTGAAAGGAAACAAACAATGGCTGAAACATTAAGAATGTGCTACTTTGTCTTCAGTATAAGGCAAGTTACAGACGCAACTTTTGGGTTGGGAGCTCCCTAAGCTGTAAATTTGTAGAAACTGGGATGCTATAAAACAAAGGAACTATAATTGTGGAACTACTGTGGGTCTCATTCTTCTTTTAGTTTGTATCATACCTTTGCTTGGACTGTTAAATTGAAAAAGTTGACCTCGTTGTAATCCAGTGGTTTTTTCACCATGATGTTTCCATCTCCTTCCCTGATAGAAAAGTAATCAGAGTTTGGGCCCTGTTAAATGAATAAATCAAATATTTTATATGATTAATGATGAAATACATTTTGTTTTCTCTCTTTTTGTTCACCTTTATTACTGGACTATTTTCATAAAGGTGCAGGAACATCTTAACCACTACCAATGGAAAGGAAAAGGCTGATCCTCCTGCACACATTCTTTTGCCTCCCCTGTCAGTGGCAATAGAATTTACATCTGATTTATCTTATCCTATGGCACACAGGGGAATGGCATCAGCTTCCCTTCACCAGCTATAAAAGGAGCAGAGACAAGCTCAGCTGTAGAGATTTCCACTGCAGATGTCTAAATTCAGTTGAAATAACCTTACTTCAGTTGGCTCGAGGACTGAAGAGCAACAACAAATCAAATATAAACTTTAAAAAGAGGGCAAACAGCTCTCCCTCCTGCTACTACTGAGTTCCTTAGCTGTAGCTAAAGAGTGCCATAAATCATTCCACAAATGTTAAGAAACAAGATTCAGGCCTCACTGCATGCCAGGCTGATCCTGTGGTATGATTTGAAAGGTCTCTTGGATGTCTTGCAGATTTTTAATGTTCACAGTGCAAGGGAGCATGCTGGGATCAGGTCCCAGGCTGTGGATCTATGAAATTCAAACTGGTTTTCACAGTTCCCAGCTAACAAAGGACACTCACCCAAAGACTGAAAGTAAGGAGGCTGAATTCTGGTGAAAAGTCCTCATCCTTAGCTTCCACTTTTATAACTGTGGAATTCATTTCAGCTACCTAAGAGGAAATAAACATCATCAAATGCTGAGTCACAAGCCCCTTTCCCACATGCTCCCTAACTTGGGGCAGGAAAGTTGTACCAGCTGCTTAGCAAATCACCTCCCATTGCCAGTTTTGGCTGGGAACATTTCCCTGTCCCCCCACTTCCCCAGCTGTAGGTGCAGCCCAGCCTTTCTTTTCCACACCCATGAGAAGGAGCAGAGAAATCCCATCAGGGTGCACGTAATGAGGTAATCTCAGTGTGGTCATCTTAGAACCTCCCCAGAATGGAATTTAAAAGTATCTCAGGAAAAAAGTATCAGCATTTACCACAGCTCACCTCTGATACTGAAGCACTATAATTGGCTTGTTGAAATTCTGGAGCATTGTCGTTTACATCTATCAATTCCACATTCCGTCCATTCTCTATCTCATCAGTCTTTGTAGGGGAAGAAATTACTTTTAAAAATTTACCTTAGTTTTACAACAAAAACACTCATTTCAATCAGCAGATTTCAACAAATTATCTTCTACAAGGTACTCTGAACTCATTGCTCATAACTTTCAATTAAATAGTATTGCAGAAAATAATCATTTGCATTAAATTAGACAATAAATACAATTGGTAAAGCATGGTTTGTACTCACTGCTCCAATCCTTTGGCAAACAACAGTATACCAGATCATTTTGCCCTAAAATTGAACAAACAAGCCAATAAATAATATAATCGATGAACTAATAATATGATTATCAAAGATAATTTTTGCCAAAATTGTACAAAGTTACTTCTAGTACTTGAATCCTCAGGTGTGCTGTACCAAAACAGCACACAATATTAACAGATATTAGCAAGAGGTAGATACTGAATTCTATTCAGACAAATCACTGCTTGGGAACAGCAACCTGTACTGTGAGAGAATGAACAACTAAAGTGCATTATCTTAATGCTATTTTTTTTTTCACTTGTCAAGAAAACCTTTCTCTCTAGGCTTTACAGTAAAAATAATACCTCTAGAGCCTCAACATCCAGTGGCTGTTGAGTCCTCACAGTTGCATTTCTAAACTCAGGATTATACACCAGCCTCACATAATCCAAGTGCTCGGGGAATATAAAATCTCGTAATTTCAGATTCACATTGGGTGGGATATCTGTAATCCATTCTATATCACCTGGAAGAGAAAATGGAACAAAATTAGATTGCTTTGTGGAAAAGAATTCCAGAGGATCATTTTATATGTATTGACAATCTGATTACTGGTGACCTTTGGTTACATTTTATATTATTTTGGCATTTCCAGCTCAACTGGGAGATCTGTTAAAGTCCCATTAAGTACCCTGCACAAGTGTGTTGGTGTCTTTTTTTAAAATCACACAAACCCAGCTTTTCCAATATATTCATGCAATATATCCAGAATTAAAAAGCTTGGCGTAATTTACACCCAAATTTCCCCCATTTTTTTGAAAATAGCTTTATGCTGCAAAAATTTTTCCCCCCACATTTACTGTGAAAATGTAATCAAAATCATTGAAAGGCTCCATGGGGTTCCAAACACAAGGGCCTTTCATATATTTTAGCTGAAACTATCAGGCAAATAGAAGGAAAGTGTGTGACCTTCCCTTAATGTGTTCCTGTTTGTACAGGACACAAAACACTGCAGCATTCAAATCGATTATTTTGTGATTTTCTACAACCATTTGGGAACTATTCTCAAGAAAATACAAAGACTTGTTGCTTGTAATTATCAGGATTCCTATTAGACTGTGTGCTACTTGCTTGGTTAAACACCATATCTGTTTGAAATTGCATTGGAAATGTATCCTTTTAAACCCCCCAGCATGGCGTTACTGGCAATTTTTAATTAATTATGTTCCCTTACCCACATCATCAAGACATTTGTGTTTGTGTATTCATACTTATCTTCTCATGGAATGCATTATCTGGATTGCAAACCCATAATCCCCTCTCCTTTCCAAAGTCTTTCCTGAACAGCCCAAATATTTTCTATGACCTTCAGGAAAGTGCAAGCTGTGTTTCTTCCTCATAGAGGAAGGTTTTGTCCTCCATCACTCCTAATTCAGGATAGTAAATGCTTTCTGTACCAGTCCCATCTCTTATCTCCACCCACAGCCTTGTTCTCCTGGTCTCCAAGTGTTTCAGGAATATAACCTTATCTTCTTCCAGCAGCAGGGAGTGTCTGGAATGCTGTCAGCTACCAGCCCAGAGACACTGGTTTTTATTTGTGTGAGGAGAAAGTCCACACACAAATAAATCTGTCAGTCTGAGCTGACAGAACGGCAGGGCTGGGTCTTGGCCACAGCTTTGTGTGTCATCACCCTGATGTGTGCAGTGCTGAGAACCTTCCAGAAAACCAAATCCAGCTTTGCTGTCCAGTCCTCCATGCAGAGCTGGATACGTTCAGACAAGAAGGATCAATCAGCTGCCTAGGAATCAGCATTCCCTCCAGAGGAGAAGCCCAATAAAAAGAAGCAATGGGGAGAGAATTAAAGCTGGTTGTCCCTCTTGCTTATTCATCAGATACGTCAGCAGGTTCATTCACACATAAAATGCACACAGAGGGCCAGAGTTCTTGCTGGCTGATTAAAAATCAAATGGAGAGTGAGAGGTAGTTATTTTCCTTTCTAACTCCATGCAAGAGTCAGACACAGCAGCTATGCTTCCACAGCTCCAAAATAAATGCTTCAACAGTGACTGTAAAAAAATCACTGCTCTGAATCACGTTTGTTTTGTGTATGTTGTTGAAAGCCAGAAGCAGTGAAGATTGCCTGTGGACAGTCAGCATGAGATCCTAAGGATTATGACATATCCCAAAAGGAAGGATTTGGCCATGACTTAATGCTGTGCCTTGTAAAACTGCTGGATCTCCATTAGGGACATCAAATACTGGTTGGACAAGGTGAACGGAGAACATTTCAGCACTTGTTTCCTTTCCCATTGCCTGATGCGTCTATTGAGACAATGAGATGTTTGGCTCAGGGAATTTAGGGTTTATATTTATTTATTCCACTAAGCAGTGTGTCATGTAGGTAGCTGCTGCATCCAGCCACGAAGGCTATTGTAAATCAACTAATAATACAGACAATGAGGCAATACACGAGGCAATAAAGGGCATTTGGGAAGAGATCAGACAATTCTAGGTTAGAATCCTGATTTTACCTGTATATCCATCCAAAAAGCCTGAGAGCACCAGTGGCCTGGGTGGTACATCACAATTGATAGTTGTGATAACTGAAAAGAAACAGAGAAGTCATGTACAAAGAACACAGATGGAGTGTGTCCAGATATAGAACAAGGTAAATAAGCTGTATGGAAACCCAGATGCACACAGCAGTTCAAATTCAGCTCCAAGACATTTATCATGAACGGTTTAAAGCAATACATGACATGGAGTAGGCAAACATTGGTGTCCTGGAGACAGTCCAGAGCTTTACAGCCTGACAAGAGTGAGTCACTGCTCAGCAGTGTCCTGATGAACTGTTAGTGGAAATCATAGCTGAAATTACTCCTGTACCTTGGCTCTGAGATTGTCTTCTGCTCCCAAGACAACTATAAACACAAAGCTATTCCCCACAGAAACGTTATCAAGGATCCATGAGCTTAGGGGGAAGGCACACTGGCACATTTACCTGGAATTTACACTCCTTAAACTTTTAGAGAAGGAGCCCTTCGGGAATATATTTTCTTTTAATGAGAAGTGGCTTTCCTATGTGGTTTCTTGCATCTCAGTCACCTCTCTACATTTTCTCTGTGTGACAAAAGAGACTTTTTTTTATGATCTGCAAACTATACCCACACAGATCCAGAAGCCTATCAACATTTTTCCCCCTTCCCTGACTAGAATTCAGCAGCAAAGCTTGCAGAGTGCAATCTCTGCTCTTATGGATACTCTTGTAAGGGTTTGCACCAATGCTAAGAATGTCCCCACTCCTGTCCTTGCCAACCTTATGGATGTTCAAAGGGTCATTTGATATAAAGAAATAGTGGGCTATTTTTTCCTGGCTAGGTAGATGCCTTCATGTCTGCATCACTCGATATGAGCTCATTTATAGTGAGCAGTGGGCAGATTTCTACACAAGCCACTGCACAGAATCCTCATGACTGTTTCTAGTCAGCAGCTGCTGGTTATGGGTCTAATTCATCACCTCCATCTCTGAGTATGCAAAAGTCTAGGCTCTGGATCAGTGAAAAAGATAAAAGATTAGTAGTTCTCACTTTCTGCAAGCCTCAATACCTTAAACAGAACTTTTAGTGGAGAACTTACCACTGTAAATAGCAAAGTAAAAATGGTAACAACAATCTCATTTAGCTGAGCAGCAGCAGCAAGGAATTAGACTGATTCCAACTTTAAAACTACCCATCCTCAGTCTCAGCTTTAGCCTAGGTATTTAATTTTTAGACTGCTGCAGATATAAAATTACAAAACCCCCAAAATTTCAAAGAAAACTTTGTATATACAACAGCATTGTTTGCAACTGTCCATCAATCAGTCCCTGAAAACCCACACACCAATTCCTAGGGCAGAAAGATTGCTCGTTTAGATGTTATTTTATTTTAAAAAATTGAAGTATTTGAAAATTCTACATTTGTGATTCATATAAATTTAATCTTGTTCCATTTCAATAAAAGCAGTAGAATACTCAGGCATTTATAAACATAACAATACTCACTTTGTGCATCGAGACAGAGGAACAGAACCCAGCTGACCAAAGCAAGAACCAGAGCTCCAGAGAGAGCCATGAGCACTGCAGAAAAAAGATCCAACTCCAGGCAAAACCAGCTGGTTGTTTCTCATATAGAATGCTTGCAAAGAATCATTTAATTTGCCGTATCATTGGTCAGTTGTTATCCTGACAAACGCTTCACTGAGAACAAGGCAAAGGACTGGAATAAGCCTCTGAGAATAACCTACAACTATATAATGTGCTTATCATTTTCAGCTTGTGAGATCAAAGTCCTTTTGGGCAATAAAAAATAAACTGAGAAGGAAACCCACGTTTGTGCTGTGACACAAAATGTGACAAGTGCCCTTGTGTTTTAACATTCAAACTGAGGATAAATTAGCAGGATGTCCTGGTCAGTGTGAGAGAAATGAACGTAATTGCCTGGGAAAGAAAATTAATGGGCTGTGTCAAAAGGCAAAAGAATTAGCACTGCCCCTTTTGATCTCAGAGTATCTTCACACAGCTCTGTTCCACAAAGAAAAAAATCCAGAATTCCTGTTTGAAAACTGGTTACTATTTGATGTGATGAAAACTGACACCTCTGAAGAATGTCTAGTATTTTATAGATACTATACACTAAAAATAAGTTAAGTTCTACTACAACATTTTACTTCAATGAAGTTACCTAAGAAAAAAACCCCAAACCACCAATATTTTAAGCTTGTAGAGTACTTCAAAGATTTCAAATGATGGAAACAAATTATGTGATTGTATGCATAAGTAAATAAACCTTTAATTGTAAGGAGCAACTGATTACACAGCAAGAAAACTGCTGCTGGCCCAAGGTCTTCTTGTGATTGTACCAGCATGTTTAGTCACTGTGGACACTAAAGTAATTACTGTAGGTCGCATGAGAACAAAAAATACAATAAAACTGCATAGAACAAGTGAAAATAAAATTACCACTGTGCTATCCTTGCCTTGAGAATAAGTGAAATGTGGGAGCAACTCAAGCAGAACCAATTAAAGAAATATTAAAAGAAGTTCAGGCATAGGCACCATGTTTTTTTAACAAAGGCCACGTGCAGCAGTGATTATGTCTTCAGTGGTGTTATTTATTGCTGGTGCCAATCTCAGGTAGGTAATTCTCCTCCCTGGGCTGATTTTTCCCCACGTCCATAATGGCCAAGCCTTTGCAAGTTTATATGGCAAAGTAGGATGGCAAGTCTGTGCACAAAATGCCTCCTGTGAAGAAGAAAAAGGAGAAGTTCCCTTACCTCATTCACCCAACACCTTTGGGCTATCACAGCCAGTCCAGAGCCTACATCTTCTGATATTTGGACCAAAAAGTTCTAGCAGCCATCCCTCTTGACCACTGGAATCATTCATGTGCTTGAAGCCTTAATCTACTAATCCATTACTTTTGGGTATCCCATACCAGACAGAAGGCAACACAGCCCCAGCATTCACTGGGAGCTCTGTTGGCAAGAGGCCTCTCAAGAGCTGGAAGCCTGGCCATGAGATGTGGCATGAGACCTTAGAGGCTCAAACTCCAGCAAAACCTCCCATGTTATCCATGGGGAAGCAGCCCACTAGCTGAAGGAAGGAGACCCCAAGTGAAGACAAACCCCTACAGGCAGGCATAGAATGAAAGCTGCTGCTGACACACAGCACAACTCTGTTAATTCTCTTTGGAAGCTGCAGCAGTGGCTGTGTTGTAAGGGTTTTGGTCCAAAACAACAGCAGCACCTCCCAAAAATTAGCATTCCATGCCCCTATGACTCCCAAAGTAGAGGAGCTCACAGTCCTATGAAAATTTGCTGTAGCCTTCCAACGGGCTGATGGATCCTTCAGCCTCCACCATCATGCTGCTCAAAAAAAGGATGGGACACTGATCTCAGGGACAAGGCCATGCTGTCCTGTCACTTGGCCTCAAGCCAGGAAAAGCCTTAGGCTGCCTTCATGTATAGATAGAGCCAGGAAGGGATTCAGCAGTGAATCTATTCCTATGATAAGATAAATTTAGCATGAGTAAAGTCTTCTTTACCTCCTCAAAAGTGGGACTCGGAGGTCTTTTCCTACCTAATAATTACAGAATCACAGAATCCATTAAGAAATAGAGAAAAAAGCTCAGAACACACTGGCACTGTTAATGAGGGTTAGTTTTCACTGGGATGCAGGAGGAATGTCTGAAGGGTCTGTGTGCGCTGCTCTCTTGGACATCAGCCATAACTTAAGGTGTTACACTGCCTTGGAGGGGGAAGGAGGTGCCTAAATGGAAGCATAAACTTCATAGAGTGGCTCAAACAACAATCTGATGCACAGGAGCAGTTTCCCAACACAATCCCACATGTCTGAGCACTCAGCAAGAACAGGAAACAATGATTCTTTTAAAAAATTGATTCCTTTCTGGCCAAGAGAAAGGTGTTACTCAGTCACATCAAACATGCCCACGCTATTCATAGACTGGGGCAATCACATGGCCACACTTCTCCTAACACTACATCTTTTTGCCTTGAGCCATCACTGAATTTAAAATTCTGTTTTCTCCAAGATTTCTGGGCATCCAGGAAACAGGCACAGTTCCAGAGTGCAGGAAATTGGTATATACCCATGTGTGCCAGCAGGATGTACACTGCAGCCTTCCCAATATACCAACTGCACAAATGTAGGATATCCAAGACATCCATATAGCAATTCCTAGAAACATGGAACTAATTGTATTTACAAATTTAACAGATTGTACCATTTAAACAGTGGCAGTGCAAAGCAAAGTTAAATTTTTTTTAGTCTGACATTTTGCATACGTGGTGCAGCTCACTGAGAAATTTTTAATCCAGCTTCACAGCTTGATGCAGATAAAAATTCTTTTAAGTTCTTGTAGATTTGGAGTAGCTCTGCATTTAATGATGTCCTGTTCTTGACATAAAAAGCCTGTATGAGGATGCTGCAATTTAATCATAAATACACATGCGTGATTGAGACCATCAAACAACATTTTTGCACATACTTAGCTTTTAAAAGGATCTATAAAAAACTCACACACTTCTTAAATTAATAACGTTTATTTCCATTAAACCAAGACAAATTTTCAAAATTAATACAAGATAAAAATTCAAGGTGGTTGGCATGGGAAAAAAAAGATAGGACTGCACATCATGTATATGCTCAAAAATATTTTTGAGTAAAACAATACTGGCACGTAGAACTGGCACCTTCCCCACAGGACAAAACCAGCAGAATTTTCCTTTCTCTTCTAGTCAGTAGTTCTATGAAAACTAAATACGCACACACACGCAGCCTGCAACTTTCATAGCCAGGTTTACCATGGGAATTTGGAACCAGCCTCTATCAGAAGTCCCAAATTTGTAGCAAAACACTTTTTCTACTGTATTGTCATACCTGATGGGTTTTATAATACTTTCAACAAACAATCAGTTTTCCAGTATTGACTCCAAGTGCTTTGAACTGCATTAGTACTTGCCAGCGGTCCCGAGGCATTCACAGAACCTTATTTATTTGATCCAGATTAAAGCACTCCTGTAAAGTTCCACTCCTGACCAAAACCAAAGCCACTGAAATCCAATTTTGCTTGCTGGTTTCACCGAGCTCTGAATTTGCTACGGCATTGGACAAAACACACAAAGAACACTGACTTTTAGTTGCTTCAATTAAAATCTTCTACCTTGACAGCAGTGTTTTCAAGTATTGCTATCCTAGTCTTCTAATACCTACGAAAAATCATCAGGAAACAAGACAAACAAAAAAACCCAAATGGAGAGAACAGCATTCAAACAAATCCCCTCTCTCCATCCCCCACCCCACCCTCTCACCCAGGATCTTGCTGACTCAATTCCAAATTCACAATTTATTGTACAGCCAGGAGTTGGAGTAAGCTTTCCCTGAGCACTCTTTCTACCTGTTTCAAAAAGTCAGAACGTGTTTCCTTGAATTCAGCCATCATTATTGTTATTATTATTATTGCCATTTTCTTTGTTAATATGCAACATATTTTCTAGGCAAGTTATTTCATTTTGGTAGCCCTGGATTTGTATTCTATTGCTCCAAATACAGAACTTGAAAGTGCATCTGACTTCTAAACAGTATTACTCAGGCAGGTTTCAGGGAGTAACTAGACCCAAAAGATCTATGTGCACAATGTAATGATGCATTTGTGCTGAAAGATGCAGAATTAATAACAGATCTGCTCTGAAATTGAATGGCATAGCATCAATTAGAGATAGAACCACTTTGCATCATGAGGTTTGGGGTTTAGAAGGGAACAAAGCACTGTCCTGCGCAGGAGGGGTCTGGGATGGATTTCATATCCAAGAAAAGCAGATGGGTCACATGCAAGATGATGGTGACTGCACCATCATGGCACTGAGAGAATCCTTGGAGGTCTAGTCCCTACCTGCCACTCCCAGGAGTGGGAGCAGTGTGATGCACACAAGGAAGCCTCAGAACTGCATGAAAGTTTTGCTTAAACTAGTCTCAGTAACAGGTATTGTCATGGACTTCAAATGCTAATCCCCAGAAGACCGAGCTAAAATGTACCATCAAATACAACACAATATAAATACACGAGGAGACTTGGGTTAATACTGCTGACTGCATTCAGAATTCAGTAGTCTTGCTTTTTCCTTTGCAGTATATCTAGCATACCAAAAGGCATATTTGTGTCTTCTCCCATAAATAAAGTTAGTCTGATAATTTAATTTTGTAGATTTATAAAATATTCTCTATGCAACTTAATGCAATAGCCTAAAAAAAAAGCAATTAACTTTAAGAAATAGTATATTTACAATTAAAATAAATACAGACCTTATTGGGTTTGCATTCATTTATAGCACAAAATAATTTACAAGACTTAAAGTAATAAATAAGTCACTGGAAAGCTTTTGGAGATGTGCATTCTCCAGATGTCAGAGAGCAGTGGAGTTTCAGGAAGCAGGAATGAGTTCTGGCTAAAGTGTGTCCATGACTCCTTATGTTGGACGGCCTGGACCAAAACGGGCTTTTGATCTGGGTTAAAAGCACATAAGAAACATATTTACATTATTAATGTAGGGTTTTTTTACATTATTAATGCAAGTTTTGGATGTTTGGGGGTTTTTTGGTTTTGTTTTACAAGATGGACAAAGAACAGGATAAAAATATTGTCTAACACTTTTCTGGTTTTCAATAATTCCACAAAACGAAAACTATGTTTGAGCTGCAGTGAACCTCCTGCCAGGAGACTTAACCTGGTGGAAGCTGATCCATAAAAAGTGTGCGAGATAAAGTGTGTTTTTCTTTAAAATATTTCTTTAAAACCTATCACCCCACACCCCCAAAATCCAGAAGTTTTTCTTGCTTTTATTTTAAAGTCTTACCTGGGATTCTTCTCAGCGTTGCTTTGTCGTGCACTGACCTGTGCTGAGGCTTTTATCTGAGCTTCAAGTCTAGAATAAATGCCTCCTGCATACTGGAATCCAGAAAAAAAGTTTTGACATGAATTCAATTTTCTACAAAAATCACTAATAATCAGCAGGATCTATGGCATACTTTTGTCCATTATCACAACTCAGCCCTGAATTTTTTAACTCCATTCTGTTTCCCATGATCAGTTTTTAAAGGCAGTGAACTTTAAATATTATTTTTAAACTCTAATCCTCAAAAAATCATGCTTGGAACAAAATGAAACTTGATAAAATTCATTCTTTTAAGCATTGAAGAGATGTTATTTTCATTTGTTTTTAATATTTTTGGTTAACCAAGGCTCACTTCAAGTCTGTAAACACCCCATTTTGCCAGGACAAATCTTACTTCTTTGCTGTCTTTGGATTTGACTCGATCAAGGTCTCCCAGTCTCATTTTTATCAAGTGCCCTGTGATCTCAGACATTCTTCTCTGATCTGTCAGAAATAAGAAAGGATATTTAGAATGAAGGTTTTTGTTGCTACTGAGTACAAGGAGCATTAACCACAGATTTTACTGGAATTGTAATTTTTTAAATTCATATAAAAATCTTGAACAACCAAGATCCTAAATCTTGATGCAGTATGTAGCCTCAGCAACCTTGCCAGATACCAGGATCAGCCTGAGGCACTACACTGAGATCAAAATCTCTGCAAATGGTTTTGAGGCAGAGGTTTTCAAAACAGCAAAATTGCACAAGAGCCTCAGTAGAGATTACAAAAAGGCAGAACAAATTAATACAATTCTGAATAATTTTAGTCAGAGAGACTGGGAAAGAGAAGTGGATGTTTCTCTGTTTATCTGCACAGACAACAAATGCCACAGGGATGTAGGAAAAAAATATCTGCATACTTTCATAATCATGAAGTAAAAACTATAATCTCTGTAGGTTCTGTGGCTGACATTCCAAATAAAGCACATAAATCACACAAATACCCCAAACCCCAGTGCTGTATCTGAGATTAAATTCACCCTAGTGGGGTGTAGCTAACTACATTATATGAAAACCAGCTGGATCATTTTCTTTGCATATTATTAACTTTAGGGAAGCTGAACCCATGCAGGAACAGACCATCTTCTCTTTGAGCATCTTGGTTGAATCTCAGGGACCTGGAGGCGTCCCATTTATTCTGCTGCATGCTCACACTGCAGGAGAAAAGGGCACACCTTGTTAGCAGGAGCAGCTTACAAAGACATAGATACTAAAATGTGTTCTCAAGGGCTTTGAAAACGACTTACATGAAGGGAGATGCATCTCGGGAACTTGACTGTTGAAGAAGAAAAAAAATACATGTGGTTTTTCAAGATCAAGTCCAAAACTCAGAATTAATTTGTCATTATTTAAGCCAGCCAGAGAGCCTGGATTCACAGCTTTGATTTTTACCTTGTCAGATGGCTTCTCCCTTTTCTGAACACTGGGTGAAGAAATCACTTTCTTTGGGTGCCTGTAGTATTTCTTTAGTTTCTCCTTTCTCCCTGCTAATGCAAGAAATAGCTACTCATACCATCACAAATGCTTGGAATTTCCCATCTACAAAAGAAATTCTTCCCTCTATTTCTTTACAAATACTGTAAATCAATAGGCTATTTTACTTTTATTAGTGTTGCAGGCATGCTAACACACCGGACTTAAATGATTTTCTATGAGAAATATACAGAAATTCAAGTATGTATTTTAAATGCAGAGTGATTACACATAACAGCATAATTTTAAAAAGAAGTGCACATACAAGCTACAAGCTACATAATTCAATGACTAAATTCTAAACAATACCAGATCAAACAATTTAAAATTTAAATTCCAAGAATTTTCTATCAAAATTAATGTATTTTTTTATACAATTCCAATCCCCCAAGGACAAAAAGAACAAAGAACTGCCTCTCTTCAAATGCACCATTAGTAGGGTGAAAAGGAGAAAATGCTTTTTGACTTTCCACATTCTTAATCCATTATCACATTCAAAAAATAATAGAAGTCTTTTTAGATCATATAAAACTTAACTTCAATGCAGGCACAATTTTAGCCACATTAACCACTCATTCCTCTATGTAACCAAAATAATTATCTGCCTCACAATTTTAGCCACATTAACCACTCATTCCTCTATGTAACCAAAATAATTATCTGCCTTTTTTTTTTTTGCAGGTAAAAGCAGTCATGTAATTGCTGCCTTTTCTTCCAACATATATTACATAGAATTTCATTAATTTGAATATTTCCTGCAAAATAAGTGCTTGGTATTTCCAAGGACTTCTCAGCAGGAACAGTTGCAGCTTTCCTTGTTTGCCAGTGATTTTTTATGACATCAAGCAGTGGATAATTTGTACCTAACCACAGGAAAACTAGCAATAAAATTCAGGTAACTTTGAGTTTTATTTTTGAAACAGCTCACATTCAAGATCTGCTTGCAGAGGACTTCTTCCACCTCAAATCCCTATTTCATAATTCCAGAGAGAAGGACCTCTGTACCTGGTTTCTTGCACACTTCTTCTTCATCCCCCACTTCATCCTCAGTGACCTCTGAGCCTGTGGTGTACTCTTCCTCCTCAGATAACAGTGATTGCTGTTTCTAACCAATACCAGGAGAAAACAGAGATTAAAAGTGAAGCTGGGTTTCTATTAAATGATAAATTAAATCTGTCTTGCAGGAGCTGATATCTAGCATAGCTCCCTATCCCAGTGATGTAACAGTGAATCATTCCTAATAGGGAAGCAAAGGATTATGGAAATATGAAATAGTCAAAAATGTGGTGTTTGCATTGTTTGAATGTACACATGTATCTAAATTAAGTGATAATGAGTGCCCAGTAATAACCATGATCAATCTCAACAATGAAAAACATGAGCACCTCAGACTAGCCAAGAGACTCAAAACCTTGGATTTTGATTTATGTTTCTGTCAGCCTAAAAAACTATTAATAACTGATGGATGCAGTTTTTAACTTCTACTAAGGTAAACTAGAAATTCTCATGCTTTATATTTACTCATAAAATGTTGCTATACTGCAACCTCCAAATAAAAGCAAAATTTAAAAAAAATCATTATTTGTCTATTTATTAGAAAATAAGACAAAAATCAAAGCTAGCTCTCTGCTAGTACAGAAGACCAAATATTTAAAACTAGTGAAATATTTTACTAACCAGCTGCAAAGTCCAACTCTTCAGAGACAAAAACTGTAATCACAAAGACAGAAAAAGGCATACAAGTTAAAAAACTAAAAATAATTAAAATTAAAAAGTAAGAGGAATTCTAAAAATGGGAATGGTATGTTACAGTACAGGTAACTCCCAGGCCTCCTCCCATCTTGAAATTAAGTTTTGGTGGAATGACTAAATTCCAAGCAGCTTGAAGGCCACTGACCAATTAAACACGCAGTCACTTCATGTTTTAGTGTGCCTAAGCTTAGCATTAAAAATATTTACAGTTGATTTTTTTTTATTGAAAATCAGTCCAGGATAGGAGGGAAGTTATGTATTCAAATATTTCCAGCAGACATGGGAGAAATTTTGCCTCTTCACCAACCCGGTATTTAATACCTATGTTATCCTACAATGCTCAATCAGTGTGCTCCTTCCTCCAGTAATGTTTGGGCTTTATTTTTATTAAAAGTTGTTCAATAACTTATTCAAAGAATCCTCATTATTAGAAAAAAGGAAAGAAAAGCATCAGCACTCACAGCATTGATTTCTCCAGTTTTGGGGCCCCACGGTGTATTTGGTTCTACCAGCACATCACATTCAAGGCCTTTGTCATCACCAAGCCCAATACCAGAATCACTTTGAGAGAAATACATAAACAAAAAATAAATATTTCTATTCCACAACTTTAGAATCAGCTTCAATTTACTTAACACATATCAAGAGAGCAGACAGACCTCCGAGTCAGGTGCATAACATTTTGACAGTAATACATTAAAACATAAAGACAAGAATGAATGCTTATAGACATTGACTAAAAGCCTGCTTGAAAAGTAAAAGGGAAAAGTATTTGTTCTTCACCTCCCAATTTCCAAGTAAACAACCAAAAATAAGTTGCCCTTAGAAAGTCCTATGACTCATTTTCAAATGGGAGAGAACTCAAATACAACAATACATGTTCATTGTTGAAGGCTAAGTTATTTCAGTGCCACAACACAATGTTCTTACCTATTCTCATCCTTGGTGAAAGGAACAACTATAACATCTCTATGTTGCAGCAGATCATTCAAGATCTGAGCAGTCTGAGAAGGCAAAGCTTCTCCCTCTTCACTTTGAGATGGCAAAGTATCCCCATCTTCACTCTGAGAGGGCAAAGCATCCCCCTCTTCGCTTTCTGGAGGTAACTCCACCATGTGATCCCTCACTTTGCAGCCCTGCAATACACAGAGGCAGAAGACCAAAGATTGGAGGTCACGTGAAGAACTGATTTCAGTCAGTACAATACTAAAGTTCAAGTTTTGAATGACAATCCGTATTTTGGAAAAAGATCCAATTTTCCTACCACCCTGTTGCCCACCCCACAGTGTGTTTTGCTCTTTTTAAAGGAGAGTTGAGGTACCTTGGGGAGGGTTGTGGGGTCAAACCGAAGAACTTTTTGGTTACAGCAGGGATACACTCCTGTGCCAGTCGAGGCCAGAGCACTTGCCACACCTGGATAGAGAATTGGCTGCGAGTGGTACTGGCAGTGGGAGAATTCAGTGCACAGGAAAGACTACATTAGAAATAAAGAGAGACAGCGAGAGGTGCGATGATCTACAAAGAAAGAATTTGTTACCACATATTTTCCAAACAGCTTTAATCCCTGCTTCACCCCCCCAGAAGTCACCCACCACAAACCAAAGTGAAGTTACACTGACCTGTTTACATCTTGAGCAGGTCAACCAGTTGACAGTCCCCCAAAGACGCCAATAAACATCCCGCCAGGATTTCAGTTCCTCGTGAAGGCCAATTAAATACTCATGCACTTCCCAGGTTTTGTCTCTGAAAAAACAAAGCACCAGAGCCTTGACTCTGTTTTGATCCTGCCACCACAGCCACGAGGTAGAGAAAGAGCAGAAACAACACAGGTGAAAAGCCTATGGCAGTTAAAACAGGAAGGATACAATGTAAGACAATGATTATTAAATTAGACAAAAGAGCCTTTGTTTTTTCAGAACCTCCTAAACTCACTCCTAACAAAGAATTACAGCTTGATTCATCTCAAGATCCATATACTCCAAACTTATAAGCTAAGATAAACGTCTATGTATCTGCAACACAGCAGTAATTACTGAGCCTAGAAATGCAGTTTGAATATGCAACCTCATGCCCTTTTGATGAAAGTACATACCTGACAGTTCTAGTCTTAGAAAAGGAAGGACTTTGTTCCTTCCTTGTGATCAAATGAGACGTCTCTTAGGAATTCAAAGGAGAATATGCAAATTGCAGAGGGGCATGTTATCTTCAGAAAGAACAGGTAAAACTTCTCCCCAATTTTAAGCCCTGGCCTGAACCATTATTGTTAAATGTGTGCCTAACCTAGACTAGACAAGCAATACTTCCAGTTGGAAGTTAGTTGTAGGCACCACTAGAGGACCAATAAATAGCAACCGATTTTTAAATCATTAAAGATGGAGTTGTATTACCTCCTGAGCATGAATTCATTAGTGGCCAGCATCACTCCTCAGTAAATATATTCTATGTAGCAAAGCATCACAAGCAGCAGAAGGCAAATAATTAGAACCTAGATAATCCTCTGAGTTACTTTAAAGCCCTGCACATTTATCTGCTGGGAATTGCAGAGCAGCTATATACATTCAGCTCAAGTGGAGTAATACAATTAATGAATTTTAAGTGACTGATCACCACTGGTCTTAAATAGGCCAGGACAGGGCACAAGGTTTGGTTCTACATAGATGTGAGGCAGAACTTAACTCCACACCTTGGAGTAACTGGTGGGAGCTGATCTGGAACTGTTCTGGTTGTTCTTAACAAAACAGATCTGATGAGAAAGGTCTCCTGTCTTTAATCTCCCATTAAAGGGGGGATGGGCAGGGGGGGAACTGCAGCTGATCATGGACTGATCTTCATTAACAGGAGAATCCAACTGTTCACAGCCATAGATCGGACAGATCCGTGCTCAGTTAAATTCAATTAAACATTTGTGCCAAATGAGCCAGGCTTACACACAGAACAGGTCCTGCAGGCTCCCCTGACAAATGCTTCAGGAACAGAAAAACTGCTGGCAGAGTTCATCTACAGCAGTCTTTAAGCAGGTTGAGTATTTGATTTGACTGTATAAAGTCAGACTAGAATATACTCTTCAGCCTGTCTTTGCTGGCATGGTGGAGTCTCTCCTTCATTAAATCTTGCAGAAATGCAGCATTGAATTCAAGCTGTCATCAACTACACACATCTTAAAACCATCTGAGGAAAGAATTAGCTGAGTATTTTCTATTTCAAGCACTGCAACCCAAAATGGTCCTCCCAGTAATCATGGCTGCAGTTTTCCTATTTCAATTCAGCAGCAGCACTGCTGAATGAATTTCAGTAGTACCTCAACATAATCACACCCCCATGTTTTATTTTTCCTAGGTAATACAAGGAGTTGAGATGTTTCATACGCTTTTCACATGTCTGTGACTTAATTTTGTAAGTTATCTGAGCATGCAGTATTTCTAAAGTCACCCAAAATCACAGAGTTGAAAAACATTTTATGTATAAATATTAAATATATACATATACGTTCACTACCTTATATGAACAAAGACAATATTCCCATGTTGGTCTATGTTGATTTTCCCTGGTACACAAGGAATTCTCCTTTCAGTTTCTTTAGTTAGCAGCTTTTTACATAAACAACACCTAGATTTAAAAAAAAAAAAAGAGAAAGAAGGGAAGAAAATATTGGAATAAGAGCAAGACTTCTAAACACAGGGACTGTCCTTGCTATTGAAATAGCAATGAAATAAAGACCATACCTGTATAAAGTAGCTGCATTTCCTCTAGAATCTGGATTTATATACTCTGGATCAAACAGTCTCTCAATCTTCTTGCAGAAAAGTTTACTATTAATGACAGCAACACAGCTCAGCCATTAGAAAAAAACTGAGAATTGCTTTATGTATAGTGAGATTAACAATCACATTCTAATAAGCAAAGTCAGTCTAAGAATCTAGCTTTTAATATAATTTTCCTTTAAATTATCCCGTTCATCTCATTTTTACACAGGCGTGACAAAAGTGATGCTTTGATTTTTTTCTTTACTGAAATGCTTGCCAATATAAACTGCCAGCTTCTACCTCGACTAAAAGACCTTTAATTAGTGAATACTGCTGTGAAATTGCACTTCATTTTAAAATTAAACCTCCATCTCCATTGACTGAAATCCTCCCTTACTTTCACCTTGCTTGTCTGTCAGTCTGCACTCCAATTATTGGCCCTTATCTTGTTACTAAGCTGTAGTCCTGATGCATGAAAGAGAATTCCAGCACAACTATTGAGCCTCCCAGCCATCCTGAATTCTAGGTCCAGATATCCAAGTTCACAGGATGCTGAAGCCAAACCATTATCTACCAATTAGGAGCATGTCATTCCATAAAATGTTTCTCCCCATAATCCTGGCTCCCATGTGAGAATTCATGAATAATTTACCCATGCCATGCTCCAAGTATGGCCTCTCATTTTACCTATTTTTTATAAAAGCTCTTTCCTTTTGCTCATCATTTTAATATAAAAGTCTGGAGTCACATCATTCTATTCTGCATTAAAAATACATTCCATGAGAATATATATGATATAACATTTCAAACTCCACAGTCTTTGCTGTTATCGAGTATGAACCCAAAGTTCAACAGCACTCCAGAAGTGCATTACAGGGCAAAAAAAAAAAGTTACCTCTTAAATTTGTCTCTTTTGTCCTTCAGCTCTTCCACCTCATTGTGCCTGAAGAGATCAGCAATGTGCGTAACAAGATTAGCATTGATACAGTTCATGTTACACGGTGTGGCTACAATGGCATTCATATTTTTGTGACAATAATGAATACATTCCTCTACCTAGGAGAAATAGAAATATGAATGTTAAGGAATTCTAGACAAAAAAAAATTATACTAATTACTTCAAGACGTTTATTTTAAGTGTGGTGTTTTGGAAAACAATTTCAGTTCAACTTAAAAATTAAAAACAAGTCTCAGATTTGCTGAATTAACAGGACATAGTTTATGTTCTCCTCCCAAAATTTCAGTAGCCTTCCAATTGCTTGTTAAAATAGAACCACAAAACACAAGAATCTCAACTTCAACAGCTGTGCTTTGCTGTGGGTCATCCCAATGACAGAATTTTTGACAAACATTTTAACAAAGTCAGCAGCTATTCCTTATACAGAGCTGGAAAGCCAGATCCTAAACTGCAAACATATAATTAATGTAAACAGGATATAAAACACACACTCTATCACATTTAGAAATAACTCCAAGTTTCATTGCATTGAGACTGCAAATATTGGATTACAGCAATAAATAGGAAAGGTGGTAAAAATCTCAAAATGTTCTCATTGTGGCACCTGTTTATGTAACAGTCAAAGCACAACAAACAAGCTGTTAAAGACAGCTGGTAATTAACTGTGCCCTCATGCCAGAAAATCAATCTTTGTTAATACTTACTAATGAATCCATCTTCAAAAACTCAGAAGAAATAAGTATTGAGATGACATTTGATGGTTCTAGAAAGCAACAGAAAAAAGGTGGGGTTTTTTCCATTAATTTTTTTTTCTAATTTCATATCACATCCCTCCCTCTTCCTATTTAGCATCTGTGTTAGCTATTATGTTAGCAGTGAACCTGTCATTCCATCTTCTACTATACAGAACCTTTTAAGCATCTTAAGAAACAAACTTCTGGGTTATCATTTCAGCAGCCAGATTATGACCATAATCACCTGGAATTTATTAAAATTGCAAAAAGAGGCTTCACAGGGACACAATGACTAAACAATTACCCAAGATTAACTTCCATCTGTAGCCATCACACCCAGCTGAGGTTTTCTCAACATAATCTTTGCATTGCAAATTATGAAAAACCAAGAGGATAAAGTCGTATTTTAAAAAGTGGTAGTAAACGCTCATTAAAAATTTAAGACTTGCCTTAAATCCATAAAGGCAAAGGCTCTTCTACCATTGCATTGAAATTGTAGAAAACATTGCAATTGTAACAACAGAGAGCGGAGGAGAAACAAACAAACCAATCGTGAGCATTTTAAATTTACCACTCTCTCCTCGGTCAGAAGAGGTTTGAAGAGTCTTAATTTAAAAATCACATCCCAAAATATATTAGAGCTTTTTTTTATTGCTTCAGCTTTCAACATGTTTCCTCAAAGCTGTCAGTGCTGGCAAAGCAGAGCCATCTGCTGAAATGACCAGAGGAATCTCTGCTGTAACACTTTTCTAACAACTGACAATGATCAGAAACAGACTGGGGCTGAACTGCATCAAAACCATTCATGTTTAATTAGTACAGAACACAATGAACCTGCAAGGAATGATCTGCTTTTACCTAAAGTGGGCATTTCATTAGCTTCAGAGCCTTTGGAGTTCCTTTTGACATATCTGATCAGCCAGTCAAAGATGTGAACGTCACAGTGCACAGAAATATCCACCTCCTCCCAGCGCTGGGCATCCACTGACAGGTACTCAGCAAAGTATTTCATCTCTGAAATCAAAAGGTCTCGAGGACACACAAAATCTTCTTTGAGGTTTTTGGCTTCATCGCACACGTGGATCACCATATTCGGCCTCAATAGAAAGAAAAAAACCACAAAGCAAATTAGGAGCTAAAGCCAATGAGGGTATCAAATCTCAATGGCCTCATCTCCAACTCTGGATCACACATTGCAACACTGATGTCACCAACAGGGTTTTATTAACAGAGGGAAAACAAACTGTACTTATTAACTATTAGTAGAAACTATTGCTGGACACGTGAAGAAGAAAGAGGCATATCCTCTACAGATAATCAGAATTATTTAATTAAGGGACCAGAAATAGAAAATTTCTAGCTCCGTTCCCCAATTTTGTCACCTGTTTGTTATAGGATGCTACCTGAATTATATGGAGAATTTATTTGTTCTGTCTTTTTAATTTCATTAAAAGAATAACCAGATATAGATGCCTAAGTTACTGAGGCACCAAGAGCAAGAACAGCAATTTTCATCTGTGGAAATTAAGATTGGTTTATGGTATATTAAAAGTCTTTATTTCTTAAGAAAAGCTAGAATCAGTAAATGCCATCACTACAGAGAGATGCTTAGGTTTCAAACAAACATTACTCTATGTGTAATTATATAGTGTGGAAAACAGGGATGAGATGGACTGAAAGAGACCTGGATGGCTATTTGAATTCATGGGAAATTTTTTTCATTTACAGCTTTCTTTTCCTGCTTTTACATAGAACAAACCTATGATCAAGAGTATTTTTTAAAGAGTAATTGAGCATCAAACTTGTCTCACTCCTTTTTAAAATCATGTATGTTTCCCATTCCTGCCACTGCAGTGATAAATCACCCAGAGGAACACTATGAAGAGATTTACAAATCTTACTGCACACAACACATCTCCATGTATTTCTGTAGCAATGGAAGGTTGCCAAATTTCTCACAGCATTCACTAGGCTGTTTCCAGCTGTTTTCTTTCTGGTAGTAGATAAATGAGAGCAACTTAGACATCTTCCTGTCAGGTTCTACAATCCCCTAGATAACAAGCACACAAAGCTCTTCTTACCCCTGGGTTTCATCAGAGCTCTCTCCACTGTTATGTACAGGACCTTTCTCAGATTCTGAAGAACAGCTCCTTGAGGAGGCTGCACTGGGCCTTCCTTCAATGCAAGGAAAAAAAGGCTGCATTAGAACAAAAACTCCTGATCTTTTTGCTGTTCAGCATCTTGGAAATGCAGCTAAAGTATGGCTGTCATAGGGGAGCAATGGCACCGCTAGCAACAAATCTGCTTCCATAAGGGCTATTAAACATCCATAGGGGCTACTAAACAATCCAGATTCCTGTCTGGGTGCCATGCATGGGAACTCGCAACAGCATTGCTGGGTTGCCCAGACACGGGCTACAAACCCAGATCAACACAGAGCATGAGACTCATAGCCTTCAGCACTTCCTTCTGGGAATGTGACCCATTCCTTCTTGTCTGCTTTGTGGGATGTGGTTTTCCTGCCACATCAAAGTGTCTGCCAAGACAGAACTGGGGACCAATCCCACTCCTTACCCATCAGGTGTCAGCTTTGGAAATAAGCAGCTTACAAAGAAAAGAGCAGGAGACACTGTAGGATATGTTTGTTTTTGCCAAATTTTTCACACACGTGGCTTAAACCAGCTGATCATATAAAACAGAGTTCAAAGACAGCAAGCCATGAAATTTGCCTTGTCCTAAAGCTACATCATGGAGGTTATTCCAGGAATAAAGGACAGATGCACTTCAAATAGCTGATCTTCACAGAGGCACTACAAGGACTGGAAAGTGCACACAACAACCTTGTGAAGTTCGGGAGTTCCGAACTTCAGTCACCAAATCCAAGTTCTGGATCAAGGGTTAAAGCAATGAATGTCTTTTTTTTGGATCACTGCAATCTGAAACTTCAATGATCTTGCTTAAAAGCCAGAAAGATCATTATCTTTTTTAAACAATGGAAGGGCACGTATCTGTCTTCCACTGAAACCCATAAGGTGGTTATTTTCCATGATTACACCATTCTCTCAGATTTCTGGGAGTTCCAGAAACATCTTCTCTCTCTTGTATAATGTAAGAGGCTGAAGAAAACTAAGACAGACCTCTTCATCTTATGGCTAGACAGCTAACAGCAGACTGACATCAAAAACTATTTGGTTCAGAACACAGCCGTTATGACTGTCAGGAAAGCAAAATTACTTCATGGGAGGCAGAAGAAACAAAACTTTCTCCAAAGGTGCAGCCTAATGCCTTGCACAGTTAAGCTTGAGCAAGGCCTTAATACAGGGAACATAGACAGGGAAGGTTCACTCAACAGATTCATTCCCAGTAAAAATTTGGAAAGGGCTGCTCCAGCCATGGCTTTCTGGGCAGCCACCCCCTGTATGTGAGGTTTGGAGTCACAGGTGTGAATTTTAAAAGAAGGGACTGTGGAAATGTATGGTATGAAAAGTTTTGCCAGCAAATATTAACAAGTTCATTGTGAACACTGTGATTTATTGAAGGCAATAATGCTGACAAGAATATGCAACACAGTCAAATTAATAGGGACATCTGAACTTCACCATATATTTCTTCCTATCTTTTGCTCCTTCTCTCCAAAGCATAGAGATTAACTTCTAAAACCTGGTATTAAACACTTTGGGTAAAAGACTATCCTACATGCTTGTTTACTGCCATGAGATGTGATCAGAGGGACTTACCAGCAGTTTGCCTTATAATTAACAAGTATTAAATGAGTTTTCATAACTCAGCCAAAACCAGAACCCAGCTCAGAATGAGCATGGTCTGATTTGCTTTTTCTTGCTATTACTCATGACTACAGACAAATGCAAACAGGCCCAAAATTCTTGATCCTAACAATAAGCTAATGTGAATAAATCCACTAGGAAGCAATTAATTAAACAAAAAAAAATCCAAATAGGATTTTCTCAAATCCCCAATGCTGAAATGTAGAAGTACCTCACAAATACTAACAAGGTGAGGTTCACCCAAGCCTGTGAGAAAAAATAATTAATTACCCTCATTTCACATCAACAAATTACACACAAACATGGCAAATTACTTATCCAAAGTCACAAAGAAAATAGAATAATCTCAGGATCTTGTGGTAGGAAACGTTACAGTAATGGACTTAACTGCATTAATACTCATTACACGTATTACACTGTTAGACAGAAAACATGCACTAATTGTTTAAGGAGTTCTAGAAGCAGAGTTAGCTCATTAAGTGCCTCCTGGGAAGCTCCTAATCCTGTAAACAGGGACCTGTGGGTGCCAGCAGCATTTATCCCACATCAGGCATGGAACCATATAATTGAAAGCTGATGGGAGGCACTTCTAGTCTTGACACTCCATATAGAGTTTTCCAATAGCATCCCATGATTAGAGTTATTAAAAACACTTTATTCAATGTTCAAACAGCTGTTTTTCTGCTGCAAAGAGGGCAGGGAAAGCTGCAGTGATGGACACTTTAACATGAAACACATTGTTTAAGCACTTCACTGTTATCTCAATTTTTAACACAGAAATTATTTAATCATCACTGAAGCAAATTTTTCATGCACTGCATTTACCAAGTTCTAAAGTCACTGGAACATCTCAGTCTGTACTGAAAACCAAAGAATAACACTCATATTTAATTACAACTTCTGACAGGAGTTGTACTAAAGGAATTCTTAACACTATTTAATAGCGCTATGATTGAATTTATAACTATTGGGTTTGGTCCTCTTCTGCCCAATAATTACTGGGACACATAATTGACTAAGACACTTTTCATGTAATCTGAAGATTATCTTGAAGCAAAAATTAGCTACATTTTTCTCCAACTCCTCTGTACTCATCCATGACAAACACAGGGCTTGTAACAGGGAGTGAAGGTTTGCCCTGAAGGGATCACCTCCTCAGCTTCCTGCAGCTTTTCTTCACAAGACTCTCCAGTTATTTTAATAACACTGCTTCGTGTGACTTCAAATGGCTGTAGGGTTAACAGCTCACCACCAAAAATCCCAAACAGAGGATTCAGCAGAAGGATTTCTGCCTCTTGGAAGGACAAGTCACCAAAAACACCCAAGCAAACATTTATTCTTAAACTAAACCCATGGCAAGAGCCTTGCTGTAGGCATTATATTCATAATTAACTCTCCAAAGATGAATGGCTATTATTCCTGGGTGGACTTAACCACTCAGAATAGAAGCATGCACACACTGATTATCAAAAGCCAATATATTTCAGAATGACTGAAAACATACCAGTTATAGTAATGGAATCCTGCCCAATAGCAGGCTCCTGAAACTCTGTCTGTGTATCGAGCAAGGAGGATTTGATGTACGTGGCTAAAGTTTCCACAGGACTCCCACCAGCAGCCATCAGGGGGTTATATTGGTTGTCAACAGGTGAACTTCCACTGCTTTTTAGTTCATCAAACCTTTTTGCACACTGTCACAAGATTAAATGATAGGACAATGAAGCAGTAGCTTGCAGCACGTTTTTCATAACTATGATTTGAGATGGATAGTGTATTGCACTTTTTTGCATGTGAGTGGTTACTGATATCAAACTTACAATGCTTCCTACTTTTTGGTATGAGGAAAGTACATAAATGCACAGTCAAATAAGAGTTCCCATAATTAAAGACCCTGATGGAAAGAAAAAATTAGATAGATCTTGTTTTAACTTTCATTTCCTTAAACCCTGTGATTTTAAGCCTGATTTTAAAAGAGAAAGTTATGGGGAGGATTTGAATTCTCATTTTGTAACTAGTTCTTTTATCATAAACATGGTCAAATGTTATTAAGAGTGGCTATAGTAATTGATTCACAATTATTTTTCTTTTACTTTATGAGCTCCATTCCAATGTGGACAAAAGGGACTGGTGCTTCCTATTGCAGTTCTACTCATTTTTCATTCCCTCTGCCGTTCTATAAACTTCCCATCCCCTGTTTTTGGTGAACTAGAAAGTCTTTCCATTCTGTAAATTTGTACCAACACAACCATAATTACAGGTTTGGTTCAGCAAAGTCCTACACAGAGTGAACTTGAACATACAAATAAATCTACTTAATTCTACAGGTGATCCTCCCACGACACAGGTGTTGAGCTCCATTAGCAACTGGTTTTATTTATTTATTTATTTGGGGTCGAATTAACAGACACTGCTTCATGAGTGACCCTTTCTGATATTTACAGTGCCTCAAATTTGGGATGCCAGTCTAATGCACACTAGAGGTAAATAAAGGGATATCTGTGCTTTTATGTAACAGCCTTGAACAGGGACTCTACATATTTGAGACATTTAGTTCTTTAAAAACAGAGTAATCAGACACGTACTAATCAATCATACTCATTAATCTGAGGAGAGAGCTCACTGATAGTTATTTTATTTGCTAAATTTGCACATTGGAAGGTGAACAGCAGAGATGTCCCCAAGCAATTGAAAGGCAGTAACATTCCACAGAAGCTTCTACACCCAACCCTTCATTTTTATGTTCTGCAAACAAGATTACAGCAACGCCCAATAGTACTGCTATAAATGTGAGCTGGCACACTTGATTAGGTTTGCAAGAAAGTCAAGACCCCTGGCTTGTTTTCTTTCAGCTTTGCTGAATCACAAGGGCAAAAGACATTTTCTTCTCTTAGCTTACATCCTCTAAGCAATGAAAAAGTCAATATTATTTAAAAAAAAAAGTGTTTCACCAGGAAATTCAGCAATTCAGAAAGAGAAGTATACAGAGGTTCTTACAACTCTACTCCAACCAAGGAATGAAAAATCCAAATCTTGCAGGATCAAAAAAGAAGCAACTGCACTCTTTATCTAAGGGAGATGTGTAACTCCTTGTTTAGAGTTGTAACAACAAGCACAGAGAGTTATTAGGTTTCCTAGATAGGATACTACAACCTGCACTGGGGTTAGTGGGGGCTGGCATCCCTTCCATCCAAGCCTTAGCTATGGGGTTTGGAATGCAGTAGCACAGCTCCCTGCTTTTAAATTCCACTTTTTAATTTTTTCTTTCCAGTAATTTTTATTCTTATTCTGTATAAGTTCTAATGAAATGAAATGCAGAATGCACTTCTTAATTTCAATGCACAGGTTCTGTAGAAATAAAACAACCCCCCCCCCCACTCAAATGCTCATTTAGCATTTTCAATTAGGTGCAAATTACTTAAAAAAAAAAGAAAAAACCATAAGCTTCAATTTCCCTCCCCCCTGAAATGTTTTCTTCTCCATAAAGCACTGCTTAAAGCATACAAATTCTTTCATGAGCAAACTCACTTCTTTGGATGTGTATCCTGGCACCAGCCTTGCCACACTGTCCCAGTTGATGGGCTGAGGAACACCAATTAGGGAACACAGGATCATATCCAAAACCATTTGGTTGTTGTCATAGGGGAAGTTATTGTTCTCTGAGAATCCACGACTCATCTTTGGCTATTTAGGCCTAGAAGAGAAAGAGTTTTTAGCAAGTCTTGATCTACTTTACCTGCAGCACTCCATAAATTTCTGTGGGAGTGTTCACCACAGCATTTTAGTCAGGTACTGAGGCTTTTTTGAACAAAATTTACATATTCTCAATACCCGGAGGGAGAAGCAGATGTGCAAAACACAGCAAACCCAACCCAAGAGCAGCAGGTATTATCCACCATTCCTATGAGCTGCCTTTTTCCAAAAAGGAAATCACACCTCTGAGGCCTCTAATATAACAGAGCAGCTTCCCAAAAAGCTCAAAATAAACAGCCTAAGTTACAGAGGGGCATTTTAATGCAAATTTACTCATAGTCAATACAGTTGTCTGTTCCCACAAACCACCTACTCTCAAGCTTTGCTCTGCCCTCCTGACTGCCATTATTGAGAAGCCAAAGCCAGGTACCAATTTAAGGGCCATCAATACTTTGGAACCAGGAAACAACACCTGAACCTTGTTCAACTCTCATCCCAAACACCTGACACTCCTAACTCCTTATCAGCCAGCATGAGCAGTTCTAAAAACCTCTTATTCCTCAAGTTTTAAGCTGAATACGAGAAAAACAGAATTATATTTAGGGTTGGTTTTTTTTTTCTTTTTCCAAATGGATTTTATGTATAGCGCCAGGGAACAGAGTAAAAGTTCAAAGTAGTGATTTAGCTTATGCTGGGAAGGAACTGCAGGCATTAATCAAGAGTTTCCTGTTCAAGTAGCACAAGCCAAGAAGCTCAGTAGGGACTAAAGCTTGGAAAGCAACTTGGACCCTTTTCTCAAGTACCTTAAGCAAATCCCATAAATAATAGAACTTAAAAGCCACACACAAATCTTTGACTTATAAAGCAAGAATTACAGAGAATTTGCAAGAAAATACACCAACATAACACCTGATAAACTGTTACTAAAAGCATACTACACATAGGTGTTTCTTTTGCACCATCCTCTTTCTAAAAGAAAAGGTATTTAAAATACACAAAATAGCCCTGATTTTTTTTTTCTCCCTCTAGAAGCTGTTCCAGCCCCTTCTTTTCTGCTTGTTTTGTTGGTAGAAACAGAAATCACAGCAGCAAGTAACTCTAAGCTTTTATCCTCTCAAAAGAGCAGCTGAATTAAATCAGAAGGAAAAAAATCAGAATCCACCAAGAGAATTCTTTGGTTTCCCACAGTCATGAGATTTAAAAAGAAGACAAAAAGCCACAAAACAGAAGTCCTATAGAAAAAATCATACAATTTAAGCAAGTCTAGCTAAATGAAATCTCTGTGGAATATGCTAAACAGCTAATTTTCAAGGAGAAAGGTCCCCATAGATTATAGGAGTGCAAAAACCTGAGTAAATAAGATGCCACTACCAGGTAAAAGTGGCTCAGTGCCTGAAGTCACTGTGTCCTTATCCCTCATCCCTTAGAGCACTTCCAGACAGTGTCACTGTGGTGATTCTGTGGTGGAGACCTCTCTCTGTCAGTGTGCAGACAGATGTCCGTGGCAATTACATTTCAGCCCCTGAACACCTCCCTTTCTGCTGTGAGGAAGGGAAATAACCAGGCCAGAATGGGTCAGCACCAGGGGCAAACCCCCATGGTTATGAAACACAGAGCTGACTTCTTGTGCTAGCTCCTACACATGCAGCAGCTGGTTTAAAAATATGTTTGGATGAGATAAGTAAATGATGGAGTACTATAATCCCCTGGTTTCCTACCATAAAACAGGCTTAGTGCGAGTAAAATTACCAGCAATGTCAATATCCCATAAATCACCATTTTGAGGGCTGGTGCTGTGGGATGATTACACTGGGCAGGAAAAGAAAGAGAGAAGGAAATCCATATTTTTTTTTGCAAAAAAACATGAGACTATAATGTACAGTCTGTAAATTACAGGGAAAAATTCTGAGTGCTTCACTGGTAACAAGTTTACTACACATCAACCCTGTGGGCCATGAAGCAGCCCGAGCATGAAGGGATGACAGGTGCTCTAAAACCTGATGACACATTCAGAGAGAATCAAGTCTTTGTCTCTCATACACGTTTCTTTATTTGCTTACTCTGCACGTTAAAATACACTTCTGTGTATGCTTATTACTGCAAAGACAAATGAAGGAGCAGACTTAATTACAGGTGTACAGAAGTGTTTTTATTTATATTCTGGAAAGAGAATGGGACTCCTCCTTTCAGCCTTATACATGACATTCAGTATTTGTCTTTTTGTCCTTTAGGAAACTGCTAGAAAAATAAAGACACATGAAAGATCCTGTCTCATGCTCTCTAAAAGCAGCAACATAAAGCCTCTAATAAAGCATATTCTTAAGACAAAAAGCAATTTCTACAGATTATCTCTGGTCTGTTACAGCAAGGAAAGCTCAGGTTAACCTTTCCCTCAACTATGAAAACTGAAGGAAAAAAAAGTTTCCAAATTATTTAACCCTGACCAACTCATTTGAGATGCACAGCCTAGAAAGATACGTGAGAACAGGAGCTCCTATTAATACTCAGAATTCCAAATCAGGTGGTGCAAAGGATTCCTAAGAGTTAATTCCTTATGGGAACACACAATCTGATTCGACTTTTTAAAGGCAAATCCTTAATGCAGAAATGAAGACTTATTATCCCTTAGCACACCCTGAGGGAAGATGAAGATGGTGGGATGGGCACGAGGTTTCCATCCACAGCCCTGAAACACAAGGAAGTGATGGTGCAGAATGAGGCGGTGGAGAACAACAGCAACTTTGTAGCTTGCCTACGTACCAGCCAACATTAAAAATTATAAAGCGTTTAAATTAAAAAAAAAAAATAAAAACCGCCCCCAGCCACCCTACAAGCGCAGCAGCCTCCTCCTGAGGCGCCCTCAGAGCGGGGACCCCCCGCCGCCCCCCCGGGCGCTCTCCGCCGGGACCTCTCCCGGCCGCTCTGCCGGCTTTACCTGGCGGTTCCCAGGCGCAGTATC
>JAHLSL010000010.1:4082453-4107753 GCA_025920805.1 Petroica traversi
TCCAAAGCCAGGACTAACCAAATTAATTGAATTAATAACTTTTCCATGGCTGCAGAATTTCTGAGCAGGATTGGGTAGTGTAGGTGTAACAGCATGGAGAACATGGATATATCCCACCCCTTGGGACATAAAAACTAGGAGAAAATCAAATATTATTTACAGGGGCTAAGCCCAAACCAAAATCAGGTGATTCGTTAGTACTGTGGAATTCCCTGCTGATTTTATCCCCCCTTTGGGTGACAATAGACTCATTAAACCTTTGGTCTGAACAATCGTGGTATCCTTGTGGGCCTTCTGAAATTTCCTAGATGTGCAGTAAGTGTGAGCACCTCACTGGGAATCTTTCTTCTTCCAAAAAAAAATGCTGACTTCTATCCCATCACAAAATTTCTGCCAAAATAAATCAGTCTGTCCTAAAGTTCTGGGCAGAGAGAATGGCAGGAAACCAACTTAGCCGTGATGTTTTGGGGGGGGGGAAAAAGCATGATGAGATTTCTCACAAAAACGTGAGTCCTGTATTGAGAAGGGAAATAAATCTTAAAAAAAAAAAAAAAAAAACAACTTGGAGGGACTTAAGGATGGCTTAAGGCACTTTTGTTTTTCTCTGTGATTTTAACACACATTAATTTTAAATTTACCGTAATATGTCTTAGCTCCACCTTCCTTCATTCAGTAAAGATTAGCATGTTAGGCACTTTATCTAAGGTAAAACTAGGCAAAAGCTTACCATTCCCTTGTCAGAACTCGTGTTCAGGTTTTCTGGGAAATCCTAGGAAGGATATGATCTTTTCCTCTTGCAAGTGGTCTTTTTGGGTTGGTCTTCCACTTCTCTTTTAAAACAACAGTGTATCCCAAATTTTCTCTAGAGGGCAAAAGAAAATTCCAGTTACTCTACATATGGTGCAGCTAAATCTCAGCTGAGTCTTTTTATTATTGAATTGCTGAACTGTGTTTGTTCTGAGCTTTTCTTTTTCACTTCTCTGTGTTGGATTTTAGATTTGCCCAGCATGTCTTCCCTGGCAGAGAAGGACAGACCAATTGTGCAGCTGTTACTCAACACTGGCACTTGCCCACGATGTATTTTGAGGTTCTGCTGTGTGGGATCCCAGACTCTCTACAGACATCCACACAAGGTTTGTCCTTTGGTGTGTGCTTGGGCTCTTGGCCTGAGAGGAGAAAGGAGTTATGAAAAACTGTGGTTTTTCCTTTCATGTAAAGGAAATTTACATTGAATTGCAGAGTTGGGAGGGGGATGCAACTGAAGAATTGCAGAGCACAGGTGAAGGATAAATCAAAGAGTCAGAGTTATTGGACATCCTTTTTAGCTTGCTCTGATCCCCTGTCTTTGTGCTTGTCTCTGCTGGTGTCTGTCTTGGTTGTTTCACCTTTGCTCAAGTTTAGAGTCTCCACAATCCATTTTAACACCTCCCTTCCTTATTCTTTTCCATTTTTCCCCTCAATTATTTGAGGATTATTCCTTCATTTTGCCATTTTTTATTCTTTTGCATCTCTGCCTGATTTTCCTCTGAGTTGCAACAGCACAGTAACTGCTGTCTTCCTAAATGAAAACCTTTTAGTGAATTCTCCTTCCTGAACTATGTCTTGTTTCTCATCCTTCCAGGAATCAGAGACACTGAGGTAATTCTTAATTTTTGAAGGCTTCTCTCCTGATACAAAGTTCTTACTCTGGGTTATTTAATTTCACCCTCACCTGGGTCTGCTCTCTTTGCTTTTTATTGTCATGGCTCTTCCTGGGCTAGTGTAGTTGGAGGAATTAAATTCTAACATAATCTAAATGAAAAGAAGGCACTGAATTTCTCTCTTCATGGAATAGTGATGGGGCAAAGATAAATATGTTTGTGCAAGTCAGGTCTGGAAAATGTTTTCATAAAAAGGTCTGTTCAGCAGTATTTTCTCTGGAAATTTCTGTTTGGAGAGAAATGCAGCTTGGAGCTGTTCAGTTGTGTCTTACAGGTGTCTTTGGGCATAAATTCCATGTTTTTAATTACATACACTAAGCCTCAACTGGAATAGTGCTGCCTCATGAAACTGTTTGTTAAAGAGGGAAAAACAACCATGCTGTGACTGCTCTGTTTGTTTTAGGATTTGATGAAGGATCTGCAGGAATTTCTAAAGAACATGCAGGAAAAAGAAGACCCAGTGTGTTTGGATGTGGCTGACCCACCTTGCAAGAGAATCAGGCTGGAAGCCAGGGAAGAAGGAGCTGAGGATCTGAACCACAACGGAGCCATCCCGCAGGTTCCCGTGGCTGAGGGTGGGAATGCTGCCCTGGAGAAGGTTTGCAACGTTTGTTTGGGAATTCTGCAGGAGTTCTGCGAGCCTGACTTTGTCAAAAAGGTACATTTTTAGCCTTTTGGGGCACTTTTGTGGAGCTTGTGTATGTTGGGGCCTACAAGATAGGAAACTGACTGAAAACGCAGTGCAGGTTTTTCATCGTTTTTTCAAAAGAAATGTTTTCTCTTTCTTTGAAAGAAAGAGACTGGACAACAAACCAAAACATTTGCCAGTTTTGAAGATTTGAAATAGCAAAATTCTCCATCCTGCCGCTGGGGAGTGTTTGCACACCTGTGCAGCTGGGAAGTTGCATCTGTGGTGGGAACGAATTTTGCCCAGGCTTTGTCATAGTGGCACTTCTTAAAAAAAAATAGCAGTGCAAGTGCAATGGAATGACTGCAGGGAGCACAGATTCCTGGGGAAAGGGCTCACAGATATGTGGTCACAGGAATTTAGGAGGTGACCTGAGGTTCAGCTGCTTTCAAGGAAAACCTCAGTGGAGCTGGTGACCTCTATTCACTTTTTTATGTGACAGGAAAATGAGGAGTCATTGAGTGCTGTTCTCTGAACCACATGTTTCTAATACAGCATGAACCTGCCTTTATCAAGTACCACAGGGAAAGAAAATGTTTTGGTGATGCAACAGATTGTGGATAATAGTGAAGATATAAGTTAGGAGAGAGTTTGGGCAGAGTGTTGCAAACACCATCTCTGAGCAGTCAAATGGCTCATGTGGCAAAGTGAAATTATCAGCTAGAAAACTCACACTGGCATCTGAAATATTTAACAAAGTTTTGATGGAAAAGGATTTGGTTTAATAGCAGGAATGTGGTAAAAATGGGACTAGACAGAAAGCATAGTATATGGTTTCTGTTGCTGCAGAACATAATTGTTTCTTTTTTGTTTCCATTGGCAGAATATGTGTATTTTCTAGAATCCACTGCTAAGACTTGTTTCAGAGCTACTTTCTTCAGTAGCAATGAAAAATTGGACAGCACTTCTCAAGGCACCACAAAACCTACATATTTGATACATCAATTTCCTTATCTGGGATGTTGATTTCACCTAAAATTTCAACATACAATTGGTCCTGACCTTAAAATAATGAGTTTGGGATACAGATTATTAGTAACTTTTTTTTTTTTTTAACAGGACAGAAAAGCTTCTATTTCAATAAGTTGGTAGTGATTACTCTGGTTTGTATGTTGGACATATTTCTGAGTGTGTATTAACATGAATTCACAGTAATTATGTAGAATATAGATTATCAAGATTATAAGATTATAAAGATTAATATTAAGCTCCTTCTCTTACAGGTGTGCCAAAAAGTGAATTCTGCTGACTACCAGTTCACCAGTTTTGTATTTTCTGTGTCACTTCCCCCACAGCTGTCTGTCAGGGAGGTAAGCAACTTAAATTATTAAATACATATTTAAGAGAGTAACTGTGGAATGTACAGGCTGGAGGTGGATTGATTTTTAATTGTTACTGCTTAAAAAAGCCAAAAGCACGTGCTGGGAGTGAAGTCTCTCCCCTTCTTTGTGGGTGAGTGTAATTGTAATTAATAAAGGGCCTGAGTCGCTTCAGTTTTCAGTTAGCCCAGGAGTTTCTTTCCATCTGAAAACCTAAAAGGAGTTGGTTGAAACCCTCAGTGAATTGTTCCCTTTGGATCTTCTCGGAGACAGAACTGCACAGCTGGTGCCTTTCCATGGATAGATGATAATTGGTAGTGCAGAATGCAAATGATGGAATTTGAGGATGAACTCTTGAAGTGTTCAGCATTTTAAATGATGGGGAAATGCCCTCAGGTGTGAGATATTTTGCAATCTTCCCCAGCTTTCTGATATAAAAGGGTGCAAAAGTACTGTTGAAAAAGTGATGCAAAAGTGGTGTTTTACAGGGCAACTTGTAAATGTGTACAAGAGATGCCTGCTGTGGTCAAGATGTGGTGGAGGCTTCATTGACCATGGCAGAAAGAAATGGAGATGGTGCTGGATTTCTATGTAGAGCTGTGGTGAGGTCTCTTTTGCTCCCACATGGTTTATTAAATAATCTGCTGCACGTGCAGTGGTGATTTGTGCTGTTAGCTGGGGCATCTTGGGCACTGTAATAGCTGGCAAATACTCTGCTCCTAAATCTTCTCAAATACAAGGTTCTCTACTACCCATCTTAAATGGGTGTGTTTGCTTTGTCCTTTCTGGCTGGGTGAGCAGCCCTGATTCCTATTTTGGTTTTTGATGCCTCCGGAAAGTGAGGTCTGTCAAAAAGCACTTTGGGGCTGGGAGAGTATTGGATGCCTGTGGTGCTCTGTGAAAGCCCAAGCAAAGGCCAGACTTTGCCGAGTTTTAGCCCAGCTTTAAGCCTGCTCTGAGCTGCGGTTCCAGGAGCAGGTGGTGTTTGCAGGAAGCCTCGGTAGAGGGTGGTGTTGCATTGCAGTTCAGCTGAGGGATGTCCCCGCTGCCCGGGCCTGTGTTCCAGCAGAGCAGCAGTGCTGGGAACAGCCAGGGGAGCTGTGCTGAGGGCCCACAAATCGATGCATGGAGTGAAATCAGTGGGTAGGAAGCTCCAAAATCAGATCTGTTCCTTTTGGAAGCAGTTTTGGTTTGACTGGGAGAAAGATTGGATTAAGAAATTCCTGCTATCTCTTCTGTTCCATCCTTCCAGTCTTGTCAAATGCTAAACCAGCTGTTTGCAGAGTTTGCTCCAATTGTGGAGGTAAAAAACAGTGATGATGGAGGAAGAACTTTAAAAATCATGGGGGTTTATTTTTCTCTTATCCATTTATCACTTAAAAAAAAAAATTTGTGAGAATCTGTTTTACAGCCACAGAAAAGCAGCAATATAAAATGTAAAAATATCTGAAAATATCAAAATCAGGTATCAGAATATTTCAAAATGCTTTGTGCTGAAAACAGGTAGCTTGTTAAATTCTGCTTTTAATTCTTTGACCTGCTGTGTCAAAGGACACCCAAAGGCAGCCTCTCTCCCCCTGCCCTCTGATGTGACACACAGATTTTCTCCATCATCTTTTTTAACAAGAAAACCAGAAACTGCCTTTCAGTATTACCTTCATCTCATTTAATTATGACAGTTGTCATCCTGCCAAGTCCAAAATGTACGAGAGGAGCCGGAGAAAAGCGGGACATAAAATCCACATTTGCATAGCATTTGTATCTGTGATGCAAGGAAGCAATTGCCTCCTTGCACAAGTCGGAGATTTGATTGAAATAAATCATAACTACAGGAGTCCCAAGTTTATGTCAGACAGCTCTATTAGAATATGAAGTGAGTGGTGCCCTTCAGAAGGGTGACTGCTGGCTCTGCCTGTGCTCTCAGTCGTGATCCATCATCCTGGTGCTTGCTACAAGGACATTGATGCAAATAACATCTGTAGTCATTACTCCCTGTGGGGCTGCCTGTGCCTCATCCTGGAATTCCCCATCTCCCAGCTCTTTGCCGATGCACTGACACAACTGTGCTGTGGCTGGGATTGCACATGGTATTTCAACTGTTGCCACTGGGCTCCCTCAGACAGCAGCAGAATAATATCCTGCAGCTTGTAATCAATACAGTGCCTGGGCTGGTGTGTTCCAGAGATGTATCTGCTGCTCAGCATTGCCCTGCAGGCTTCAGCTCTGTAATAAGCATTTCTCATTTTCAAACCACTTCACAAACATGAAGTAATTACGAAGTAGAGGGATCTGATCCCCTGCTCCGTGTACAGCTGGGAGAGAGCAGAGGGGTTTGGCTGCCTTGGTGGTTGAATGGGATTTTGGAATTTGGGATCTTTTGGCTTCTGTGCTTGCAGTACTCTCATCTATTGTTTCCCCTTAATTGAAGGGGAAAAGTAATTTCTTTGATTCTTTTTCAGCTTGGAAGTCAAGAGAGAGGAGATGGAATTTGTCTCATTTTAGCATAGCTGCTTCCGTGCAGAAGTTTTGTCTACGTTGTAGTTTTATCCCCAAAAAACAGGATAGAAGAGTGAGATTAGCCACCCCCTGAGTCCCAAACATCCCAAACCTGCATGTGCTCTAAATCAAGGCATGGGAGAGGTTTCTTTGTAAATTGGCATTTGTCAGATGCAAATTCCCAAGCCCAGTTCTGTGGTGGTCACATCCTCTAGTTCAGAGCTACGTTCAAGGAATTTCAATTGAAGCTATTTTTATTCATGATTTTATCTGGGTTATTATGCAAACAGGATTACAATATACTTCAAGTGAAGCAGCCTTACTCATACTGTCTTCAAATGCAGGATAATGAATCACAGTGGATTTGAGCAAACAGCATTTCATCACTACAACTGCATTTGTTTTGTTCAGCAGTGTGTGGGTTTGTGTATCCTGCATCTAACAAAGTTCGTGTCCTCCCTCCACCATCCCTCTTCCCTCTTCATTTCTAGCACTATTTTTAGGGTTCCCTCTTTATTTTAGGAGTAGCAAAGGAAGGATGATAGACTTACTTTGTTGATTGAGTTCCTTATCAGCATGGAAAAGGGATCCATGATGTGATTCTGTCTGATATCCATGTGATCCTGGCCATGCTGCCTGAAGTTTCAGACCTGTTATCAAACCTCTTCCTCTGAATTATTTCCTAGACAATGGGCAGTAATTCTTTCATCAGAATTTGGTGAAGATTATTCTATAAGTATGTGACAAATCAAAGACATGGAAGGGATTTAGAAGTCTGCAGCCTACAGAGTGAAAACTGTTTCATTGTGGTGGATTTCAGCCAAACAATTTGATTTTTGGAATTCGTCTTTAGTAAGGATGGTGACACAGGAAAACACTTAAGTGGTTTCCTGCCAATCCTAATGCATTTTGTAGGTGTTAGTAGAGGAGAACTGAAAAGGTTGTTGTGCTTCATTGCAGGATGTTTTGAGGGGAGTTTTTATCTTTTTACTAATTGTTAGTGAACTCAAGCATTTGTATACTAAATCTCCCTCTGATTTCTAGAATTATTCCTTCTGTTCCTCACCTTTTCCATATTTAGCCTATTCTCCTAAACTAAGGGGTGTGCTTTAAATCAGGGGACAATTCTGTGATTACCATAAGACCAAGTATCTTTTTAATTCCATTTTTAAAATAATGGATAATAGTTGAATTTGGGGTCTTATTAATTTATGTCAATCAGCTTTCATATACTATTCATTTAGACACTTTTTTCCCATTTCTCTGTATGGTAGATAACTGATGACTTAGAGTCTTTTTGTAGTTACAATAGGAAGTTTCAAAGTGTTTAATGATACCTCTTTTGGGGTTTTTTTTTAAAAGCCAGATAGGATTTGAGGTGAAGAGCAAAGTGATGTCTTAAAAATAAAAACTCACAGCACTTCCATCTTTCCACTTCTGAAGCAAAAGCTGAATTCCTGATACTTCCTTTTAGTCACGAGTTTTTAAAACACTTCTCCTTTTGCAGAGTCTCTCAGATTGTTGGGAGCTCTGAGCCTTAATTTCACTTGCTTTTGTTTTTCCCTCTTTTCCCTGGGCATGGCTGGTGACCTGCAGCGTGCTGCTTGGCTGGGGGTGAAGCAGCAGATGAGGTGAGACACCTTTAGTCTATATAAATATTGATTTTTATAGTCCAGTTTACCTGATGCTCACAAAAATAAGGTGTCGGCTTGGTTTTGTGTCTTTTGTTTTTTTCTTTTTCACCTGGTTTGACCTTCCTTGGGGTTTCTTATCTCTTTTGCTCTGCAAGTTGCCAAACAAGTGGTTTGAAATGCTTCTCTCTCTTTCTCAGCTTTCCTCTGGGCAGGCTCTGGAAAGACTTTGCAACTTTTGATCTCCCAGCAAGCTCTGGCATCAGTTTCCTCAATGAGCAGAAAAAAAATGAATCTGTTTTGCTTGGCAGAAGTTCCTTAAGTTCCTCTTGAAATACTGTATGTCATGTATCTATTTTTGACAGACCTCTGTGCAAGTTATTATTTCTTTGTGATTCAGAAATCTGGGCCTTCCCTTGGCAAAGGATGACATTGTTCAGCTGAAAGAAGCCTATAAGTGGATTATTCATCCCCAGTTGTCAGAAGAGTTGGGTGTTCCTGTGGATGGAAAGGTCTTGTATAAATAACAGAACACTTTTTTCTTTGTTTTTTAAATTCTTTTTTCTTATGTGTTCATGTGTGTATATTTATATTTATGCACTTTTACATATGTGGGGAAATAAAAATCTATCATTTTTTCCTTATTAAGGGAGAAACAAGTTGAGTGGTTCCTAAATTCACTGTAGGGGAAAGCAGGGGGAGAAGTTCTTTTAACCAGAGATCTCCAAGTGTGAGTCCTGAGGGGCCCAGTGTTCATTTTTGTACACACAAATCATTGCATCTTCTGGAGCCACCACGGGCTTGTGCTAAATCTCTTGTGCTGCCATCCTCCTTTTGTTAATGAGACTTTTCCAGCTGTCTCCTGTTCCAGGATCCCTGTTTTGCAGAGGCTGAGGAGTGCTCACACATTCCTTCCCTGCTCTCCTGCCACTGCAGTTGTTCAGGTTCTGTGGATAAAATCTGTTTCTGAAATGTACTGAAAGAGAAAAAACTGTTCACTTTAATGAACACTAGAAATGGGCTTGTTGGGACCTGCAGTACCCCTAAGTAGGCAATAGAAATGTTTTTCTCAAACTGTTTTCAACTTGTAGATTCTGACTGATATCCTTAAAATCTTTCTGAAAGGCATTGACTGACCACAGCAATCAGGTGTTGCCAAACTCAGAAGCACCTTGAGTGGTCTTGAATGTAAAATTTCTGCAGTCATGGCTTTCTGCAGGTTTTCCTGGTCACCAGCCATAGCCCTGACCCCAGGACTAGATTCTCTTATTCTTTATGTTGATTTGTCAGCTTCCATAATAATTACAGGCTGTGTTTTCCCAGGAGTGCTAATTGAAAGCATCCCTTTTGTCTTAGTGTGGAAAAAAGCCCCACTCAGTTACTCTGAAGATCCAGGAAGAAACAAACTTCTCACACACCACTTGGGCACAGAGTCACTCCAGACATCCCTGTACCACAAAAGTTGTTTTTTAGTGCCCTTTATCTACAAGGCCCTTGAATATTAGCCAATCTTTTCAGTAGCCCTCCTGAGGTGTTCTGCTATCTGAGTAACACAAGTAATGAGCGTTGTTTGCCCAAGGCCAGAGAGGGAATTGGGGGCAGAATTGAGATTACACTGGAGTTCCTGGGCTGGCTGTCAATCCACCAGGACTGTGTTGCCTGGCTTTGCCCCAAGGCATGCAGGCATTGCAAAGGAAGCCCCTGACAAAATTTTACAGTGGTGACTTCTGCAGGGTTTTTATCTTTATTGCTCTCCCGGGAGGGCTCTGGGGTTTAGTGACCGTAATAGGCTTTGAGCCTTGGCTGCCTCTGCCTCTGCCCTGCACAGGGTGGGACCAGTGCAGGTCACTCGTGGCTCTGAAGTGCTCTCACATCAGCCTTGGTGACTTCAGAAAGGCAAATGCTGCTCTGGCACAGCTTTTAATGTCTTTAAATGTAAACAAATGGGTTACTCTCTCTTTTGTTTCTGCTGTTTTCCTAAAACCTCTCTTCTGACTCTACTGTTTTCCTGAAACTACAATATGAGTGCTTGAGAGTATCCTCCCTAGTTGTTTAAAAAACTGTTACCACCTCCTTGTTCTTTTTTTTTTATTTTTAATTTAGAGTCTGTTTGAAGTTAGCGTGGTCTTTGCTCACCCAGAAACAGACGAGGAGTGCCATTTCCTGTAAGTTTTTCTACAAGTAACAAAGATCTTTATCGAAACGTTGTGCAACATCATTGGTTTGGATTTGTTACAGAGGACAATATGCAGTGTTTATAAACTAGAATGTGGTCTGCATCTAGATTTCCTCATAGCCACATGAAGTTGCAGAGCTTGAAGTTACACCATCTCTGTTTAATTCTGATTTTTAATGCCAATAAAAAAAAGAAATCAGGAATTCTGATTTGAACTGAAAGGAGAACGTTCACATAAGTTCTTCAATTTCAATTTTTCCCTCCTCAAAGTCATTCTCTGTATAATTTTTAAAAATTCAAACCATGTAATTGCAGGTGGGGGAATCTTTTGAGGTCATACCTAGGTTTTCCTGCTCCTGCAGGACACATGGACAGGAGGAAAGGCTTTGAAGTGTGTTAATCCAATGTAGCTGTTGATGAAAACAAACAGAAATTTCCTCTGGCCTGGCCCAGTGGGGCACCTGCTCTACACAATGAAGCAAAACACTTCTGTGAATTCAGCTGCCATTTAATCTGATTTTTCAAAATCTAGCTGTAGCATATTCTGGATAATTAGGGTCACTCTTCCTGTTTGTTGATGCTTCCTGGAAAACGTCAGTTTCACTCAGTTAATTTGCACCTACTGCAAATTCAATCTTGGCCCAGAAAGAGGCTCAGCAGAGACATCTCTGTTGAATAGTGAATTCATTTCTTGAGAGTGGAGATTTCTCTTGCAGCCTCTATTTATTGCTTGATTTCTCTTCTGACAATTTGTGATCTTTGAGTGCTCAATCCACCACCTCCTTGGTTTCACACAACTGCATTTTTCATTTTTCTTGGGATGGGAAGAAACAGGCATTAGGAACAACAGTTACCAGTGTCTGCTGAACACCTGTCCTTTCCAGCTTCTTCAAGGCTGGGCAAAAGAGGGAGAAAATTGTAGGGCCAGGCTACAGTTCCAAACAATGGTATCTTCAATCCTGTAAGAACTGAAGTGCCTCTGCACCCTTTTGTTGTAATTGATTTAACTTTACCTCCTTCCTCTGAAACATCTGGTATTTTCAGCTCACCCTTCCATCCTTTTTCTGGCATTTCAGGAATATTGCTGTTGAACGTGTTATGGTGCCAGTGTTAGTGCTCCAAGCAGAGCAGCTGTAGAGGTGAAAGCTACAGAGAAGTTCCATTCCACATTCCAATTACCCAGGTTTATTCCCTGTGACCTGAAAACATCCCTTTATTTGCCTTCTCTTTGTAGCACACTTAAACAGCAATTAAAGTTCGAGACTCTTTTCTGAAGTAACTGCACATTACCTGATTTAATTACACAGTACTTCCTGAGGTGCCCAGGCATTCTGCTTGTGTGAGTGGCTGGCTCTGGGCACATTCTGAGGCAGTGCTTTGGTTTTGATGTAAATATGATAAATTTGGGAATTGACACATTAGTAGTGACAGCCATGGTTTTTGTGGAAGCAAAGTAGGACTTTGTCTCAACCTGGAGAACTCCAGGTGTGCTTTTGGATTGGATTTCCAAGCATGGCACCTGCAGGTTCTCACCTGTTCTTAAACAGTTGTGTGGAGGTGCTGAAGTGACCCATGGTTTGACATGCAAGATTGAACTGGCTCTTTTTAATTCATATTTGGAGATATTTAAGGGAGAGGTGATACTGAAATTTGGAAGAGGGAATCTGCATTGCTTTGGGTCACAGACTGGCCAGAGAAGCTGTTTGTACAGAAACAGCAAAACCTGCTTCCTTAGAGCCTGAAGGAGTAACAGAGGTGTTGAAAAGCATCAGCAAGAAAGGATTCATTGGGTTGGAGGTCAGAAATATCTCTGACTGCATACACAGAAATCCACCAATAGGAAAACAACTTCCTCTACATGACTCAGAAAAAGTGTTTCACTGACTTGGCTTTCACTTTTGTGAACCAGCCAGGTAAAGCACCTGGGATTACTTTTTCAGTAGGAAGTGGAATTTTCCTCTCCAGAAGGACAGTTTGAATCTCAGGTTTGTAGTGGGCATTGTCTAAGAGCAGCAAATACAGATTTCACGGTGTCAGCAAATCTTACACAGAACATAAAACATTAATCATGACCTATATTGAGAAGGATTGGAAAGGACTGAAAGCTAAACTTGCGTGCTTGCCCATCCCATCTCAAAGCTGAGACACTCCAGAGCAGAAGAGCAGAGCTTTGTCCATGATTTCTCTGGATCCAGCAATGCACATCTTGTACCATTTGTGGTTTAAGAGAAAGGGCATTTGAAAATCTGCTCTGAGCTAAGCTGTGGAAGTGAGACACTGGATGTATGGGTACAAAAACGATTTACATGCTGTGCTTGTGAGACTGTCTGTTTATTTCTTTCTGTGTGAGAGGAGCAGCTAATTTTCATTTCTCTATTTAGAGCCACAGCCTGCCCAGACTGTTTCAAACCAGCAAAGAACAAACAGGTAAGATCTCATCATTGAATTTCTGTTCTGACACTCAGAATTTCCCAGCAGTAGCTACAGCTTACCTGGCTATTCAGTCAGTGCTCAGTGTCTGCTTTTCCTTCATCAAAACACTCTGTAGTTTTCAATTGTCTGAAAATGAGGTTGTCTCCTTTATTCCCTTCACAGTTCTCAGCTTAGAAAAACCAAGAGCTCAGTGCTTTTCTTTAGGTCGTTCATCTTCCAGGCTCTCTGAAGACCATCATTTTAGGAATGTTCTCTGTAAATACCTCCCCTAAGATGTAGCAATTTGATTGTTATGCATTAAAAGCAGCATAAAAGATGATCCTCAAGCTCTCTGTGGGTGAAGCAGTTCAGATAAGTCACATTGTGAAGATGAGACTCAGCAGCCAAAAGGGAGATGATCACACTGCAGTTCTCACATGCTCTGATGTGAATGAAAGCCTGGATAAATGCAGGGTGGTTTTATCCTCTCTGCCTCTGGAGGAGGGGCAAGAGAAAAGGGACCTTGCCACTTGTTGCAGACCCTGAGCACACACACAACCATTGACAGAAAAGGGGATGTGTGAGGAAAAAAAAAAAAACAGTTGGAGGGAAACTGATACAAGTGGGACAGTGGATGTGATCAGAGGGAGAACGAGTAACTTCTGTCAGAAGCCATTGCAAGGCCTTTTATTCTTTCTGGTGAAGAGTGCCGTTTTCCTAGCCCAGGAATTCTGCTGACTCTACTCCACCTGACCAATAAATGCCACTCTTTTTTTTTAGCAGGGCTGTGCTATTATATCTCACTGCTTGCTGCATTGCTGTCCTTTAAAAGTGGGGGATCCCACATAAGGAGCTAAAGCAGCAGGGCCTGGCTGTTAAATCCACACAGGCAACAAAATGCAGGAGAATCTAAAGAAAAATACCAGCTCTGAAGAGCTGTCAGAGGTTCGTGCTCACAAAGAAGCTGGGATTCAAGGGCTGTGTTAATCAGAGAAGTGGTGTAAAAACTGACTTCTGAGGGAAGATTCCTTCTGAGGGCTGTCTGTGTAGATGGTTATTTAAACCTGCTGCTGCTTTAAGGGCTTTCCAGCTCATCTATTCTGTGAGGAAGGGAAGTGCTGTTATCTCTCATTAATGCTTAGGAGGAGAAAGAGGAGCTTTCCTGACACACCCAGGAACTCTGTTTAGTGCTAAGACTTGAATTGTCCCGAACAGTGGCCCACTATTTTTCTGGTTTTTTCCCCCAAATCCCCAATCCAGTTTGTGAAAAAGACACCATTAAATTGGAAATTCAGCAAACAGCCATCAGGGCAATGGCAGAGCTGGAGCCCTGGGAGGAGAGGCTGAGGAACCTGCATGGCTCCAAGGTTCTTGCTGAAGGCTTTGGGGAGGATCCAGCTGAATCTCCTCCTAGTGAAGCTGATTAAGTTTTCTGTTCATGGATTTAGATTCTGTTTTTAAACTGTTTTGTGTATTTGGACCTGGGCTCCCACGTGAGCAGTGGCAAAACTGCACAGTTTAAGTTTCGGTGCTTTTTCCTTCCTTAGGCATATCCTTTCTTTGCTTTTCTTAGTTCTTGACTCATATTTTTATATGTGCAGTCTGTTTTCACCAGAATGGCAGTTATAAAAGCCCTGGAGAAGATAAAAGAAGAGGATTTTCTCAAGTAAGTATATACTGAAACTATTTCTTAGTATTGTGCTTTTGTGTAGAATTAGGGGAGGGGAGGAAAATTTTCAGTGGGTAAGTAGTGGTAGGGTGGCTTTAAAAGAACTTCTGATTGTTACTTTTCTGGTTAAAATGTGTTTACTTTCTGGAAATAGAAATTCACTCCTGATCTTGTAATTAAAAGGATTATTTTGAACTTTAGAGTTTGTGAGGTAAACTCCCCTTTACAAGAAATATTCCCATATTTCCAAGATGTCAGGAGTTGAGTTTTAAGAAAACACCAAGTGCTGTTAAAATTGTAGAAATCACACATGGTGGGAAGCCAAAAATGGACACTTTTTACTGCTCTGGTGATGCTCCATCATATTCTAGTGGTGCTAATATGTTTTCCTCTGTTTTTACTTTTAATACAGGCATTTTCCATGTCCCCCAAGTCCACCAAAGAACCTGTGTGATGCTCTGGAAATTCAGTGCAACAATGGTGCCGTTTTTGTGGCTGGTAAAGCGATCCCCTTTCTTTGCTTCTCTGGTGTCTTGAACAGAACTTTGTAACACTGCCCCAAGAGCCAGAGGATTCTTGCTGTTGTTAATCCCTGTAATGAAGTGTGAGGAGATCCAGCTCTGTCCAAGAGTGGTTTGAAAGGGGAAGAAATTAAATTTGACCTTTGCTGCAGATATTATTTTGTTTCCCTCAGAATAATGGTTTGGGAAAGGCACCTGCACACCAGCAAGCTCCCAGCAGTGCTTTTGACTTCCTTGGGTTTTGATTTGGATGCAGAGATTTTCACCATCTGGGTTTCTCTGCACGTTATCCCATCCAAAACTGCAAATCTTAATAGGATTTATTGAGATTTGGGTGAGAGAGGTAGGGTAACAACATTTGGATGTTCCTGAGTTGGGATGATTTAACTTTTTTATCATCTGCCTGCCCTTCTTCCAGACCTTTCTGTGAACAACTTATTTAACTGATTATTATTAAAAAGAACCCACCCGGTAATTTAAATCCAGCATACTGTGATGATAAAAATCCTAAATACAGAGAAATGGAAAATGGAAAAAGTGAATGGTAGGATAATTGATGTTCCACATATAACCATTCCTTATTTTTAATTACTGATTAGACAGTTAAATGTACCTTTTTGAGAATCCAAGATATCCAGTTCCTTCTAGGCTTTTCCAAACACACAAGTTTTATTTTAGGCTTTTTTGAGTACTCTTATCAGAATACAACTGTATAAAGAGCAAGGCAGAGGGTTTTATGTCTGCCTGTCCTTTAATACTGGTCTTGTCATTTATAGTTTATATCTTGCTTCAACAAAAAAAACCAGTCCAGGGAAGTGTTTAATTTTTGAAGAACTAAATCCAGAATAGAAATTCTTGAGTACAGTGCAGATATTTTGCTTTTAATAAATCAGATAGGTTCTTAATTTGTGAGCACAACATTGTCCTCTGGACCTTACCTTTGCTGTTTGGTGATCATTTCCCACCCCAGTCTTCTTAAGGGTTATGGGGCTGTCAAACCAAGAAACACCTTCTGGTTTTTTAAACCTACTCTTGTTTCAGCTCAAAAGTTTAAATTAATAGAGTGGGGAGCTGAGAGAAAAAAACAAGAAAAAAAGCAAAAAAGCAAAGCTTATTCTCCTTTTTCCATTTTATGGAAAGATAATTGAATGAATGTGAATGATGAGTCATCTTGCCTTAATATTTTGCACAGTGAAACTGTGTTACTCAGTTTGCCCACTGGTTTGTGACTTTTCTGCAGCTCAAACTGCAAAAAGGAAACATTGCTTGAGATAGGAAAATATGATAAGAAACCCCAACCCCCCTGAGATGTCAGAGGCGCAAAGTAAATGAACAGAGCTGCTCTGAACTCTTCTTATTTTCTGTTAGCAAGGTTTCAGGTTGAGAGTGGTTTAAACAGGAAGTTGCTCCTTGGCCTTTATGAATTATTTCCTCGCTTTGGGAATATTTTCACTTCTTATCAAACCTCTGCATAAAAAAAAAGCTGATATTGGTCATCCACATCAGGTTTGTTCTTTGGTTATAGCCTGTCATGGAAATTCCTTGGGAACATCACTGGGACCATCCAAAGCTGCCAATCTCTTGACATGGCACCTTCTCAAGATTCCTGCCATTCCTCCTAATTTATTAGTGGGACTTTTTGCTCCTTGCATGGTGTTCCTCATAGTGAGCCAAAGCATTTTAGGTTTGTGAATTCATTTTCACAAAATGAAAAGCTGCAGCCTTTGCTCTTGGTTGCCGGAAGATCAGAAGTACTGTGGTTGTCTTTTGCAGGAAGATACAACAAATATTCCAGGAATTTACCTCAGACTCCCTGGATTATTGATGGGGAGCGGAAGTTGGAGTCTTCAGTGGAAGAATTAATTTCAGAGCATCTAATGGCAGAATTCAAAGCAGACAGTAAGTCTTTAGGAGATCTCTTACCACACGTATTTTTCATCATTACCAGAAGATTTTTTTTCTGAGTAACTACCCAGTTAATATGGGAGTATAATGGAAAAAATAAATGTTTCTTTATCCCTCTCTTAATCCTTCCAAGTCAAAGCTTGTAAACTTTATTTAGCTGTGATCTGGGAGTAATTTGATCCTTTTATCCTTATAACGTAGCTCTTCCTGATCATGCAAATATGGTGGTTTCATGTGGTAGTGTTTTTTGCTTAACCAAACTTCTGAACAGTTGATAATTCATAAAATGACTGATACCAAGAAGGTTTTTGGTATTTCATGGGATCTGCCTGGTTTTCAACCCGTTCTTGTTTCCTGCCTCGATTCATTTATTTTCCTCAGTGTATAAAGTTCCACCAGCTAAATCCTTATCCAGGGATTATCCAGATGAAACAATCACTGCCCATAATTTGTCACCTAACAGATGTGGAATTGGAGATGTAGAAGGCCCAAGGAAAAATTGCATTAAATAATAGTTTGGAAAAAAAACTTCCTACTTCCCCCTCCTCTCCTGCCTGTGGATATGTTAGTCTGGCTGTAGTAGTCTCATTCAGGACAAGGAATTTGGAGTGCTCTTCAGGAAATTTGGGAATTAACAGGAACTCCAACAGTTTGAGAAATGCCGGTCCAGTTTATAAAGACAACTCATTGAAGCAGATTTTGCAAACAAGTTTAGAAAGGAAATACTTTGCCTTTTAGAAGCTGTAGAGAGAATTAAAAATGTAAAATAAAAGCTCACCTGTCTTCTTCAAATCTGTTACAGGCTTTAATTTTAGCTCCTCTGGAAGAGAAGATGTGGATGTAAGGACACTAGGCAATGGTAAGGCTTGGAAGACCCCTTGTGAAATTGAGAGGTGAAATGGGTGTGTGGAGCTCCTTTAACAGATCCTCCTGAATGCCAGCTGTGTGACCAGGCATGCTTTGGAATTTGATCTCAGAAGCAATTTAGTGACATTTCGAGATTTATAAAGCTTCATAAAACCAGCTTGAAACAAGGAGCCCTTTTTCAGTAGCCTTGACTGCATAGAAAGGCATGATTAGTTAAAAGGATTTTATTTTATTCACTCCCTACTTTTAAGCCGTTTATGCCAGATTCCTCTCTTGTTTTCTGTTGGATCCTTCTAATTCCCTCCCTGGGACTGCAGAGTGGGGGAGCCTTGTTTTCTTTTTGAACTTGAGTTCCTTACAAAGGTCAGCTGCTTTCCAACATGCTGAAGCTGCTGCAGCCAAGGGAGGAGGAAAGAAAAAGTAAAAATGAACAATTCTGTGTTTCAGTAGCTGTCTGATCTGTGGTGTGATTCTTGGCATGGCTTGTGCTGGGGATTGTCCTGGCCCTGAGCACAGAGTTACAACTCTGGCAACAGATGTTGAGCTGAGGGAGTGGGATTTAACATAGCCGTGCACCTGGGCATTGCTGTAGGTGACAGAAAATAAGCTAATTAGCTTTTTTTTCTTATTTTATTTTTTAATTAGCACAGACTTGTACAAGACGTCTTCTGGGAAGCCATAATTTACACTTTCTGCTGATACCGGGGTTTAGTAGCCAAAAAAAATCCCTGGTTTCTTCCCTTGCATCTGATGCTCCATCCCTGAGCCCACCGGTCCTCTCCCTGTTTGTGTTCACACCTTGCAGCCATGCTGTGCAAATTCCAGCATTAATTTGGAACAACTTGTTCTTGTGTTTTACGGCCGGGCCTGTCGCCAGGAAGGCCCTTTGCCATCGAGCTGGTGAACCCCCGCAGGATCCGCTTCAGCGCCGAGGAGATGAGGAGGCTGCAGCAGGTAAATCCTCCCAGGGCTCGGAAAGCACCTCTCCAAGCCAGCCAGCTTGGCTAAGTGATTGCTCTTTCAAACATCACAGGCAATTAATGACTCTTCAGACAAAATACAGGTTCGAGATTTACAGCTCGTCACCAGGTCAGTGCTGATCTGGGGGGGGCTTGGGAAGTGTTCTTGCTCACAGCCTTGGATAATTAGCCCTGTGTTAAGTGAGTAATTAATTTCTTTTCTTTAGAGAGGCGATTGGTCGCATGAAGGAAGGGGAAGAGGAGAAGACAAAGACCTACAGTGCCTTGATATGGACGGACAAAGCAATTCAGAGAGAAGACATCGCGTTTCTGGATGACATCAAGGTAGCAGCAGCTCTTGTTGCTCATTCCAATAGGACCTGTCCTGCTGCTCTAGGGAAGAGTTAAATACAGGCCATCCATGGGCCCAGCTCTTGCTCTGTGATTGGTTTTCGGTTTGCTTTTTTTTAATCAGGGTTTTTCTTGCTGTAGACACTTCCACAGCACTCTTCCTTCCTTCACCAGTCACTCCAGCAGGACAGGGGGCTGGCTGTTAGCAGAGACAACAAATCCTTGTTGGTCTCCTCCAGGAGATCAAATCATCAAAATCAGTGGATGAGAGAGGAGGAAATCTGACACCTGCACCCCTTTTTTTACCTTAGATAGTGTCGTGTGTAAGTGAGAGGGGCAGAGAAGCTCTTCTGCTGTGCTCTAAAGCCATTCTCCCACAGCTGCAACAATTTGGAGGTGGAAATGTCCATGACAGAGTGCAAAGAGGCCTCAGGAAGGCTCAGCCTGTGCAGGAACGAGAACTTTCTCCAGATGTTGGCCTGATGGAGAAGTGGGTTCAGTTTTTGGTGTGTTGCACCATTTCCTACAGGTCTTGCCCATGAGCTGATTGTCAAAATGAGGGCTTGAGCAGTTACAGCTTAGGCAGGGAACTGCTGGGAAGTTCTTCCTTTAGCTTCCTTTGCTCCTGAGAAGTTGCCTTTCAAACTGCTCCATCTCCTTTGAGAAAGGGAGCTGGGAATGAACATTGGAAAAGCAGGTTCTGAGATCTAATCTCATTTAAGGCTTTTTCCCCCCCACTTTTATTTCTAGGGAGTTGGCTGTAGTTCAGACAAAGCATTTTCTGGGTGGGATTTTTTTTTTTTTTTTTTCTGATTGCCCTCGGGCTCCGAGTGAGCTGCTAAATCCTGGAGTCATTCCAGCAAAGGGCTATGGAGATTTCAAGGTTATTCCTCTGTATTTGTGATTCCATTAGTCTGTGTTCATGTGAGGCCTCCTTTGGCCTCTGAGAGGGCCATACTTTTTCCTTGGATAAACTTGGAAAAAACCAGTCTTGCCTTGAGACTACTCAACTACCAGAACACAAGATAAAAAAAGATGGGCCTGGTTTACAACAGCAATGATTCCTACAACCTTTGCAGCATTTACCCACTTCCCTCCCTCATGCTTTTGGTTCCTTCTCGTGGCAGGAGTTGAAGCTGGAGCAGAAGACCCCTCTGCGGGTGCTGCACCGGCGGCCGCTGGCCGTGCGCCGCCGGCTCATCCACAGCATGAGCTGCGAGTACCTCGACGAGCACCACTTCCGCCTGCACCTCAGAAGCCAGGCTGGAACGTATCCTTGGCTGCCCTGGAACCAGGCAGGAGCCAGGCAGGGCCTCCTGCTGCCAGTGCTTGGGATAACGGGAGGTTTCATCAGCTCACGTGGCCCAGGTGCGGTGTTTGTTTTGAGGTCGCAGTTTCACATTGGGGTTTTTATGAAGCATATGGCAGATGTAAAAATGTGCTGGTTGAAACTCACTTCAGCTCCTTCTGGTTTAACTGAGAGATTTTCACCTCTAAAAATGAGTAATGCACTTCAGTGCAGATCGCTGCTACTCACAAGTTGCATTTTTGTCCTAAAGACACCACTCAGTTTGGAATGAAACAAAATAAAGGCCAGCAGTGCAGTTTTTGGCACCAGAGTCAGAAGCCAGGAATTAAAAGCTCTCTTACAGATAAGTATGGGCTTAACAGGATATTAACTAAGAAATTAATTAGGAGTAGAAAAAAAGCAACACCTTTCCCCCCCTCTTTTGATTTCTTTGCTGTGAAATCCACCTCTCCTTAGCCAGTATTTCCAGCTACATTAAAGAGTTTGTCCACGGAGACTTTGGCAGAACAAAGCCCAACATTGGGTCCCTTCTGAACAGAACTGCTGACATTCTGGAGCTGGATGTAGAAGTAAGTTGGTTGCTGTTTCTCTTTCCTGGAAATTACTAAGGAGTTGCCCTTGTGAGATGCTTTCCATGGAATTGCTCAAAGGGGATGAACATTACTTAGCACAGGATGCATTTCCAGCTGCTATTCTCCTTTGGAAATGCAGCCCAGCAGTGAGTGATGCTGCCAAGAAGCAGCAAAAAGAGTTGTGCTTCTTTTAGTATCTGTCAAATACCAACTATGCTGTCTTTTTCTTTTTCCCCCCCCTCTGCTTTTCTAGTCTGTGGATGTTGACTGGCCTCCAACCCTGGCTGATTAAATCTGCAGCTGGGATGAGGAAGCAGCAGCTCCTTGGCAGCAGCTGGTGACCAGACACTGTGCAGTGCTCTAGCCTGGGTGCCAAGGGTGTCCCTGGAACATTTGGATCATGTTGATCTGCCAGAGGATACCCTTGGGCTCTCCTTTACACACTCTGGACCAGGTAGAGTTGGTTCAATCTCTAGTCTTATTTTATTTCTTCTGTACATAAAAAGGTTTTGGGAAGCCAGGGTACATAATCCTCCATCGAGCCAGATTTTGTTTGAAACTATTTTTATATTGGGCACAGCTTTCCTTTTGTGGATTCAGGTAGCACTGAGTTACCTGGAACCCACTCCCACCTTTTTCTGAGCAGTTGATGCAGGAAATCCCAAAATCCAGGGACAATGCCTGGAGCAAGTCTCCCTGAGAACACTGACTACTTTTTGGTCAGTGGCAATAGAGGTGAGCAAATTTGTCTCTTGAAGTGCTTTTCAAAGGGGAAAAAAGTGTTTCAGAGGAAAACTTAGCACTTAAAAGCAAGTTTTTCTCATTTAAAGACATTGGGGATGCTTCCTAGAAACAAGAGCCAAGGCCTCATCAGCTCTCTGGAGGAGGAGGAATTCCCCAGTGAGTCACAATATATAAAAAGATTGGCAACTCCTTGCAGTGGTGCATGATGGAAATCTGAAGAAAAACAGGAATACCAAGAATGTCAAAGTGCAGGAAAAAACAAAAGGTACCACAGGATGTTGGTATCAAGAGAGAGAGATAAAAAACGGTGATTTAGCAGCAACATACATTTTTTTCTTGTACCTCACTTTGGATGGATGCCTGGAAGAGTTGAACACAACCTAGGAACTTGCCTGGAATAGGGAAAATCTGAGTTTTTCTCTTAGCTTATTTTAAATGTTTCACACTAAACACCACCTACATCTTTAAGAAGTCACTTTTTATGCCCTGTATCATGTTAATCCATTAAGGAGGTGATTCCCTGAAGTACAGAAGAGAGTAAAACTATCAACAAGAAATTAAGGTTTGGAATTTCAGAGCTCATTGTTAACATTCTGGGAATAAAGAGGGTAATATTTGCCAAGGCAAGCCACTGCCTGGGTACAGGGATGTCTGGGATGTCTTCCCTTGAATTCAGTGGTGCCATGACCTCATGCTAGAACAGTTCCATGAGAATTTGAGCTGGAGGTTCTAAAGGTGTTAATAAATAAATAGAATTTTAAGAAGCTCCTTTAAGGCTCTGCCTGTGCTGGGCTGTCAAAACTCATGTCTGTAACATAAGTAATTCAGAAGCTCCTGTTTTTCTAACACACAAAAATTGGATGCAGACAGCAATATTATTTTTTGTTTTAATATTAAAGCTCTTGTGAGCAACAGATTCCATAAGTAGTTCTCAGATAATAATCTGCAGCAAGGAAGGAAGTGTCATTAATGATGGAAAACGAAAGAAAACAATTCAGAAAACAAAAGAGACTTTTGTATCTGTGTGACTTCTTAAAACTCACACAGTGAGCTAAAGTATGATTTATAAATTCCATAAGCTACAAAGGGGAAAAAAATGTAAACAAGACTGTGCACTCTGGACACAACAAGCATGGGAAGAGCTGTTCCAAGGGAAAATGGAGCCAACAGGGGGAGAGGGAAAGGGAAAGAGCTGCTGCCACAGTGCCAAGGACACAGGAGGCTGTGTCCTCTGCAGCTCCTGCTGCACACAGGGATCCCAGGCAGAATCCAAGATAAACAAGGCCATAAAAATGACCCTCAATGTGCTGAGTGTGAGCTCTTCTCTGGGTAAGGCAGGGAGCTCCTCCCCAAATCCCCAAACCATTTATTTTTACTGTAAATCTGAAGTATCTGAACAAGGGAGAGGGTGGAAGCTGACAAGCAAATACCCCTGAGCTTCCTGGGCATCCATCACATGCAAATACAAAACTGAGAAATGTAATTTGGGGGGTCTGAACTTTGTTTTCAGCCCAGTTTCTGAACCATCATGTACTGAATATTGCAGCAATAATATTCACGTGGCCCCTGATTATTAGAAGTACTTTTGTGACTGCTCAAACAGGGTGCTTTGTGAGAGCAAGATTGCGTCTTGTATTTCCCCAGCTAGACACTTCTAATGCTTCCACTCCTGCATTTTGGTTTTGCATCAGCTCAGCTGGGCCTGGAGAAGGCTGCACACCAGCAGCACAGCTCAGCCCAAAGCATCCATGCCCTTGTCCCCTCTGCCTAAAATCTCAACAGCTCTGCCACAAAACCTGCTGAGGCAGATGGCCACCAGCAACAGGGAGTAGAAAATACCCTAAAATACCCCAGGACAAGCAACCAATAAAACCTACCTTGTCCCTTTTCCCTGCCTTTCCTGTGGTGAGGGATGTCACGAAGCTGAGGAGGTTGCAGAAGCTGAGCACTTGGTATAACCAGTTTTTTTTAATTACCAAACCAACTCGTTTACAAAGGAAAACAGAACGCTGAAAATATTTAATTATACAGTAAAAACAAATTGTACTATAAAGAGCTTTCAATGAAGTGAGTAAAATGTTTACATTTAATATGTACTTAAAACTGAGAACTTCAAAAAAAGAAAGAACTGAATAAACAACACATTTCAAACTTTCTGTGTATTTCTTTGGTCTTCCTATGGCCTAAGAGTGTGGAGGAGAGGTGCAGAAGTGAGGAAGAACTGCTTTGAAACAGGGAGAGTCAATTCATTTTTTTTGGGCACCTCGAGTGTAGGGAAGCAGTTTCCAAAGTTCACCTGACTTTCAGGCCAGTGTGATGGAATTCCAGCAGCAGCCCCAGAGTGCTGCCAATGCCATGGATTCCTACAGGGAAGGCATCCCTGCTTTCCTGTAAGCCACAGAGGGGTTTGGAGCACCTTTCCTTGGTGCTTTTTTGGTTTGGGGCTGCGTTTTGGACTTTTTATTGCTGCTCTCATTGTGCAGTCACCAAAAGGTAACAAGGGAGATCCTTAATCTGCCCTAAGGAGCAGCTGTGTCACTTCAGAAATACTCAGATGTTTCTCTGTGTTGATGCTTAAAAAATAACAGTATAATGAAGTAGCCAAGGCCAGAGTGTCTTACCCAGCCAGTTACCTCCAGCTGGTGTCAGGAACAGCTCTGGCTCGGGCTAAGAGTGAAGACTGGGAATCAAGTGGGAGGGAAGAAATTCTGTTTCCTGATACAGAGGATAGAGGAGTGTTTTTAATTAGTACTGACTGAAATGGCTTTAAAAGTTGTTAATAGGGGTGAGGCTGCAGCAAGGCAGCCTCTGGCTTTGCCCTCCTGGGAGGGGGTGGTGCTGGGAGGCAGGATCTGAGCCTTCTTTAAAAGCAGTCACTTGCATAGCAGGAAACTGCCGGGATACCTGAGGAAAGAGCTAAGTGGATATGTCGGCTCCAGGGATTCCTGCCTTTCCAAATCTCACACACACACAACTCACTCACACACAGGACTTGCAGAGCAGTAACAGCTTCATTCCTAAAGCAACAGGGGCATGGTTTGTAAAACAGTGCACTCTGGATGAAGTGCAGACAAGTCCTCGCTTTCTGTTCCTTCTCTTGTGCAGTGATTTCCTTTACAACAGAGCTGGACTATTTAAAAAGTCAAACCTTCCGGTCTTCTTAAAAATATCTAACAATGACATAGTCATTAAAAAAAAATTACGAGTAAATTTGCCTTCAAAGCAAATGAATTGTGGTGACAGCGTGGAAAATCAATACATGTTCTCATTTTAGGAGAAGAATATTTATAGAAAGGGGGTTAAAAACCTAAACCTTTCAAGTAAGTTGAGCAGAACTCAGATGTCATTAGATGAGACTGAATTAGAGTGCTCAAGTGCAGGCTTTTTTTCCTAATTACCGTCCTATAAAATTTTCATTTCTATAGCAAAAATGGCTATTGCAAAACAACTTTAACCCTGTGAAGCATTTGAAATTTTAACCCTTCTGAAGATGCCAGCTTTTACAGTCCCCAAAGGTAAGGAAGCTTGAAGTGTTAACAGATCCCACTTCCAACAGCACTAAAATATGTCTACAAGGTACTTTTAAAGTAAAGAACCCCAAACCCCGCTCCCACCTCCCTCTTTATGGGCTGCAATAAATAACCTTTAAGTTATTATCGCGAAACTTGCACTGCAACATTCCGAAAGAGAAAGCAGGGACTCCAGAAGGGCGAATTCCTCCTCTCCACGCAGCGGCACCCAGGGAGCTCTACGTACCCAGCGCCGGCTCACGGGTTGTAGCTCTGTAAAATGTTATCGAAGGGGAAGGACTGGTAGAGCTCCTCGCCGTGCACGCCCTCGGGGTCGTAGAACTGGCCGTCCGCCAGCCCGCCCTGGTGGCCGCCGGACAGTCTGGGCTCGCTCAGCACTTCCTGCTCCATGAAGCCGTACACGGCATCGGCCAGGCTGGGCTGTGCCGCGATCGCCGCGGTGCCGCTGCCC
>JAHLSL010000010.1:4108153-4122357 GCA_025920805.1 Petroica traversi
GCAGCTGCTGCCGCTGGCTGCCCGCGCCCAGCACGGCACTGAACTTCTCCAGGCTGATGCTGCCGCAGTTGATGTCGTCCGTGTCCATGCCCAGCATGCCCGGGGCACCGCCGGGGAGGCTCTGCAGCTCGGAGCCCGACACAACCACGGCGCCCAGCCCGTTCGTGGTGCCGTAGGTCCGGAAGAAACCCGAATCCTTCTCGTCGGGCCAGGCCACGGCGTTGTCGTGGAAGGCTGGGAGGGAGCTGCTGCCACTGCCCGGAGCGAGCTGGGGCTCCGAGGAGAAGCTGTTGGGCGGGTGGGAGCCGAGCAGCCCGGCCGAGGACGCGGAGCCGTGCAGCCAGCACGGGGAGAGCACGTCCTGCTTGCCCGGCGTGTGTGTCAGCTGCGAGCAGCTCGTGTACAGCTGGCTCGTGTTGGCCAGGCCTCCCAAGCCCGACATCATCAGCATGGACGAGAACATGTTCGGCTCTACGGAGAGAACGCCAGGTTTTAGGGTTTTTTTTTCAAACAGCAAAAGAAAGACAGCAGAGTCTTGGTATATCCACTGTCTACTTGCTTCACTGCTCTCCAGGATGGACTCCAGAGCTCTGGACAGCAGCAAGAGAGCTGTCTACCTCACTCCTCTGTGGGCCATACTGAGGGTGACATAAAGAACTAATTGCTTTAAGTTTGTACAGGCAGAAGTACTATTATCTTACAGGAAGAAACCCTCAAGAGATTAGAACTTCAAGCAAAGAGGAGGGCACTATCTGTTTAAACCACTGTCTGACTGCAAGCAAAAACCCACCTTTCTTAATCAGCTTTCCTTCAGGAGTGACTACAGGGAATGGTGCTACTTTGGGCCTCTCTATTGTGTTTGATCCTGCAAAGGAATAAAACATGCAGCATTTAGAGGAAACAGCTCTATCTAAATGTAAGTTCACTCAAGCAAGAAGAAAAAAAATATTTTCCTTACCACAGTCCTGTATGAGCTTCTGCCAAGCCAATGTTGATCTCTGCCTTTTTGCTTTGTTGCCATATGGATCTACAGAGAAAGGAGTAGAAGGGGAAAGCATTGCATTTCTCTATAATAAATGTCTAAAGGAACTTCCTAATGGCACCAAGATGTAGTAGGATTTATTTAAAGGAAAATATTGCAGGCATGGCAGCATTAACAAACCACACCAGTGGATATTTTCACAGGAAGAGGGAATAAACTGACTGCTGTAATTTTTAAAACCCAAAACTCTACTTCGCTGAAGCAGCGCTGTAGATTTTTTACTGATTAAGCCACAAGGCCTGCATTGACCATGGCTGTTCAGCAGCTCATCTCGTCAGAACCATACCCTTCTCATCTGGCAGGTATCTGAAGTCCATGGGCTCACTGACTTCCTGGTCAGAGGGCCTCCTTAGCTGCATCTTCACCGTGACAGGCTCCGTGATGTCCCTGAGGAACGGCGGCGTCCTGAACACGATCGCAACTTGGCGGTGAACATCGGCCTGGGAGAAGGAGCCTTTGGCCTCCCAGTTGTCCAGGACAAACCTGACTTCTATGTCATCTGGGCCCCGAGAAACAGAAGATGCTTGTTAAGCTGGAAGACTGAACACTTGCAGCAGGAAAAAGGGGAGCAAAGTGAGGAGCCCGACTCAGAGTTCAGGTGCACAGTAAGTGGCTCGACTTTAAAGGCACCAGAGGTGCCAAGATCCCACAAACGTGAAAGCTGTTCCAACCACTCTGAGGGGTGTGGTGAAGGGTTGTAGTGCAGCCCCCCAGCAGGAAAATGGTCACGGAATGTCAGGGAAAAAAGGAGAGGAAATCCCTCGTTCAGGTTACCTTTCTGAACTTTGTCACACAGCAGAAATATTTCGTCTCCTCCTTTGACACTTCCACAGTTCTTGTTCACACGACAGATTCTCAATTCTGCTGTGTTGGGAGCTCCTGGAAGCAAGCAGGCAAATTTAATGACATAGAATTACTGTGGCTTTGTCACTATTGCATAGGAGGCATATGAAGGGGAAGACAACAGCTGGAGGAGTGTGACACCCTGAAATCCACACAAAGCTAAACCACAACTTCACACCTTCACCCTAAAATTCAACCCTAAAATTTCAAATTCCAGACTGGCTGTACATGAACAGCCCTCCAGATAGCTGTGGATGGAGAGCTGTCTCTCACAATGAATTAGCCCCCAATGAGGGCTGCACATTACATTCCAACAATCTCATGGCTATGAGCGACTCCAGTGGGACGCAGCCACGCTTTGCCTGGTGGTGTCTGGCCCCATTCTGGAGCAACAGCCCCAAACATGTTTAAAATGTCTGGAATAATCCAGTTGGAATGAAACTGATCCTCCACCAGGCTCCACCACCATGGCTCTCTGTTCCAGACACAGAGAAGAAATATAAAACCAAAGCTCATGGTGTCACCCTCAAAAAAAAAAACCAAAAACAACCAAACAACAAAAAGACCCCCAAACAAATCTGCTTTAGACTCTCAGTTTGAATCAATTCCTACCCAAGCACAGGCACAGCACAACACAGACTACACCTAGAGCAGAGTTCCTGCTAACCTCTCACCAGACCCAAATTACGTAGTTACTATCTGCTGTCATTATTCTAAGTGGGAGCTGCAACCTCATGTACTACCACGACACAAACCACTTCATCTGCTGAATGAATCAGAAACCTTCAAGGGAGGGGAAGCCAAACAAACCCAGGAACAGCACAGGGCCATGTGATTGAGAGTGTCATGGTGCCCTTTTCACAGGAAGGGTAAATTAAGAATTGTGAGGAAAAGCCTAATTTTACCATTGTTTCACTTCTGTGTGCTTGAATAGCACTCAGTAGCAGAGATCCACAGAGTGGTTTGGCTTGCAAGGGTCCTTAAAGATCACCCTTTTCCAACCCCCCTGCCATGGACGGGGACACCTTCCACTATTCCAGGTTGCTCCAAGCCCTGTCCAACCTGGCCCAGGACACTTCCAAGGATGGGGCAGCCACAGCTTCTCTGGGCAACCTGTGCCAGGGCCTCACCACCTTCAGAGGGGACAGCTCCTTCCTAATATCCAATCTAACTCTTCCCTCTGTCGGTTTGAAGCCATCATTCCCTGTCCTGTCACTGCATGCCCTTGTGAAGAATCCCTCTCCATCTCTCTTGCAGTTCCGTTTAGGTCCTTGTAACAGATTTTTGGGACAGCCTCTTTCACTGGATTTTGTTTTGTCCTTAGACAAGGAATTCAGAAGGGAAATCAATGCACACAAATGGTAGCAGATGTGGATACACCACGGAGCTGTCAGCTGCTCTGAGCCTGGCACCTGCCTCAGAGAGAAACATTCCTCACCTCCTGTCACCTCAACTCCTGCCTAATTCCTGTTCCTCGCTCCCCTATCCCAAATCCCTGGGGACAAATCCCCAGAAAAACAAGCTCCTCACCAAAAATCACATTGCTTTCAACAAGGGCAGGATAACACGTCCTACCCAGCCCCATGAGCTGCCTCATCTGACTCTTCCCAAGAGGTTTTGATAAGCAACTTGGGAAATTTCTGTTCCAAACCAGTTAACTGTAGAGGCATCTGGAAACAGAGGGTGCTGTTTTTGAGACACTTGCAGCCTCTGCTAATGGGGCTGCCTGTGTGATGTCAATATGATTCTTCTGGGTCTCGCTATCCAAAGCAAGTGGAAACTGTGAAGGGCAAGACAGTGAAGAAAACACTGCATTTGAGGTGTCCAAGCTGATTTCCAGAGTATCTCTGCACCTAATCCCAGCAGATCTGTGAAGGCTCAGAGCCCAGGGCTGCCCAGCCTGCAGCCCCTGTCACCTGAGGATACAACCCAGCTTGTAGGAAGCAGCAGCTCTACCCAAGCTGACACTCCTAAAAGCAGCTCGGATCTGAAACCATTTTTTTTACAATTTGTGGTGGCAGCCCTGCACAGGTTTATTAACAGGCTGCTATGGGGAGGGTGCTGGGTGCCTGCAGTGCTGCAGACACCCACCCCCACTTCCTCCCGGTTCCAAGACTGACGTCAGCTCACGGACGAGTAATCATGATTTGGCACATTTCTAAATGGCATCTGAGGCAGAGCTGCAAATCTGGTACATCAGTTTTTTATCTCGGCCCCGATTGTTTCAGCGCCAGGGTTCTCAGTAACGCAAAGCTTGCAGCTCCAGCTTCCAGATCATTCTAGAGGAGGCCCTAAATATATCAGAGCCATCTGAGTTCATACTCAACGTTTTCACAGTGGTTGTGCCCACATCAACACAATCCTCACAACTTTAGGAAGTGCGGATCTCATTTTATTCAGTAGTTTCTGCTAAAATAAGGACCTCAAATATTTAAGCATGGAAACGCTCATGTTGCAGAAATGAAAAACACTGCAGGAAAGTTTTCCAGGATGAAGAGTTCTTTTGCTACTCTGCTTCCAGAGAAGAGTCCAGGAAACACTGAGGGCTGAAATCCTCAGCTGCTGATGCCCCACACGTGTCCAGTTTTGTGGAATGTGGATAACAAGAAGGGGTTTCATGTGCTCCTGCACCCACCTGGAGCATGATCAAGGATTCCCCCACTACCCACCTGTACAGTGAAACAGCCACTGACTGGGACACAAAAAGGGACAGCTTCCCACTGGGATAAATCTCTCTTGCAACTCCCATTCCAGAGCCATCACAAAGGCAAGACTCCTCAAGGGCACAAACAGGCTCCAGAGGACTCCCTTGGAAAACAGACCAGCCTTGAGGCAGCCATCCATCTCTCTGCTATCACTTTAATCACTTGGCATGTCAGGAACGGGCCTTTCCTTGCAGTCACTGCTGCTGTGTGTGAAGAAGGGCTGGAAACACACCTATGTGTGAGTTCATGAATACCATGGACAATCCTTACTCTGCCTGGCCAACATTTCACCCTGGGATCATGTCTGAATGTCTGCTCACTGAGCTGTCATGTGTCAGTCATGCAGAAGTGACCCAGAACTGGCACAGACCTCAGAAAGCTGGCACTTCTCACCCCAAGCTAAAGAGAGAAACAAAAGGTAAAAGGAAAAAAAGAGGCATTTGGCTGAGCTGGTACTCACTGTTGTCATAGATGGGGTTGGAAATCAAAGGAGGCAGGGCTATGGTGTAGTTGCCGTGCTCGTCAGGAAGGAAAGCTTGGAAGCAGAGTCGGACCACGTTGAGGTCGTACTCGTCGATGTTGTGCAGCTGCTCCTCAGGCACTGAAGGACAGAATCACTGAGGGTCAGTTGGAATTCTTTACCAAACTGGGGGTGAATCCTCACCAGTGAAAGGGTTGGTGTCACCCAGGCAGCTGGACAGGGGCTGCATGAATTAATCCCTGGTACACAACAAATGATGCTGAAGCCTTTTAAAGCTTTCCCTGCACCCAACAGGGCTCAGCTGTCTGAGTTCTCCAGCTCTTTCTTGTGTCTGGTTTCCTCACCTTGCCTGCCACAACAGTTTCATGTATCTATAGTTTAAAAGTAATTTTTTATTCTCCTTTGCGCATGATAAAATTTACAGCATTAATATTGTTGCCCAAGAGAAATATTCTGGTACAAAGGGATCCTAGGATCTCATTCAAGATTTTCTGCAGTTCTGAGGGAGACTCTGGCTACATGGTATCATTATTTTCCTCTAGAAACTGAGATGAGAAAAGAGCGATAAGGCAACTCCTGGGGCAAGAATGAACCTGGAACAACAGAAACAATCTCCCACCCCCCCCACCACCCCTGTACCTTTCAGAGCAGGGATTAATGGAGTCATTAGGATACAGGTTTGTAACACAAGAAGGAAACCCTTGCTGGAAAGGACCCATTTCCTTGCATATTGCTCCCAGTATAAAGCCCAGCAATGCATAACCCAATTTTGTTCGCTCTTTATTTTAATTACAAGACACAGGGCCTGGGATATCATTACTGAACATTCCATGTATTTCCAGCTTAAAGGACATTTGTTGGAAGAGCAGCCCCTCTGAATCTGACTCTTTCCCTCAAGGTGTGACACTAAACCATTATGTTGACGTTCAATGCTAGCAAAAGTGAAAAACTGACTTAATTTCTCTTAAGTAGAAGTACTGATAATTAAAATCGTTGCAAGTGTTTCTGTTTCCCCAAACCCTTCCAAGATGCAGTTCAGCAGTTTCACACTCCTCACCATGACCCAAAACCAACATGTACCAAGCCACCAGATCACCAGCTCTCCATTCACTCCCTCCCCTCCCTTTCAAAGGGCTCCTGCAAGAACAGAAGATTAAACCTGGCTGTGATAAAGGAGTCTGGGGACCACGCTGTACTGATTAGATTGTCTGCTCTGACCTTTAGCATTTATCACTGGCTCAGGTCTCCACCCTGCCACGAGTGGGATTCCACAATGCCCACTTGAGTGACTTCTTCCTTTTACCTTTTGATAGTGTGAAATAGTATGTGTGATGAGCTCAGAATACTTTCCACTGGCATTTTGAGTACTCCTGGTGCTCTGAATATCAATTTCTCCTGATCTCTGCTGCAAAGGGAAATCAAGTCACCTTTCCCATTTACAAGCCTGTGATCTGCAACATTTCAACACAAATACAGCAGTGAGTAGAAAACTAAGCAACAACTGTGTGAGTTCCAGAAGTGGAGAGGCCCAGGGGGGTTGTGCCCATGAGCCCTTTGCAGGCTGACGCTGACTGTGTCACCAGATCCACACAGCTTTATGCTTTAATGCACTTCATTAGTTCATCTGAAATAGATCCTTTAAGGAAACAGGTTTGGAACAGACAGCTCCTTCAGCCTGATTTGGATTTGGCTGACTCCACAAGCCCAGCTGCCTGTTGATGCAGCCCGATTCAGAGAACAGAGAGAAAAGTGCCAAGTGTACCTTGCAGAAGGGCTGTCAGGAGAGCTGCTCTAATCCATGCCCTGACATCAAGACCAGCTCCCAAGGACACCCTGACATCAGAGCTTATGTCCCTGTGCTGTGTTAGCCATTGGCAACCATGTGGGTCCTTCCAGACACCCACGGGGTGCTCAGACCTCAAATTTCTTCACAAGTGAACTGAACACAGAGGTTCAATACCTTTGCCTGAGGAAGCTGAGCACGAAATCTGGGTCTTGCTTTTGACCCTGAATCAAAAGTGAGGACTTTGTGGTTGTGCAACCAAGTCCCTCTCTCATGCTAAAGGAGCCTCAGTCCTGCTCTGTGCTTCCCACTGGGAACTGTGTCTCTTCCTCAGAAAGAAGTAACAGCAGACTGAAACCTAAGAGCACTCTTTAAAAGCAAAAGTACTCTAGATATGGAGAAAATTAGGAATGCTAATGTTTAAATGACATCATTTCCTATGCTACAAACTTGCACAAATTTCCAATAAATCTGTTTAACACCTGACACAAGCACTGGTGTGCCAAGAATGGCAAAGGACAGAATCACTGTGTACACCTCACGCTATTGCAGCAAAACCCACTGCTCCTGATTTGCATGTTTTTATAAACTACCTAATAGAATCTTTAAAAATTTGTAGTTTGAAAGAGGAACTGTTCAGTCAAGAGTGATTCCTCTTGGGCTATTTTTAACCAGACAAGAAGAATATAACAGAGTAAAAAAAAAAAAAAAGGAGAACAAGACAGCTGCAACTCCATCTTGTGAAGACACGCTTCAAAAAAAAAAAAAAAAGAGAGAGACCAGATTCCATGCACACATGAAGGAGCACACGGCTTTCACCAATTTCAAAACAAGCCAATCATCCAAACAAAATCAAATGCTGTTATTTTCAACAAACATCTAATTCTGCTCCCTCTGAAGTCAATTTGAGAGCAGCCACTAACTCGGAATGGATGCTGGCTTGCACCCTGGGAATATTAAAAGCAAACAAAGCCGAGGCAGACAAACACCCTGAGTAACGCCTGGAGCGCGGCCGGCCGGAGGATGCTCATGTCATTCTGTGTTACTCCACCACCTCCTGTGCACCAGGACAACAGACAGGGTGAAACCTGACAAACCTGAAGTTATTAAAGTTAGGAAATGCTGTCGAAGATTTTGGGAACGCGATGTGCTGCAGAGGAGCAGCCACTCCATCAAGGCCTGCAAGCTCCTTGCGAGCAGCTGGGCTGAAAGCAGGGGCATCGCACACGTGAATCCCCACCTGGCACCTTGGGGCAGGTGTTGTAAAAATGGGCTCCAACACAACACATGAACCAAAAAAAAACCCAAAAACCAAAACAAAACAAAAAAAAACACAACAAAAAAAGGGAAGAAGTTTTCTGGTTTTGGCAAGGGTTCAACTTCCTCTTCTGACTGCTGCTTGCTGTGTGGTACCACACCTTAGTACCTTTATCTGCATCCAGCTGAAAGAGCTGGAGCTCAACCAAGAGCCTGGGTATGCTCTTGTAATGGCCCAGTCTAATTACATAAAAATAGCCTTAACCGGGCAGAAATCCTTTATCTGTAGTTATCTCTGCACACAGCAACACATGAAGGACTATTTGTAAGCATTACAAGGAGCTTTCAGAAGTAACTTATGGAAATAACACAGGCAAATTAATACAATATTAAAAAATAACTAAAATTCTAAGGTAAATATGAGATATGATGTCAAAAACATCCATCAAAATACCAGTAGCACCATGGTAAAAGAAATCCAACCCCACTCGCAAAGTTCTGGCAATAGGGTTGCAAAAGGAATACCTGTAGTTACAGTCAAACCCGGGGAAGATTTGCTGTTCACCTGAAAAGGCGCTACAATAACCAGTAAATAATTTCATTATAAAGCTGTTTACAACTCTTCTGAACAAAATGTTGGTTTCCCCAACTTGAATAAATAATTACCATTGGAAATAATTCCCTAATCCATTGCAGGAAGAGACCAATACAGTCCCAGTGTGGGCAAAACACTGCACATGAGCTAAACTGTGAACTGCTTCCAACCTGAGCTGGCTAATCCGGGCAGCTCACTGGCATTAGGTAGGGCTTGTCCCTGACTCCAAGATTTTGTCTCTAAAACCCAAAGATGACCCAATGGGATCCCACTGAATTCCACTGAGAACCTGTTGGATTTGCTTTTCTGTAACACAAAACTGGAGACTTTCTGGGTTCAGCACACCTATGTGCAAGTCCAAGTTCAGACACAAAATTAAAGATGCTGGTAATATCAGGCCTCCTATTTATTCATTTCTAATTATAATTTTATAGTGCTTTTAGTATTTCAACAGCTTTCAACAGCCAAAAAGGCCAATAAAATGCCATTTATATGATTAAATTAATGGGGAATGAAGAGCTCTGATATTCACCCACAAGGTGATGCTTCAGGGAAAGTGAAAATGTATTCCAAACACTGAAGAGAAATGATCAAGAGTTTGGTTTTTTGACTGATAATGTGACAGCCATCAAACAGCAGATGCCGCACACAGAGCCCATCACCCAGCTGATGATGTCAGCCTTCTGGAGTGGGCAGAGCTGAAGCACTTAAGCATCTCAACTTAACCTGCATGGAAACTTCCAGGGCAAACAATGTGGTGTGACACAGTCAGAGAGGGGGCTCTGTGGAGAGCACAGCTCACCCTGTAAAGGGACATCCTGTGACCTTCCCCTCTCACTGAGGGGCTGCAGGGGCACATGAGCCACAGAGATCTTGATGAGAATGACCTTCCACAAGTTAAAACACCCCAGAGATCACACATCATTAATAATCAGCACACATCACTCCCCACATGTGTAGGGAACACACATCATTAATAATCATCATGAGTTGTTTCTCTCTTACGCAGATGAGGGTTTTTAATTTAGGGATATGCTGGAGCTCAGTTTCATTTAAGGGATGACACAGAGGTGGTTTGCCTCCAGGGTTTTGCTCCTGGAGTACAAAGATACCCCCCTTGGCCCTGATACCGACTGGGCAGCCTAACTTGGTCCACGCCAGAGGTTTTGATGCAAAAGGTGGCTCTGCCCAACCTTTCCAGCACTGCTCAGGCTGGCTTAGCTCTCATGTGGTGAATCAAATCAAGGAGCTGGTCTGGCTCAGAACTACCTTGCCAGAAGGAAAGAGGAAAAGGCCTGTTTTCAGCCAGCTGGTTCCCACGACAGGCAGCCCTGGCGCAAGGGAATTGTGGAAGCAGAGTCTCTTTCATAGCTGGTCCCAGCTTATCCCCCCAGCCTATGGCCTTGCTGCAGCCACAGCTGTGCCTTTTACTAACACTTTCGTGAGAGGCAGGATCATGGAATGGTCTGGGTTGGAAGGAACCCTAAAGATCATCCAGATCCAACCCCCTGCCACAGGCAGGGACACCTTCCACTGTCCCAGGTTGCTCCAAGCTCTGTCCGACCTGGCCTTGGACACTGCCAGGGATGGGGCAGCCACAGCTTCTCTGGGCAACCTGTGCCAGAGCCTCACCACCACCACAGAAGAATTTCCCCTGTATATCCAACCTAAATTTCTCATCTTTGTTTGAACCCATTCCTCCTTGTCCTATTACTACAATCCCTGATGAAGAGTCCTGGTGAAACTGAGCACAAGGGGAGGGAAGGACTATGGGAGCATGGTGTTTCTTCTCCTGATACACCCACGCCTGTTTTATACCACTGAGATCCATAAAAAGGTAATTTTCAATCAATTCTGCAGAAAAAAAGAAAACTTTTACATGGACCTTGAAACAGAATGTGCATAAGCAATACCCATTTTCTAAAAAGCATGAACTCAGGGAGCTGACGAGTGCAAACAACTAAAATTCTACAGTCAGTAAATGCTCAAACTTCTATGGCTACATTTCCCTGGTTTACAGAAGAAAGAAATGCAGGGAAGGTGAAGAGCCTGGCCAAGGAAAGAACTGGAAATACAAATTAAAACTTTCAAAACTCAGCCCTTGTTTTGCCTAGACAATGTTTTCCTGGCTTCTTTCCCTGGTTTAAGTTCAACGTGAAAAAGGTAAAGTTGGAACAGATTTAAACAAGTGAATCCATCAGCCTCTGTACATTCCTAATACCTTTCCTGAGCAGTTTCTGTTTCTGCCATAAAAAATTAAAGAAGTCAGCATTTTTGTCTCACTACTTGGTAATTTTCCTTTTTAAACAATTTAAGGGTGGGGGGGGGCTGTCCTTTATATTAACATACACATTTTGGCATAAGCAGCGAGGAGCATTTGCATGAGAACAGAAGAACAAAGGGCTTTCCAAAGCTAAGTGCTAAAGTCATGCCATGACCAGGCCAGCTTCCCTCCAGTGGGTTTACTCCATGCCTCTTCAAAAGCTGAATGATTCTCACTACCAAGATTTTATAGTTCAGGATTTAGCTGAGGAGCTTTAATACAAGAAAAGAAGCTTAAAGTTGGTTGTGATATCCAAGACGATCATCACAGTGGATGCTTCCAACCCATTCCCAACCCAAGGATTCTTGCCAAGAGCCGCTCAGGCAACCCATGGCTCCATGAACTCCCTTTAGAGCTGGTGCAGGTGGAGAGGGGGATCCTGGGGACGCCGTGGGCGAGTGGCGTCAGAGCAGAGGGGGTTCTCAGGGAGGCAGGGCTGGAGGAAACTGCGGGGAGGGGATGGCGTGGGCAGGAAGCGGGGGCACGGCGGGGGTGTCGCGGCGCAGACGGTGACGGGCGCGGAGCTGCCGCAGGGTCAGCTGCTCGCGGGCGGAAAGGGGAAATGGCTAAGGAAAGAGAGAGGCTGCGGAGGCACACGGGACGTGCTGAGGTGTGGGGTGCAGGGGACGGCCCAAAAGTGAACTGCACAAGCACTTGCAGAGGAGCAGGAAGATGAAGCTTGTGGCTCCAGCTCCAGGGAAAGCCAGGTTATTCCCTCTGATAAAAACTGCCTGGAATTTGGCGATTCTCCCCCAAGATGAGTCTGTCCCCCTTCTCGGGGTTTTCGTGCCATCACGCATTTGGCTAGAAAAAGGTCAGTCCTCTGTAACACTGCACTGAGTACAGTTTTTTCCTAATTTAAAGAAAACACTTGGGGCTTTTCCTCATTGATAATTAACTCGAGTTGTTATTAACTCAATTGTTGTCTCTATGTCAAGTCACACCCACTCACAAAAGCTCTTAACTGAAAACTGGCTCTTCTTTTAATTTGAGTTGGCTGTACATCAGACAGTGCATGGGAAGACAAGGATATGGCACAACTCAACAGCTCCTAAAAGAAAACAAACACCATAGAAAGCAGACATGGACCAGCTCCACTGGAGGAGTAGCTCTGCTCCTTCGATGCTGCGCTATTTATATCATCATCACCACCACCACGGCAAGGAGTCCTAGTTACAGGTTAGGCTGACACCATGCCCCATTTCCCTGGAGTGCTCAGGGATGGAAGGCAAAAGGGATTTCTAGAATTCTTTTGATTGTTAGAGGACAAAAATATATGGGATGTGCTTTGGGAACACAACGTATCACGAACATGATGTGGAAAGAGCAATTCCCTCTCTCTCAAACAAGGCTAACAAAAAAGGAGCAACCCGATTGCAAGTCATCCATCCTAGCGAATGCATACAGCTCCTACAGCCTGTGCTGAACTTCACAAGGACTAAATGCTGCCAGCCAGCACTGGGAATTCACAGGGAGACAGCCTTACACAGGTACACTTGCAGAAGGACTCCAGTGCAGACACTTCCAGCTGGGCACACAGCAGTGGTCAGCAAACAACTTCCGATCACCCACGGATTCCCATGGCATCAATTTTTTAGGGTCAATACTGAGATTCTCTGCCCCAAAAGGAGGCTCAGAACTAGCAATGTTTGTTCCAAAAGAAAGTGGGAAAGAAAAAGAAGAGCCAGCCAACACACAAGCACCCTGAAGGCTCATTTTCCGTGAAGTTTCTTTGATGATGTCATACAAGAAATGAGTAACACCACCTTGCGACCTGCTTAGAGGATGCACCGCTCCGGAATGTCTCTAAACAGGGAAGTCAGATGCCTTTCTGAAGACACAGAGGTGAAGCACAATGCAGGATGGATTCAGCACAGCCTGCACAATCCTGGAAAATGTACCAACACTCCTCTGACCTTAAAAAACAAACTAAATCCATACATAAAACTTTCAGCCTTGTCAAGCAGCGAACACTGCGGCGACCGCTGCTCACAAAACCCTGTTCTGATCAACTAAATAAACCCATAACAATATTCCTGTCACTAATCCTGTTTTATTAGCCCTTGGTCCCAGGCCTTTCTGGGCTCTGCTCAGCGTGGGACTGCCCTGGAGGCCGTTTTCAAGTGCCTGTGCTTTGTGCTGACACGTTAACCCGCGCCCAAGGGCAATGACGCAGCTGGGGATTGCCAGCGACCCCTTCTCAGCACAGCCCCTGCCCAGAGCAGGGTGCTGCCCTGTGTGTCATCCAGGCAGGCTCTTCCCTGCCGCCAGGGCAGGAATGTGGCCTCCTCCACTGCTGCACTGGCAGAAGCAGCCCAGGACCTGCCCAGATACTACCAAGCACCGCTTTCTGAAATCACCCAAAATTTATCAGTGAGTGCGGAGTTAAGTGCCAACAACTGTAAAAAACTACTTCCTTCTACAGAAAAGTTCCCCTTTTATTGTTTGAAATCAAGGTAGACCTGGCTGAGGCAAGGCAACATAATTCAAACCCTTAAACTAGTTTGGTGCTGATGAACTAAACTCTTGTCAAAATGCTGCGTGCATACATTATCATAACTAGAGTAATTGTTTAGATGGATCGCCACGGCCATCAAACAGCTGCTCTAAAATTAAGAAAAATATCTAAGACATTTCTTATTCTGTGATAAATTAAACCTTCTTATTTTAGTCCCAATTCAAGGCCATTTATCTTAAAGCCAACCAGAAACCCAGCTCTCTGTATATAAAAGGGATGTTACCTGAATATAGCACGAATTCTGTGTTTATTAAAAAACCCGCTGAAATGTTTGGAGAATCTCCAAGCTCCTGCCACACTTAGGGAAATACATGACTTCACTGACACTGTTTAGCTAATAATTTGGGGGTATTTATGCTTTTCATCAAATTCTCCCAGTTGTACTGCATTCTGCATGTGTTGGTCTGACTCTTAGCTGGCCCAAAACATTTGCAGTGTGTTCCCCACCCCCTCAGAGCCATGACCTTGGCAGTTAAATTTGCTGTGAGAGGAGTTGGTTTAGCAAGTTGGTCTGAAGGGAAACCACTCTCTTTTTTGTTTTCAAGTTGGTTTTCCATTGGAGCAACTCGCAGCAGGGCCACGCGCCCCTGCGTGTGGTGGTGTGAGGAAAGTGGTGGGAGTGTGTGAGCAGGGATGGAGGGAAGAGCAGGATGACTC
>JAHLSL010000010.1:4122367-4134400 GCA_025920805.1 Petroica traversi
CCTGCCATGGGCAGGGACACCTCCCACCACAGGGCTTCGAGCCCTGTCCAGCCCAGCCTTGACACTGCAATCCTGCTGTGGATTTCTGAGCTCCCATGCTGTGAATTCAAGTGAGGGACAGTTCTCAGGGGTCTGCCAGCCCCCTGACCTGGTCACAAACAACACAGCACGGGACGAGATGAGAAAGCAGCAAGTGAGATTTGTACTGGCTTCAGTTGTTGCAGAGTTATGCTAATTCAGTCTTTTACTCTCATCGCTGCCAAAACCGGGGAATCCAATTCCCCAAGACACTTAGAGTTTCCAAGAAAGGTTTCTGCTGCTATCCCATTCCAACTCAAGATTGCTGCTGGGAATTACAAAAACCCAGTATAAAAAAAAAAGAAAAAAAAAAGGGCAACTGTCCAAATAGATTCATCATGTGATGACTGGGAAGAAAGACTGGGAGGGACACAGAAGGGGAGGACTGTTTCTCAGAAAGAGATTTTTGGGGAAAAAAATAAAGCTTCAACACAAAAGTAAAGGCAGGACAGGATAAACAAAACTCCATCACCCTGCCAAGAGAACCAGCTGATTTCCACTCACCATTGAAAGGGTTGATTTTCCTCGAGATTCGTAAAGAAATGGATTCCTTCAGGTCTTTCTTCTTCACACACTGAATGCCCAAGTTCTGAAAACTGAAGCATATGTGGCAAGGTTTCAGCAACTAGTAACATCTTCAGTGTAGATTAATAAATAAAATAGTCATGTTAATTAGTGTGATAACATCCCGTGTAAGAAATGAAAGAAAGCTTCTTTTGAAGGGTGTACAAGACCTGAAGAGCAGAGATGCTGTTTTTCCTAAAGTAAGGACAGACATAGAAGCAAAAAAAAAAAAAAAAAAAAAAAACCAACAAAAAAAAAACTCTAAATAGTTTAAACTATTAAGAATATATATTTCTGTATTAAAAGTTATTACTCTTCAGTAAACCTATAGTGATTAAAAAGTCAGATACTCAGTCTTGGGTGATTTATAGTGACAATCATTTTTGTAATCAATAAACCTGGTAATTTGCATTAGTTAAAGTATTTGCTCTCCTGCTTTTATTAGGGAATAATAGTATTCCCTAATAAAAGTAAATCTCAAAGGCTATTTTAGAAGTTTTTTTTTAACAGGTCAAAACAGGTTTTCAGATCTCACATAGTTATGGAAAAGTTCTGAAGAGCTGCAGCTCCTCTTGATTTGCATAAAAGTGCAGGTCACACTGATGCAGGAGGTGGGGGGAATCCCAAACAGGCTGACTCTTTCCCACATGGAAAAACCATGACATCATCAAAGCTGAGTGGATGAAAAGCAGCAAGTTAGAAAAAAAAAAAAAAAAGAAGAAGAAATAATCTATGTTTCATGATGTTACAATAAGTCTAAAGATGGGTTGTTGTGCCAGCAGGCATCTTTCTCCAGAATTTCCCTTCCTTTGAAACTCCACAAACTTTCTTTACTTTAGCAAAAGAGGATCTGATTGCACCTAAAGGTACTCCTTGTTCCCGCCAAGAGTGCTTCTGAACATGACTATCCTAGCACAATGTTAAGTTTAATTTCCCTAAACTCCCTTGTCTGAGCCCGACATGCTGTATTCAGAGGCTCCCAAACCCTCTCCTGCCATCAGGCTCCACTTCCAGAACCTCTGCTCACCAGAGGAAGGCACAGGCTTCCTTTTCAAACTGCGTATGACATGATCTAGGGGAAAATAAAACACAGCAGGATCTCATAATTCACTAAAGCACCTTGCCTTCGTATTGTGGCTACTGAAATTCAGACTGGGACCGTATCTTGATGAGCAATCCTATTTCCACCTGCTCCTGGAGGAGGTACTTTCTTTAGGGCTTTAACACAGCACACATTACATTCCTCCCCCAAAAAATCCACTGTATTCCACAGATTGTTTGAACACAAACAAGGGCAGTTCCATATTACACCCCCAAACAAAGCCTCTGGTGGAGGGGAGAGGCTTTTCAGCAGCCTGAAATTCTCAGGCTATCAGTGTTTGCTGAGCCTGTGCTGTCGCAGTGAAAGTGTGTGTTTAAGCATGCTAAGTGAGGCTGCTTCAGAGGAGGAACTGCTGAGAGCCCCAGCAGAGCTGTGGGGTTTCACATCGATGGGCGCTGCTGACAGGAAACAAGTGAGATAGTGAGAAGAGAGGGAGAAGTAGGAAGAGAGAGAAAAAATGAAAAACATCTAAAATAGCTAAGATATCACACCCTCGCAGAGAGATTAAACTAGGAAGTAAAACTCTGAGTACACAGGCAGCCCCACAAGCTCTGACTTTCATACTCTTGCCTTGATGTCTCGGCCAGGGAGGGCTCTGATCAAGTTTGGGCAGCAGTACAAAGATCATTATACCACAGGCAGAACAAAATGCTTGGGAACTTTAAAACATGGGGAACTTTGAACAGCAGAAAGCAGAGTAATTACTCAGAGCAGCCCAAAAATCTGTGATTAATAATTCCACTTCTACTGAGGGGGAAAAAAAAAAAAGTATTTTTACTCAGTTTGGGATGCTCAGCAAGAGTATAGAGCCAGAAACACTATTGACAGAGGACATCTCCTGCTCACTAGTACTGGATGAGGCTTTTCTCCAACACGGACTCGAAGAGAAGAATGTGAAGATTGAGTCACCAGCCACAAAAAGGAAAATGACTTTAAACATCCAGATCCAATTATGAATCATACTGTTCTTTCATCTTAAAGCAACCAATGATTTGTTAAAAAAAATGAGTGTACCGATGCTGGAAACATTTCAAAGGGAATGTGTCGAGCCTCCTCCCATCAGGATCTCCAATGTCAAACACAAAGCTCACAGTTTCACATTATCAATAAAAAGAAAGCAGCCCACTTCCTATTCTGCAGCAAACTGAGAGGCTCATATCCTAAAAATATTGGGAAGAATTAATGGATGGAGCAAACAAGCACCACTGCCTGAAGTGAAATAGAGGCGTGGCATTATGCCAAAGGCCAGGATTTGATGCAAACATAATGGGGATGAAATCACAATCTGCAAATAAATATTTGCAGAGAATCCCAACGACATCCTGTAATGGCCTCTCTAACAGGCTCGCCTCATGCCTCCACACTGGACCTTGTGCAACAAAATGCAAAGAGGGGAAACTATCACCAGTGTCTTCCTGCACTCATGATGGGAACATGGGGCCAGAAAATGTGTTCAGCAATTGGGCTTTTCTGACTCGCATCAGCAGGCACCGAGATGAGGGGAGGAAGTGGGATGGGCCAGAGCAGCAGATTTCCTTTGACCTTGGCTGAGGAAGCTCGATGTGAGAAGACAAGGGGGAAGCTGGTGAATGGATGGTCAGGGGAAGGTGCAAGGTCCTGCCAGAATTTAGGATGTTTGCAGGTCAGCGTGCCCCGTGCCACCGGAACACGCTGCAGCACATCTGCAATCCCTCCAGCCCGGGCTGGGTGCTGAAAAGCATCTCTACTGTTTATTTCACCACCTTCAAAACACACGTGTCTTCATCTCTCCCCTTTAATAGTGTCCTACTGACTAAATGCACGTAAACATGGAGTAATTTCACCAACACCAACAGAATCCCATTGGCCTGAGAGCCGTGTGTAAGAGTTGTTTATACACTGAAATATTTACCTGATTTTCTTCCCAGCTCAGTTATGCTTACCCCAGAGCAATAGCCTACTTCCATATTTCCTACATTGTAAACTGGGAACCACAAACAGCTTGCCAGTTCTAAATTCCCCTCTCCAGCAATAACCACTCCATGTGTGCTGCAGCCTATTCCGCTTTTTATTTTATTATACGAGACTTAGTAAACTTAGAGGAAACACCATTGAATACAACGGTATTTGAGATACTGTTAATAGCACTGAGAAATGTCTTGCACATATATCCTGAGTTTTTCTCACTGCACCCACAAGCAGATCCCTCCCTGGCACACTTACTCTTCAGAGCTGGGCCTGAACAGAATCCGTGTTTTAACTCAAAAACCCCCAACCCAAACAACAGTCAGCAACAGTGACAGCTACTAACACATTTCTAGATGTGTCACAACCACTATCTTCTAGATTACACGATACTCAGGCACTACAAACTTTCTCCAGAAAGTCCAAATATAATTTCCATGGAAGATGTGAACTTCCCTCATCACCATGAAAGTACTAATTCTAATGCTATTACCCATTCTATTACTCACCACTCTCACATGTAAGAAAGAGTCATGTTCAAGAGTAAGATGTATTAGTGGACAAAACTAAAAAAAGTAAGTGGGAGAAAGGAAAGTAAGACAGCCATTGGGAGAATGGACAAAGGAAAGAAAAGGGTGATAGGGAAGACAAAGTGCAAGTGAAATATTGAAAAAAGAAGGAAATATTTCTAAGGGAAGTTCCGCAAGATGGATTAGTAAACTACAGCAAAGACAGTATTCTAATAGTGAGTGTGAGTTTTAAAGCACAAGATTAGCAAATCACTTGCATAGTGAATCGAACTCCCAAGCAACACCATTACTCACGACAGGACTCGCCGCTCTGGCCCAAACTCAGCCTCGAAGTAGCCATCTCTGCAGTCTTTGCCAACCAGATCATGAGGGTGTGGCTTGTAGGGCTCATTCTTTGTTACCAACGTAGTTCTTATTTTGACTTTTCCAAAATAGTTCAGAATCTACAAAAAAAAAAAGGTGAGACATTTTTTGAGATTTTTAGGTGTCAGTTCCCACCTGTTACAGAAATAAATTTTATCCCGAAATGCTCTGTGGAAGAAACACCAGAGCCATATAGGTGACCACACAGAGATGCTGCTTGAAGAACAAATCTACCTCCAACTTTTTAGGGAAAAACTCAAAGCCTCAGGGATGAAGATACTACCTGCATGGAACAGTAAGTAGTGAAAGAGGATCTTAGCAGATACAGCATGACACAAGCTGCTGGGTTTTTTCCCAGCTAATTCTCAGATGAGTATTCAATCCTACATTCAAGCTGGGGAGTACCAAATTCTCAAGCTCCTATCAGAACTTTCACAGCAGTCATCAGGCTAATTCAATGTTCCTTTCTCAGGTGCATAAAAACAACCTCGAGGTGACGGCTACTGAGTGAAGTCACCAACTGTGGGGGAGTGTAAAAGAACAAAAAAAAAAAAAAAAAAGGAGGAAAAACAGTCTGACCTAAATTGTTTGACGCATAAAAACTTGAAAGCAGATGCAAGACTTGCTCAGGCCCACATTTGTGCTGAGGTGAGCTCTCCTCCTCCACTTCTCCTGCCCTGTAACAAACAGTTCTTCTCCTGTTCTTCCTTTCCTCCTCCTGAGACTCCAAGGATCCATCACGTATTCTTTTCAATCAACACCTTAAACCTTGGACTTGAACTGTGCTCTTTTACCTGCCATCATCTGTTTGCTTCAATCTCCAATTTGGCTCCATTCAGTCTTCATACAAGCCACTGTTACTTTATTTTTTTACCCTTAAAATGATACTTCCACTACTCCTTCACTTTCTTCAACCATTACATCATTTCTCCCTCATTTCACACCCAGCCCCATGAACGTGAAGCCAGATCTAGCGGCTTTTGGTTCTCCAGTTCCCCTTGATGTTCATCTTCATAACCACACCATGAAATTTAATCTCTTCTTGGCCCCTCTCTTCACATTTCCATCTCTAGAGGGGACTCCCCTGGCACCTAATCAGCATTAAAGCCTCCTACGGGCTTCAGGGAGGCAGGAATTCACCTAGAAATCACCTGCTATCAGTACAATCAGCTCTGTCATCAATAGCCATCTTTCAAAAGAACAAACTTGGCCAGGCTTGCATGGTCACCCACTCATGTCCCACCTCCCCTTTGGGCTCTGCCTGACCTTCATGTGCAGCACAGTCCAAGAAAAGAGAAATCAGGGCTTGATTCAGCCCATTCAGATTGTGCCCTGACACAGACTTATGCTGTGCAAGCCTCTGCTCTTTGCCAACAGCCCACACAGTTCCTTGTTCAATTGGCAGAGTGCTGAAAAAAAATGACTCTGGCACCATCTCCATTTCCTGCATTCCCTAACCAAATCTGGCACCGTGATAGTCAAAAAGGGAAACCTTCTTTGCTTCTTCCCTCAGTAATTCTGGCTCCAGGGCTGGACCAGCTTCCACAGTTGCTTCATGCAATCGAGACTCACTCTGCTGCTCAACACTACTGCCAACACTCTCTTTCTCAAATTCTCCCTCCTTTAAGAGCTTTTGTGCCTCAGCATAAAACATCTCATATTTTTCACATTTCACATCTTCTCTGTTTGTTTTCTCATTCCAGAGACTCCATTTTGGGCTCCACACTGGTTTTTCACACTTGCACACACTGCAAACTAGATACACAGCCTCTGTTCCTGGGCAATGGACTGTGAGATGGCAAGTACTCTTAAGTTCCCATTTAAATTTGGGCCTTTCTCCTCTAATCTCAGTTCTGACTTTCTCCAAACTGAAAGAGATCAAGGAAACACTGGCAACTTAAACATCAGACAGGGGACCAGAAATTCTTTTCTCTTACCCTACCTGCCTAGGGTGTCCTTTGTCCAACCTGTGTACTGCCCAAGTGGTTCCATTCCAGCTCTACTGTTTCTGTCTTTGTCCCTGCTTTATCACAGCTACTCTGAATCCCTTCATTCTGAATTTCCCAACCTATCTATGGTGCAATCATCCAGCTCATCATCACTGCAGATGCTCTGAGGACACAGTTCCCTTTCCCAGCTAATTTTGAAGCTCTGTACCCGCTCCTGACTTCACATATTCACGCTGGTTGTGTTTTGCAGAGCCCATTCGCCGCATCACGGGCGATTGTTCGCTTGTACAAAGTGCCTTCTTTCATGCTGTGCCCAGCAAGGTTTCGAAGCCTTTCCACATTTTGTAGGCAAATTCCTTCGAGGTTCTCCCAAAATTGGTGCTGCAGTCCAAACTGTAAAACCAAACCCAGATCACCTAACTAAGAAAGCAGAGCAGATGTGCATACAGAGAGAGCTATTAATGAATGGCTCCCAGACCTTGAGTCCCCTCTAGCAGCACTTTGTAAACCACCTCTGCACCTTCTCCTCTTTTTGGAAACCAAATCTTTTCGTGACCAGGAGCAAGTAACTCTTTTCCCACTCTGCTGCAGCTCCATTTGCATGCCAAGGAGAGAATCACAGAGATGAAAAGCACTGTATTTACTGTGCAAAGTCCAACACATAGCTACGAGCACCACGGTAATGCGGGTAATGGTAATTCCCGGATAAAAGCAGTGTTTACCTGGATGGAAGGGAAGGTCTTATTGTTCTCAGTGCTGTGTTCCCCTGGAATGCTGCCTGCTGATCTTCCCTCACATTTGTATCTGAAGCGCATGCCCCTTTGCCTGGGTTGCTCAAATATTTCAATGTAGGGCTCAGGGCCACCTTAAAAATAAAATATTTTCAATGTTAGGACACAGCAGAACTTAAAAAGCAACAGAAGATGCAAGAATTAGAATTTCTAGACTTCTGATTTACATTACCATCTTTCCACTTGGTCTACCTTGTCAGACAATCTACTCTTCATTTTTACATACATGCACACATTGAAGGTGGGAGGCAAGGGAAGAGAACAGATTTGGATGAAACATCCATGGCATCAATGCCATGGAAGCAATTAGCAAAAAAAAAAAAAAAAAACCACCCCTCCATCTCATCTAGAACTTAAGTTTCTTTTAACCATCATAGAATACATGTCTGAAGAAAGAATATTTTATTCAACAAAACCGAAATCAAATTTTGAGGGAACAATTTGATATTTTTAGGAATAACACGGCTTTAAGAATGCCTGTCCTCTCCAAGCACTGGTACCGCCAACTGCTGTGCTCTCTTAAGCATCCTCTGAAAGTGAAGATGGCTGCTCAGAATTGAATTATTTAGTTCCTATCACAGTGCAGCAGCAGAAACTATTCAAATTATGCAAAAAAAAAACCCCACTCCACTAGGTGTAATACTGTCCCTGTGAGTTCAAAAAATACCTGATTGCTCGTATTGAATTCTACATTTTGAGCTGCCCATCTCCCACAGGGCTGCTTTCTAGTTGCAGTATCTCCCCAGACAATAAAATCTCAGAAAGCTTTTGGGCAGTTGTCAAAGGGGAGGTTTTCAAGAAACACAGGGTGATAGCTGAGAATAAGAGACAGCAGAACTCTTAAATGGGGGGTTAGAAAGCCATTAACTTAGCAAGATCCTAAGTACTTTTCAAGTGATGTTTTATTGCCAGACAGTAACATGCTATTTAATATATCTCACAGAGAGCATCAAACAGGACAGACAATCAAACAGTGACAACAGTGGGATGGCATGTGAAAAACAAACAACAGAAGCTAAGCAAATATTGCTGAAGTTGAATCATCACAGTGCTACACGATCAGAAGAACATAGCTTATGGAAATGTCTACTGAGCTTCTGTCATCTTCATATAATAGCATTCTCCTCAAGCAAGGCTGAGCATCACAAACAAACAGGACAGACAATATCCTGTGGCACAGCACTGAAAAAAAAAAGTGCTTGGACTTCAACATAATAAGCAAAACAGTTATTAAATATATTGAAAGTGCTGAAAGGGTAAAAGAACCCCTACTTCCTTTTGCCCAAGGTCTATGCTGCCGGTGAGTCCACAGCACATGAGTTCTGGCAAAGACGTGGATTCCAATCCTAACTCCATAATAAAGGCTCCTCTCTTTTGCTGCACCTAGAATGGTTTAGGTACCTCTGCCAACACAAAGCTTGAACTTTATGCCTGGGATTTGTTGATCGCAAAACATTTCCAGTGCAGCAGCAGTTCATACCCAAAGTAGGAAAATATTATAACCTAAAAGAAAGTAATCAAGAGCAGCAGAGAAAGGATGGATGGAAAGAACTACATCTGAGACGTCGCCTCAAGTCTGACCTGAATGCACATTTATCTGTCCCACACCTACAGGCAGTGGTGGAACTGCATCCGCCACAGTGTGAGAGCAGCTCCTGTGCTGGGATGGTCTTCAGCAACTGGAGCCTCTGCAAAACCCACAAAAGCACAGTGCACTTCACTTCAGACTGTGTTTGGGGTCAAAAAGCACAGTGCACTTCACTTCAGATTGTGTTTGGGGTCAAAATCCTTGGGAACAGTGCTTCAGGACTCTTTATTGACCTTTCTAACAGTCAGTCAAAATCCAGTTCCTAAACTGATCACCTTCCATCAGGTGAATTTTAAATAACTTTTTCATCACCAGCCATGAACTGTCCCATTAAATACACATTAGCCACTAGCCTAGGTGCAGTTACTTAGGAGGATGGCCCCTTTTCTAGATACTTCCCAGCTCATATCTAATCTCTCCTCCTTTAGATGAGCTTTGCATATTTTCTCTTTCTGGAAAACAAGCGAGTCCAGCAAAAGGAAAGGGGAAGAACAGGCATCAATAACAAAAAAGGCTAGAAATGACGTAAAGCTGGTTTCAGAGAGAGCAGAAGTCTGAGCTTCTCACAGAGCCACGCTCACACATCTGTGCACGGCTATTTTACTTTGTGACACTTCAGTTTACCTATGCTATTGCATAGATCAGCACAAATACAGACACGCATCCATATACTGAATTTAAAAATCTGTTTTACAAGTCAAAATGACAACATTGCAGCAAAGTGCCTACTAATCTTCTTACTGGGAGATTCTCATGCTCACATAGCTGCTAACCAGACATACAGCACACCCACAGACATTATATATTTGTCAAAACTAGCCAGAGCCTCGCTGCTTGAAACTACAGGAGTGCAAACAGTTGAGGTCTTTAACTCTTGCTGCCTTAACCAACAATTTCCCTTCCCGTTCTATTAATACTCGCTTGAGAGGGCTATTTTCTCACCCATTAAGAGCCTTTTATTTTAAAACTCTGGGCTCTTTACAGGGCTGTGGTCAAAACAAATGTCCTTGAAGGTAAACCCACCACTCAGCAGCAGGTGTGTGTGTGGGAAAGTAAAGCTCAGTGACGCAGCAGCCTCCAGAGATTAAACATTAAACTTCATTTCATCTTGGCTGCCTCTCTCTCTATTCAAGAATCACGTTATCATCTCTGCTGTGATTATCAGTGTCATCGTGTTTTGTGCAGAGAGGAAACACATAGAAGTGTTTGTGCAAACAAGAGCTTATAACCAGCACTCTGCAGCCAAGTGTCCAGCGTTCCCTATTTCCCTAAACCAGCAATGAGAAATGCACAGCTACTCACTCGTATTACCTGCCTGCCCACAACTACTCCATAAAGCATTTGAAATGGAAGAAAAGAAAAAAATCTAGCTAATCCTTCATCTAAGTTCTTAAGAGTTTAATTTGTCTTTGTAATTAATTCTAATTGCCTATACACATGCTAGCAACAGAAACACTGTGCTACACATCACAACCTGCCTGTCATTTTTTTTGTTATTAAATTACTTTTTGCCCCTCCTGCTCTGAACACAACACTGAATAATTGTAAAGGGAATACAGGAGATCAAGTGTCCCAATTATATCCATAAGGAAAAGGTAAAAGCAGAGACAGCTCCAAGAGTTCAACCAGTTTATGCTCATTCAAGAACTGAAGGCTGTTTTATTCTCACATTTTGAGCAATACAAAGAGGAACAAAAGGACAGTCCCTAAAACCCAGAACAAACTTCCATCAGACCTCTCCATAACAAGAAACCCGTGGTGCTTTAAAGTCTAACACAGCCTGTGCCATGAGGAAAGAAGTGTGACACGCTGCCACCAAGCAAAGTGACAAGAGTTCTGCCTCATTCCTTTGCTCCAAGCACGCAGGCTCTGGAGGAACTGCCCGATTTGTCATTTTCTTGCACGCTAGAAGTGCCCGGTGAACAGACTCTCCATCAACATCTGCGTGTGAAAGCAGAGCAGCTGTGGGTCTTTGTGGAAGATGTGAAAGTATCACCCGAAACCCTCCGGCCCGAGGGAGACACAGATGGGAGAAGCGTCGCCCTTTAACTCTGATGTCACTGCTCTGAACAAATCCCCGGTGGCCCTAAGTGTGTCTTTTCTAAAAAGCAAGAATCTATCCACTGTAACCTTCTGCAACACCTCAGGCACTGAGGGTGAAAGCTTTGTTACAACACACTCCAGTTTAAGCAAAATCACTGGAAACACAACACGATTTGATTTGAAAAAGCAGTAATCTACCTACGTCTCCATAAACTGCACAAATTCTAACAGACACCAAAAAACGCTCATGAACTTCCTCTTTACTATCATGTTACATTACAAAACGGCAACTAAAAAAAAAAAAAAAACAACGACAAAAGCTAGCTAGTACCAGGAAGTTATAAACTTCCCCCGCTAAAAAAAATTCCTTATCTGGTTCCTAATTACACTGAAAATACATAAAGACATGAAGAAAAAAAACCCCGAAACTGTTCTCTCCTGCTTTATTGTTGCCACTCTAAAATACATAATGACATTTAAAGCACAAGCCCAGCTGTTTTCTCTCTATGTTGATAGCTAGCACACCTATATACTTATCAGGAGTGAAAGTTCATACCTTGCTAAGTGAGAACAGAAAACACACACACACACCCAAGTTCTGAAGAGCAGCTTTGGCTAGAAATACTATTCTAATTAATACAGCCAAGTTTTAAATTCAGGGGCTTTTTTTTAACCCTAAGAAAGATACCAGAGAGACGCCTCCCGAAAGGATGACAAACTCGGTTTAATTTAGCCTCTAGAAACTTAATTGCGCTTTTTGGTGTAATTTCTCAAAGCACGATCCCTTATCTGCGTTACGTTTGCATGTGTGCCACCACTGTTTCTCATTCATTTGCATGCTCACAGCCGAGCTCCGGTGCGAGCAGGATCCCGGCGAGCATCACCCAACCTTCAGCCCGTTGTCTCCAGCCCAGACACGAGCCCCGCGCGCTTCTTTAGCACCAAAACCACACCACGCCACAACTTTAAGCCTTAAAAGAGACCCATTCGAAACGCAACAGCCTCGTCTGAACATCGCAGTGAGAACCCCCGCGGGGACCAGCGAGGGAGGGCGAGGAGCGCCCGGAGCCCCGCGGGGCCG
>JAHLSL010000010.1:4134800-4167880 GCA_025920805.1 Petroica traversi
CCGCCCCGCCCGGGCCAGACAGCAGTGCCGGGAAAAGATCCCCGTGGCACAGACGCCGCTGCGGGCTGGAGCTGCACGGGGAAGGCAGGCACAGGTCTGTACTCCGGTCCTGCCCTGCCCGGCAGCCAAAAGTGCTAAGGAAGAAGTTGGAGTCCCGATTTCAGAGCGCGGCAGGTACGCCGAGAGCCCCTTTCCTTCCATACCCTCACCCTTGCAGAGCATCGCTCCGACACCCCGCTCTGTCAGCCTCGAGAAACCAAGCGCTCTCGTTATCCATCTTTTCCTCGGTTGCATGGAGCGTGGTGGTCAGCCTGGAGAAGGGAAAGCTCCAGGGAAAACTGTATTGCACCCTTCCAGTCAAAGCCCTTACGGGCTTTGTAAGAACGGACAAGGATAGACTTTAACCAAGGCCTGTAGCGACACGACAAGGAGGAATGGCTTCAAACTGACAGCAGGCAGGGTTACATGAGATATTGATAAGAAATTCTTTAGTGTGAGGGTGGGGAGGCACTGGAACAAGCCCCAGAGAAGCTGGGGATGCGCCATCCTTGGAAGTGCTCAAGGCTGGGCTGGATGGAGCTTGGAGCAGCCTAGTCTGGTGGAAAATGCTGCTGCCCAAAGCAGGGGGTTAGAACAAGATGGGCTTTGAAACCCCCTTCCAACCCCTTCTGTGCTTCAATAACTAAGCTAGTTTAGGGATAGATCAACATTGCAGGTAAGGGGAAAAAAGTCACCAACAAGCTGATTAAGTCACAATGATCAATTCTAAATCCACCAAACCTTCAGAGCATCCCAGATCCTGAATCTCACAGCTTGCCCCAACTCAGTCAATTGAAGCAAAGGAGAAGGACACGGGGAACAACCCCACAGCCTCATGTTTGGATCTGGTGGGGAGGTCAGAAACAAACAAATCTGGGGGGAAATTTAAAAAACGCAAAGGAACAGGAAGGACACACCTAGCTGTGGTGTAAGACTGCTTCGTTAACAACAAAATTTAAATTTTTTCTCAAATCTTTACTCTGGGAGTAGAATGAACTGTCCCACGTGAAAATGCAGTTAAATCAATTAGTACTCCTGAAAAAGAAAGGTTAATAAAACAACAAGAAATACCTGAAAGTATGGTCACGTAAGATACAAAACCAATAAGTTTCTATTCTTTTCACTATCCTATTTCTAAAGCTAAGGTTATTGGGATATACAGAAATGAACCACAGCTGAAAATGCTGTTCTGTGATCTGCAAATTCATACAACAACCCATGTAACTAAACAGAAGAGGCTGCCTAATGCTTATTATTCTTCCTGCTCTGTAGTCCATCTAAACAAGACTTTTCTTTAAAACCTTCATTTTGCTTAACTAGCCTCATATTTCCTATAAATGAAACTTTCTCCACCCTACAAGCAAAACTTTCTTTTTTTAAGATCCATGGTCAGTCACATGATAGGATTGTTGCACCCCTGTCAAATTATAATTGAAATTGGAGTAGAAGAATCCTAGGGAGCATACAGGATAATCTAAATGTCTGTGACATTGGCCCTAGATGATTAAAGCAAAGAAAAACTACAATATTCAGATAATAAAATAATTCTATGGCTGTGGGTTAGTTTCTTGCCAGAAGACTGTAAGTCGGTATTTTCTTTCCCACAAAAAATCCAAAACTAAACAGAAGATATAAATCAGCAGTGCCCTAAAAATATGGGGAATTCAGACTAGACTTCTACATCTTGAGGGATTTCTTGAATCCCCTATGATTGGTGATGTACAATAAAGCAGGTAAGGGGTCTAATATCCTAAATCAAGCTTAGACTTTACAAGCACACATGACACCAAAGCATGAGCTGACAAAGAGACCACAAATAAAACTCTGCTGCTTTACAACAAAGGCAGCAAAAATGAAAAAACACAACTTGAATGCTCTCTGCTAAGTACCACATCCAACCACAGTCAGATCATATTAGAAAATACTTCGGGTTTTTAATTGATAAGCAGGTGGGGCAAGTTTTGTACAAGCCTTCCTTCACAGGGCTGAACAACCACAGAGATTCTCCCAATTTGAGGGCATCCCTGCAGATCACAGGAGCGACCTGGATAGGATTTTTAAAAAGAAAGGGGTGCAATTCCTCTGGGATAGCTGAAGCTGTAGATATGTGTTTGTTAGTACAGATATATGAAGTGAGTAAATACTTTCCCTTACTTGTCTTCAGGCCAGTTTTCCAAATCTCTGAGAGTGACATTTCAGAAAAATAGCGCCATTTCAGAAATAATTAATTTAGGTGCTTCCCTAAATACAGTTTATGTCCCTGGTTCCCACTTATTTCTCCAGTCCATGGCAATACTGAGTAAACACAGACAAGGGGACCAGGGAGACTGGCTCAAAACAGAATTTCTCATTTCTTTAGAAAGAAAATGTTATTGTAGGGTACACAGTCTAAACCGATGTGAAATTAAGGGCAGTATTCCAGGCAATACAAATACCATGTTATGACTAAAACACAATAAACATTCCCTCCTTTTCCCAGCTCTTTTGAACTCTAACTCTTAGGGCTTGCAGGAACAGGCTACTCAAAAGATAATCCTTAAGATTGCACGTTCGAAATTGAGGTGGCATCTCTCACACACACACACCCACCAGTGTCTTCAGTACAAAATGCTCCCTCATGCTATTTTTCAGAAGAAATATGAATAGATTGCACCTCTTATGGCATCGCAAAAACTTTAAGTCTATCCCTCCCTTCAAATGAAAAAAACTTGTGATAAGGGGACAACCAACCACATGAAGCTTCATTGTATAGGATCTATGTGCTCCTATCATCAGAACACACAGACTGAACAAAGTTCTTGGAGGAAGGGCAGCATGAAAAGGAGATGTTTTCTTGATGATTCTTCTCCAGCAGTAGCCACAAGCCTATGGCCAGGGAAAAAGCACAACAGTGGGACAAAATGAGCTTTTAGTCTAAGACCAGTGTAGCTACTTTATAAAAGATTAATGTTCCTAAACTCTATGGAAACCAAGAAGCCTTCCCCAAAAAAAAAGGCAAATTCCTGAGCAAATGAAAGAGGCCTTACTCAAAGTCGTGCATGAGGATATTCCTCTATTCCTGACTATCCTGTGTGCAATTCTGCTCTGCTGCAGGAATCCCTGGCACAGGGATTGTCCCGGGAGAGCGAGGTGAACTGGAGGATTGCAGTCTGGCTTTGGCAATCACAGAAACCTCGTCACAGACCCTGACGTGAGGTGTAAGAACATGTCATAGCTTCGGGTATATGCAGATCTCTGCAAAAAGCAGGACGGACTTCCCCTCCTGCAGCATTGCATAACAAAAGCCAGGTGCTTCACTACTATTTTTGTCAGCTGACTTTGGCTATAGCCAAAGGCGAGATACCAGCATTCCTAGGCCAGTCTGATCCAGTGCTTCACTTCCTGTCTTCTAGTTAAAGCAAATGTTTTAAGATCCCGTTTCTCTCCACTTACCAAGTCCAAAGACAGCTCCTCTCTCCTGCTTTTCACTGGCTGCTGGCACTAGCACAGTTCACTGGCACTAGCACAGTTAACACCTACATTGCTATAAGAAATAAAGCTCCTGTTCTAGCAGGGAACATCATGGGACAAGCAAGGGTAGAGTGGAGGGATAAAAAGGCAGCACTGAAACCTCCTGCAGCAGAGGAGTGTGTTTGATATGGTATTTGTCAAGCCTAGGAGATGGCTCTTGAGTGGTGCTTAGCACAGGCATTGCCCAATGAAGCCGCTGTGATAGGAGAGCAGCACAGACAAACTGTTAAGTCCTTATTTCCTGTTCCCAGCTATCTGACTGCCATCAGAGATAAGGCCCTTGTCACTGGCCTGGTTAAGCAGACATTAAGGTACTCTCAGCATGTGGCTCTCCTAATAAAGTGTATCATACTAGGAGTAAGAATAGTATTAATAAAATCATTCCCTTCTCTCCTTTATGGAATTAATTTAAGTCCTGCTTTCTTGTCCACTGTATCTCAAGCCTCACCTACTGCCAGATTAGAAATTTCCAATCCTCTATGCCTTAAGAAACCTTGTAATGTTTGAAGTATGTTTTTTTAATCTCAAAGGCATCTTACTTAAACAGTGTCAGACCTTTTGGTGGTTAAAGCTTTTGTGGTTATTGGTCCTGAGGAAGGTTCCAATGCAGAAGCCATTCTCAAAGAAGTCATGGCTTCCAGATTAATGATAAACTCAAAGATTGTTCAAGTCATTCTGCTGGAAACTTCCCTGTACCACACTTTGAGTTTGTTTGACATAGAACAATGCCACTGTGCCTCCCTCAAAATAGGGTGGAGAGAAAGGAAATGCTAATAGAGAAAGGTTGGTCTGGTGGATAAGGCACAAGGCTGTGATTCAGGAGACTGGAATTTGGCTCTTGGCAAGTCAGCCTTTCTACTCTTGGGCAAGTCGTTTAATTCTCTAAGCCTCAATTTCCCCAACAGAAATCAGAGAAGATACTTCCTTGCTCCCACACTTCTGCCTCACTCACTCATGATGCAACCTCTTCAGGGGATGAAGCACTCGTTACATGACAGAGCCAAGCACAAAATGATGATAGTTAAATGAACAATGGGGCAGCATCACAAAAAGACAGTGTCCCCTCTTTGTCTCCTTCCATACAGATAACTCACTCCTGTGTGTTCCCAGCACTCCTTTGGAGACACAGGAGCTTGCTGAAAAGTAACCTGGAGGAAACAAAATCATTGTTTTTTTTTCTGCTGGCTCAGTTTTTTTACTGAGCCAGTTCCATGTACAATCAGAGAAGTGACTCTGCCAGCAGGAAGGAATGTGGTGGCACCAAGGCCAGAACAAATTTCTGGAAGACAAATTTGGGCAGAGGTGCCTGCTTCCTGACAGAGTGCTAACGTCATGGAACTGTAGCATAACACTATTTTTAGCCTGAGAAATTGATAAACCTCCCTGAAATTTCTAATTCACACCCCTTCCTTCCCAGAGTTCACATTCAGAGCAGAACTTCTCAGACACTCTCCTCTAGACCTCTCAAGTGTTTCCTATTCCCTTCTGCTCATCCCAGTGCTATAAACACATACCACAGTTTGGGAGTTGCATTATTTAACAGATAAACACTTTAAATGTTTGTTGGCAGGCAAAGAAAAAGATGGAGTAGTGTTTTCATTTTCCACTGTGCTACATAAAAGCCTCTCATTACAGTGAAGCTGATTTAGTGACTTCTGGTCACTACAACTGCAGACTCCTTCTTTGTGCCACAGTCAGGATTCACCTGTTGCAGTAGAACTGTAGGTAGAGGATTTAGGGAAGAGATGAGCTCAAGCTGAGCAGAAGGAGCTAACTCAGCAGCAAACAACCTTTTCCTGCCCAGGATGATGTTTTTCAAAATAGATTACCTCTATAAGCCAGATCACTGTTGCTGCTTTCAATGAGAAGCCACAAAACATAAGGAGGCAGAAGGAAGGATGGGAATTGTCCTTTAGTTTATAATGAAAACTGCATATTAAAAATATACAGGCAATGCCTCTATACCTAAAGAAATTCTGCTGCTCCCCAAAACTCTGGAATACACCAGCCAGTCATCGTGGACTGGATCCACTACAGAGGATAACAGTCGCTCATTCAGGTTTTTATTACACGACTTCCCTTTTTCCTCAGGTTTCACAAGGAGTTGAAGCTACTTAACATCACCTTGAGCTTCAAGAATCTCAGTAGTCTATCTACAGCCAATAATCAGAATCAATTAGGTAGGAAAAGACCTTTGAGATCAGAATCCTATCTTTGACTGAACTCTGCCTTGTCAAGCAGACCATGGCAGTGAGTGCCACATCCAGCCTTTCCTTAAATACCTCTAGGGCTGGTGAATCCACTGGGAAGCCCATTCTAATATCTAATCACCCTTTCTGTGAAGAAATTCTTTATCATGTCCAACACAAACACCCCCAAGTGCTGCTTAAGACTGTCCTCCTGTCCTATAGCTGCTTGCCTGGGAGAAGAGCCCCCCCCCCCCCACCCCAGTGTCCTTTCAGGGAGCTGCAAAGAGTGACAAGGCCACCTTAATGGGGTGGAAAAGGTACCTTGATTTCAGTAGAAATACAGCTCCCCTTAATTTGACGTGTCACACCTTAATTTTCACCCTCTCCTGCTGCCCTGATTTGTGCAGTTAAAGGATAACACCCAGGAATGACAAAAAGTGACACCACTCTTCTTTTCGGGCCAAAGGTGAACACACAACACCTTCTGGGACGAGTTTACTCATCAAGTCCTCCTACACATGCAGAGCAAGCCTGCAGTTTGTAAATTGGCCACTACACATCTTATCTGGCCTTGCATTAGCCCTGTCTTACACACTGCCCGAGGCTGTGTGTCACAGGTGCCACCTCACCAGCAGTAACCGGCCACAAGCAACTTGGTGTAAGCCACAACCAGGCTGCTCACCCCCACTGCTGTCTGCACGTGGTGCCTGAGCATCCACTTCATTTCCATGCTGCAAGAAAATAAAATAATTGAGATTTACTAACAAGACCTATGACTTAGTAAGGCCACCATTATTAGTCTGAGCTTTCTGAATGACAGGGTTGAAAGCCCTTGATTTCTCACCCAGAGAGCAGTGATTAGTTTTGCTGTTTCATTGTCTTGTTCATTTGGCAGTTGCTACATGACTTGTCAATTTGGCTTTCAGGATGTTTGGGGAAAGTTCGACATGTTTTTTGTAATCGATGTTGTGGTTAACCTCTCATAGAACAATGAGTTTGATAAATACTCATTCAGCTGCACAGGATTTCCACTTGTGAGCCTTAATATTGCTGAAAACAGAAGAAATCCAAACAACATCCTCTGGATTTTCAATCTGAAATTTTGTGCCTTAGGTACAGGGAATGTGTCAGGCACCATAAGACTCAGAACATTTTCAGATACCTGAAAAAAATACTCCATGTACCTTACTCACTGTATGCTAGTAAAGAATACACGTATCAATCTGAAGTTTTTTTCATTAATAAGAACATTAAGCCAAGAAGAAGACTAATTCTTCAAGAGATCTCTTGTGCAATACAAATCCAAAAAAAAAAAAAGGGAACTGAACAGATTTTTTTACTCTGTGCAGTGGAAATAACAGCTCTAGACACAGCCTGTTGAATGGAAACACAAAAGACCCCACAAGCTGCTTCTGGCAAGTACATGCAGGAACCAGAGGAAGGAGAAGGCCTAACCCAAGAAAGAGCTGACAGAAAGGAACCAGTAGCCAAAAGGATTAATTAGAACAAAGGCCAGAGTTGGCTGAAGGTTAATGTCATTTACAAAGCTGAATATAAAGAAAAGGCAACTGCTTTATGGACAGGTTCCTTAACAGGCAGTTGTAAAAAAGACAAATTATTAAAGCCACTGATGTCCCAGCTCCACTTCTGATTAGTCTCCAATGAGACCCTGGGTTGCAAAGCTAACCTGTTCAGTTTTTTGTTTCTCACAGGCTGACATGTATCTGCTACCTAAATGTCTCCATTGTGCAGCCCCATGGATTCTAAGATAAGCATTTCAGGCTCCAGTATCAAAGGAGCAGAAAGTAAGGAATGGAGGGCATTTGGAATGAAATCTCTGATTACAGGTCCACTGGCTTTTCTCCAGGCTGTCACAGCAGCTTGTCCCTTAAGGGTAACACTCTTGGCTTTGTGGCATCTCAATAAATAACCCCCCCCCCGTGGTGACCACCACGATTTCCTCACAGGGCACACAAACCCTGCTTCCCTCACTGCTCCAGTACTCCTGCTTTACTGCTTCTCCCAGAACAAGAGAGACAATATTTCCATGAGCAAAGATGAGAGCTTCAGTTCCTGTGCACTATCTTCAGCTCTCATCTCCAAGAAAAGTAGCCAAAGAGAGTTGACTGTGCCTTTTCCAGGAGTTTCCATTAAAAGGAAACCTGCATAAATAACCATTTGCATAACTGAAATTAAACTGAGACCAACATTCCTGTCGAATTTGAAAAGCATTTCTGTCCATATACATAATAATTTGCTTAAAAAGAAAAAAATCAGACAAAAAGCCAAATCTATAGGTCTGAAGAAGTTTGTTACTTTTTAAAAATACAGCTATTTCAGTTTTTCTTACTACATTCTTGTACCATGTAAAAGCAAAATCCTGTGAGTAAACTAATCCAGATTTAATACCACTCCAAAGTTTTAGAGATACTAGAGACTCATAGTTCAGTAAGAGAGGAACCAAATCTATTCCCAAAGGCATGAAGTGAATTCTGTTGCTGGCTGATTCCAGGAGATTCAGACATGGTAATAACAGAGACAACTTGCCTAAAGTAAAACTGGCTACCACACTTAATTAATATTCATTATGCTCCACACCCCCTATATGCAGCCTGCAGAGAGGCTGTTGCAATTGTGGGATTGGGAATGAGACCTGATTCACATCTAGATGTTTTTACTGCCCCAAGTCTCTCAAACTCACCTGACCCACCAAGTGAGACTGTGGTTCCCAGCAGAAAGCTCTTGCTGCAAGGAAAGCTTTGATTCCATCTTTCCTTAACTCCTCCTTTAATTCCAGCTTTCTTTTTCCCAGTGTTAAGACACTTTTGAGATTCAGCTGGAAAGGGCATCGTCTAGACTGTGCTTTGGCCAAGAAAGGTCAAACCAGATGATCTTGAAGTTCCTTTCCAAGACAGCATTCCACTCCATGGCAGATGCTGTCCTGGAAACTGCTGGTGCTACCCTTGTTCACCATTTTCACCTCTTTATTTTGAAACTGTCAGGGCTTTGGGACAATTAGGGGGGGTTTTCATCCTCTGCAGCACAACAGGGATATCTGAGGCTACAGCTCGAGGGCTGCATGGCAGATCAACCTTTACATGTGATGGACTGATTTCTTTTTGGGATTCCTGAGCTTTCTTACGCTACTGCTCCTAATTCTCTTTGCCCATCAGTGGGCAATGTTTGTGTTGTTGGGGTACAAAAAGCCCTTTAGGCAACAGATCTGAAATAATGACATTTCATTCAAAAATCTGCATTGTTTACCTGCTGGATTTTCTAAAACTAGAATTCATATTCCTTTTACATATCTTTATTACACATGATGTTGTTTCTGCCTCCTGAATATGCATCTTTAAGTTTCAATGTCAACATAAAGACTGGAACAGCTATGCAATTACAGCACTTTTTGCTTCTGCAAATATTCCCATGACCTACATCACAAAAAACTCTGGCAGGTGACCCAGTTACTACAGACTTGGTCAGTCCAAGACTTCACACTTGCAACACAGTTAAAACCTTATTTGCAAAACAGCACTGCTGTAACTGGTCAAGTGGAAACCATGTGACCTGCCATGTTTTTAATTGCAATGTAGACAGAACTTTTAATTTACATAGCCTAGGACTAGCATATACTTCTGTTCTGATGCCAGAGGACACCAGAAATGAAGGAAGTGAAAAAAAAAAAGGTAGCCACTTGGATAATTTACTCAGACAATTACTGTCTCATCATTACCATCCCTGCTTAGAAGAATGTTTACTAGTGCCCCTAGAAGAAGAATAGAAAAAAAAAATTACATATACAGCTGAATGGAACCGCAGAATAAATTACATTTAGCATAGCAATTACAGTTTCTCCCAGACTATATGTATTATGAACAGCCTGTATTTGTGTGGTCGACAACCCTGCCTCATAAACATCCCTGTAATTAATTTGAAATAACAAAAACCAGGGGCAAATAAACATGGTGTTCTTTTTGCTCCCTTTACCAGTGTTTGGCTCCTTACCTAGATCCAGGCAGTCCATTCACTGCAGCTGATGGAGCAGAACTCTCCAGCCAGCAAAGAAGAGAAGGACGCAAGTGTGCCAGGGATGAAGGCCACAGCAAGAACCTCCTAAAATTATGAAAACCCAATTGATTGTGGTTAATAAAGACAATACATAGCAAAGTAGCTACTGCTTAATTATATGTTACTGAAGGGTTTTTTTCCCTCTCCTTAACAGCCATTCTATGCTCTAGCAACTCTGTCCACTTCTCTTTCGCAATATCCTCCCCTTCACAAGCCTCTAACCCACCATTCGTTCAACTTTTGCAAGAGTTCCTGGCTGTCCTCCAACCCAGAGCTTCCCAACACCATGTGCACGGCACTGCTGCATGAACAGATGTTTGGTATCTTCATAAACTCCTGGCCTGGCTCACTAAGATGGAGAGGAGCCACAATTCTCTGTGGTTCCCTTCACAAGGGCAGCTCCATCTTGGCTCAGAACACGCTCAAGCAGAGACTGCTCCACAGCATTACTTGTGAAACATTGGAAAATTCACACTGCTAAAGCTGGAAGAGGGAAGGGGTATGTCAGCTTCTCTCAAACTGAATGTTTTTTAAGCTTTATTTGGGGGGGGCTTTAAGAAGCTCATGAAGCAACAGCACATTCTTGGTGCATGTTCACTGCACTGAACAAGTTGTCATTTCAGGAATAAGTGAATTAAATTTGGGGTCAGGCAATAACACAGCAATACAGTACAGTTAAGAGTCAAGAACCCAATCACATACCTCACTTTCAAACAAGGCTTCCACTTGAGTTGACTGGAATTTTCAGTGATCAAAGTCCATGGCCCTGCAAATGGAGTATTCATTTAAGTATTGAAGTATTGTAAGGGAGATGGATTTCAGAAACTTGCTGTAAACTCTGCCATTCTTTCAGAAAGATATAACAATATACCAGTTCACAAATGTAACATTAATAATGTCTTTAAATAAATATGTACAGTTAGCATCCATTCCTTTTCTGGAGATATTTCTTAGAAAATAAGTCACCCTATTTTTTTTTTTACAGTTTCACTATCAAGAATTACTATCAAGTGATTCCTCCTTACCCCTCTCACTCCCCCCCCAAACCAGCAGGGCATAAGAACTTACCTATGAGCATTTATTAAGGTGTTAACTGGCATCTGGCGGTCCTGTGGCACTGTGGGTGGTACTAAAATTCTTAGTGAGACTTCTTTTTAAGGAGAAACAGGAGAAAATAAGCAGGAGACAAATTTGTGATTTTGTGTTCTTAAGAAGATAGTCAAGGTCTGAAAGGAGAAGTTGTTTAATTTGCAAGCTTATAAAAAAAGCAACAAGAGTGGACTGTCATGTAAACAGTGACTTAAAAATCTAGAGCTGGTGTCAGTAGTCTCTAGAAATACAGAGCCGTTACAAGAGTCCTTAGCCAGATACAGTAACTTATGCATTGGGAATCCCCACTGTGGGCACAGACAACCTGACTCTAAAGAAAAGGGGTCTCACACATTCAGGGAACTTGGTTTCAGTTTCTGGTCTCAGCCACAAAATTTCTGCCTGACCCTTCATAAATGCTTAATCTCCTCCACCTTCAACAGATTCATCTGTTAAAGCAGAAGGAAAGCCTTGGGAAAAAAAAAACACATTATCTTAATTCCAAAACTTAAAATAAGGAACTTTTGGTGGGCAATCTGTCCAATTATTCTGGATAAGAGGTTATCTTAAACATTGGTGTTGGTGGTATCCATTACGGAACAAATAAATCATCCCATGTTTGTCAACAAAATATCTCCTTAAGAAGCAGCTGAAAACCAAAACAATGGAAGCCAAAGAAACAGTGACTGAGAACAGACTGAAAGTACACATATGAGCAGGAGCTGATGAAATAATGTGGTGCTGCTTAGAAGACAATAAGATCCTGTGGTTAGTTTCTATTCTGTAGCCTTAAACTTTTGTCAGTAATGGCTTTGCTTTTGTTTGACGTTTTTAGACCTTTGCACAAGAACAGACCAAAGTGCAGCAGGGTTTCCCCATGACATCACAACCACTGAAATCAGGAGTGACCTTTAAGGCTGAACACATGAGACTTGAGTTTGAACATACAAACCTCTATTTGAGCTGCATAGCTGGGCTGCTGGACAATCCATCTCAGCTCACTTGTTACTGAAAGATGAACTCAAATCAACTTCAAATAACCAGAGTCTAAAATCGAGGTATTACCTTTACTGAATTTTCCCCACTTGAAGTCACAAAGTGTATGAATGGGAGAGAAAATGAACATGCTGCTGATTACTCATTTCTGTAAGAGGAATAGTATTTAGTAAACTGATTGATAATTTTACAGGCATATACCCCAACATTTACCCCAAATTACAGCAAAGTGAACATCTCTGTACTTGCACAATTTGCCATTTGGTGTAAGGCAGGATTTGTTTAGTGGGTGAACAGAGGAACAGAAACAGGGGATTCCCTGGCCTTCTCATTGTTAGTACCTCACTGCTTGCAACACTGTAATTTTCCTCAAAACACGATTCCCAGGGGCGTGGTTTTGTCTCATTTGGTTTTAACTAAATTACTGCAAACAATCAGTCCACAGAAAATACTGTTTCCTTGATTTTCCAGTCGTTCGCAATTTGGCAAACTTGGTAAATGCTTTGAACAAAAGCTATACCGGGTTACTTTACAGACTCTCCCGATGTGTTATCCTACGTAGCAAAAAAGGTACAATTAATTAAAGACCTGTAAAAGCATTCAAAATGAGTGGAGAAAATTCACATATGCTGTACCATCTAGACAAAACCAAAAGTGAATGTAATAGCTGCTTAAAAGTCTTGCAAGAAAGAGAGACTTCAGTTTCAGAAATACAACTCAGACTCAGAATCAGCTTTCAGTTTCCTGACAGTCTAATGCCTGTTTTGTTTGAGAGAGCAGAAAATGCAGAAATATGAAGTAGCTGGTACTTCTTTAGTTTAGTTATTAGAAGTCTCTGTTGGATTGCTCATTATGACAGGTTTATGCCTTTCTTCTTAAGGCTGTACACAAAAAATGAAAATTCAGTATCAAATAAATAAAAGAGGGAAAAACAATCTAACAAAATCACAACAAACATCATTCCAAAGCAGCGCTGAAGGTATTTAGCAAAAAATAACACAGCAAGTGATTCCCAAAACCTCAGCTTTTCTTCCTTGTGTGCATCCACTTAGAGTAGGTGGGATAACTTTCTACTCTGGCCAAGTGACCACACTGGAAAAACAGAGCAGAATTTCAACTGCAGGGATAAAAGAAATTCCAGCATGTTCTAGATTTAGTACCTACTTGCTTAACTCCATTTTGTTTTCATCATATTATCATCAACACATATTGTTGGTTGCAACAAGTCAACACTTCCTATTTTATGGCCACATTTTCAGTTACTCCCAGTTTGCCAACACCTTTTCTTCACATGATCACATACACTACCCCCTAAGACTATTTTTTAGGAAAAACAGAACAAATGTGACTCAGTCATTTCTACGAATGACCATGGGGAACATAGGCTTTAACGATATTCAAAGAATTCTTAAAACTTTTAATAAACTTCTTTGCATTTCAGAAACAGGGACATGAAATTTAGTAAGGAGGCCACACTGGTGTCACTACTGGGATTTTTTTGCTCTTCCTTGGAAGAGATTGACCTTGCACACACTTGCCAGGCTTGCTTTTAGTAGTCTAAATTTTCAGCTTTCTCTCCATTGCAGAGAGTGAGCTGGATAGTGCCTGCAGTAGGCAAGTGATTGCCAGGCTGCCACAGGCTGAAACTGAAACATGGTAGGATATTTCTCCACTGGCTTCAAGACTCACAGGAGTTTTACTCATTATTACCGAATAGCACATTACCCAGCTCAAATACAGAAAGAGGGACTCGGGTTAGAAAGGGAAATGGGAATTATTAGAGAGAAAAGGAAAGCAGGCAAGAGTTTGAGATTTGAAGAAATGAAAAAAAAAAAAAGATGAGGTAAGAATAAGAAAAAAGTTGGGAGAAGACAGCAGGAGGATTCAGACAGTCTCTTCCCAGGAAAGAGGAACTGCCTAAGGATGAGCAGCAGTCTGTATCAATTTCTTGAAGGTCAGACAGCTGAGAGTTTAACAGGCTGTGTTTTCCAGAATGAGAGAAAAATCAGCCCCCAGACCACTGCTTTTTCAAGATCCTCCCATAGTAACACCCAAGGTCCAGCAGCTTGGAGCCCGGAGCCCTTGGACCATGCCCAGGGCTCAGCACCCCGGGCAGGGAGCAGGGGGCTGTGGGTGTCACCCCAGGCCGGGTGGCAGCAGCCCAGGGCGGCAGTGACGTTCTGAGGTGGCCGTTCCCGTTCCCGGTGGCCACACGCAGCACTGTCACAGCACACGCAGCCCTCAGACCCACCCACCCCCGGAGCAGGAAACCGCCCCGGGGTGGGACGGCCACAGCTCCCCTGCGAGCCCCGGGAAAGGGCACGCAGCCCCCACAGCCACCCCCCCGGCAGGTGCCGGGAGGAAGAAGGCAGCAGCCCGCTGAGTTCTCCAGGCGAAGAGGTTTTTTTCCCACATGCTCATGCCCTACGGCCATGTCCTTTGGGACAGGGCTCGGGGCTTGATAGGAGCCCCTCCGCCCGCAGCCACGGCTCTTCATTTACTGGAACAATGCACAGATCACACACTTTATAAGAAGTGTGATGAGGCAATTACAAAAATACAGCCAGGAGTTTTTGCTGGTCTTTTTAGGCTCAACAGTTTATGTCACTAAACATTACATAAGACAGGGTTAGTAAGCCCCCTCTCTCCCACAGTCAAGATTAACAAATTTCAAGATACCTTTTTTCCTCTTTGCTTTTTCCTCATTAATTCTTTTACTTTTTCTCAGTTTCTACAGGAAAATCAATGACTACAGCCAAAATGTAGGTAACTTCACATTAACTGCTTCTTTGCTTGTACCTAATGAGTAAAACCACAGATGTTAATTCCTGCAAGGGAATTTCTTGTTCAAAGTTACTAATCAGACACAATTTCAATGCAGAGCTGCTCCTCATGGAAGAGATTGAGATGAGGGACTCATGCTCATGCCAGACACCCAGCAAGCAGCTAAGAAAGCAGAGAGAAAAGAGCATTTGGAGGAAGTCTGAAATCAAAGAGCCTCCCTCAATGAGTCCTCATGCAGGAGTAACTTCCCTTTCAATCACTTCAACAGAGGAGAACACTGAAGTAGAATAAGTTTGAACTTTATTTACAAACAGCTGAATTCTAATCTGCAGAGTCCTGGGGCAGCATCGAACTTCTGCAACATCCAGGGAAACTCCAGAACACTGACATCACTTAACATCACCCTTGACATGTTTTATGTCAAGATACATTAAGATAAGACGTGTAAATCACCAATGGATCAAGTCTGAGAAACTAGTAACCTAAATTCTTCCTGAATGTTCTTCTCAAAACCCTGAACGTTCTTCTTAAAACCCTAAGAGGGAGGAAGAAAATTTAAAAAAAAATTAAAAAGAGCAATTAGAAAATAACCACAAAGCAAGAATAAAATTAAAATTATCTGTGTAAAGGTATATCCATTAGCTAGGTTAGTTTTGTTTAAGAAGAGTTGCATAAGTGCATGTGTTGACATGGAGCCTATGGGAAAATCATCCCTTAAACAGTCTTGGAATACTCATGTGGAAGAATTTAAAAGCATGGGAGTATTACAGCACTGTAGTCTACTACGAAACATTTCCCATACTAGTTTTGCTGTTTATCTTATCACCTACTTCAGCTTTAGTTCCTTCAAATTCATGATGGATTTTTATTTACACAGCTGCTGAAGTTGTACACCTACTGTAACTACACAGGAGTGACAATGTTTGAGCAGCACTGTTTTAGAACAGGTCACAAAACTGAGGCAACCATTTTATAAACCCAAGATGCAGTTCTGCTGAAAGCTACTTAAGCAATGCTTAATTCTAACCTGTGACTAAATTGAAGTCTTAAGGTTTGGGGGGTTTGGAGGGTAGAAGGAAGAACAAGGCCTCTCAAACCCACTAAGGTCAATTTATAAGGGATCAATTGCATTTGAAGCAAGCTGGAAACCAGAGAATAAGGGAAAAAACAAGTAGATTGTGATAAATACAGTCATGCTTTCTCCACAGGTTTGGGAGAGTAGCAGCAGAAGGAATGCTAAGGAGTTTAGACACGAAAAGATAGGTATCACCCTCTTATTTCTTTACAGTCCTTCAGTCTTGTCACTAAGGCAGATACTTAAGATGTTTAGAGCTCAGATTTGCTCTTTAAGACAGGCAACTCATTTCAAAACAATTCAAGGGTATCTTTGCCCACGTATCAAACTGGGACTTGAGCAAGTTTGCAAACTGCACAATTCAGAGAGCATTACATCAAGCCTCAGATCTACCAGAAGCAGGAAAGCAAAGCAGTGTTCCTGGTCTCCTCAGATTTACTCCAGCATGGCAGTTCAGTGGTAGATTTGGCAGTGTCAGGTTTACAGCTGGACTCTAACTTAAAGGTTTTTTCCCAGCCCAAATGATTCTATGACATTATAATTTTGTAGAACACTTTTTTCTGGTACCGCCTTTCTCCCATCCCTTAAGAGTTGGTTTACATTTTTTAAGTAGATCCCAACTACACTAAAAAAAAGAGACTAAAGATTTTAAATTTCGATTTGAAGACAGTTTTTTACAGTACATACAAAAATACTCTGGAGAAACAACTTACAAGTTCACTTATGAAACCACCAAATTATCAAGAAATTACAATAGAGAAATAGCAGAATACTTGTTTCATATAATCAGAATTTCTCCCCACCCCCCAAAACCTCTAATGCACTTAGCTGGGTAAGCAGTGTTATCAGTTTACAGAACCAGACTCAAACTACTACAGGTTTTCATGTAAGCATTCAGAACAGCTCACAGGGTTTATCTGAAACCACTTTCTGCATGCAGCTTGCAGGTGGGCAGTAGTGTCAGGACAGCCCCAGCTGTAGCAATGTTTCAGTGCATCTTCAGCTGTGTGTGTTCAGAGCTGGGCTTTACTACCCAGTGACACAAAAAACCTCTCAAGTCTCATGCTGGAGCAGTCTTGAGACAAAAAAATATATCCGATAACACAGCATGGGACATGTCTATCATCTCCATACCTTGGTAGCCTCCTCTGCTGCATTTCCTTCAACACTGAAATCATTTATGGGCCTCCATGGGAGGCAATACCTGTGTAGTGCATGGCAGTGCAAGACAGTGGAAGGCTGCAGGCCAAGGAAGCTGAGCACCATTGTGAGAGAAGCACAGCAGTGTGTGTGCCAAATGGGAAAACAATTGGAGATAAGAACAATACATGCCCATGGATCAGGCAAGCACAAATGAATACAGGCACCTTCATACACACTTGAAAACAGAATGTGGTTGCAGCAACTAATAAACCCTGATGACATCCATTCTGAATCCAAGGCACAGGACAGGCTGGTTTTTTAGCTGTTTCAGCTGGTGACAATTTAGACCTTTTAAAAACTCCTAAAGGCAACTGTTACAAGCACATGCAAAGAGTATTTCAACAGGCAGCATGCATCTAACAGTATAAAAATAAGACCATGATTTTAACTGGTCGGTTACAGCATGGCCACAGTAAGCTTCTACCTTTGTTAGTAACTACAACAGGCATTCAGAATAAGGACTGGTAACAAGTGATTATCCTCTTCACCTGGAGAGCAACCACTTACCCATTAAGGGTAAGTTTGATGGATCTTTTAATAATACGAATGCTATTTGTTGGAACAGGAGATGAAGCATCTGGCAGTTCTTTACTGGAAAGCCTCTATAACACAAAAACATGCCACAGAGAAAAAAGAAAAAAGGAATTTTTAATTAATTAGTTATTTTGTTTTAAATTCATTAATTCAGAAGTAGCAGCAGATAAAGCCTTTCCTAGCTGAATATAACATTCGTTACGTACCCAACCTGTATGGCCCAAAGTGTGAGTTGCTCAACAGCACAGTAAAGGAAGCTTTTTCTCAGATCCATGGATCAGGAAAACAGAGTCTCTACTGTCTGGATCACTTCCAGTCTTTACAGCCCTCAGTTTTGCAACATTTTCCATGACACAGAGCAATTCAAGTCACCTACAGACTTCAAAGCTTCCAAGTCTCATCACAGAAATCAGTATACATGTACTGATAACAGCATAAGAAAAGCAAAACAGGACACAAACTCAGTGTCTAAGGGCACGGAAATGTGGTTTCTCAAGTTCCAAACTTGGAAACTTCGGCTTCACTTATGTGAAGGTCATTGTTCAGTTATTTAATTTGTTGGAAGCACAACAGGCAAAACCTTACTAATCTTCAAACCACCAAGCTTAGTGGTACATAAATCTTTGTACATAAAAATGAAAATGCTAGCTCTGCTTTACCTATAAATACAACAGCACAATAAATACCTGTGATCTTGATGTGATCACTGGGATCTGCATGGATTTTCCTTCAAGGACACCCTAAAAAAGCCAGAAGGAATTTGTTAGGCAGTATTGCCAGGCTCCTGAATGAGAGGCAGCAATTTCTGGCAGCAAGGATACCTTAAAAATCACACGTGCATTAACAACCTCCACCCCAAAGAGGGTGGGTTTAGGTATCCTGAAGCCCTAAAACCACACAGACAGTGGTTCAGGTATTTCAACCTTCACCAACAAGATCTCATCTTGATTTGAGGGTGTGCCCTCAAGAGTTTATGCCTCAGTAACAAGCACCATGAACAGCAAAGCTCTTCATCTTCCCTTTGAGAGGCCAAATGCTTTAGTCTTTATGGCAGTTTTAATTTACATAAGTGAATCAAATGGTTTTAAAAAGAAAATTCAGCATTATTTCAAGCATGGCAAGGAATTAAGACACTACCAATCAACTAATAGTAACATGTGAAAGACAGGTCATATAAGTGTAATATTTGGGGAATGAGGACTGAAATAAGCTAAACTAAAAAGGGTATTTTTTGTTTCCATCAGTAAACATGCAGAGTATTTATGTGAGGCAGTCTAAGCACTAAACTGTTCAGCTTTCCAGTTAAGTCCACTGAGTAAAATCACTTAAAAATTACATTTTTTGTAGCTCTCTTCCTCCCATCTTCCTCCCATCCGCTCTCTGTGAAATTGGAGTCCGAGACGTTTAGCTGGAGGAACAAAATACACAGACTCAAAAGAATTGCTGTGCTAAAATCACCTTGTTATTTGGAGACAGCTTCCAATCAACACATTAAATGTATTGGGGGCCATTCTTAAAAGGATATTTATCAAGTACCACCATCACCCCACAGGACTTTCAAGCCCCTGAAGAAGTCCTACTACCCAAACCTTGAAATCTGTACTTGCAATATTCAGTCCTAGGTAACAGTTCTACAAGATGATTCTTTACAAGCATCAAAACTGAGGGTTCTTTTTCTGGTTGTTCTTTGCCTGTGCCTCAATTCACAGGTCAAGCTCCAAGAACAGCTATTTAAGGAGATTCACACACAGCAGTAGAACAAATGAAATATTAATCCAAAAGTTCCACAAAACGAAGATTTAACAAGCAACTCCACACTATTATTTCAGAAGTGGATGACCTGATTTCTAAATCAGCAGCAAAAGTATCAATAGGCATTCAAAAAGCATCTGCCAAAAACAGATTAGCTCATACTTTTACAGTTGTAAGATTCATATCTTCTTCATTTGGAGATAATTTTTTTCCTGAATTAAGAACTGCTCCAGATGAGACAGTTCATTCAGCAATTGCTCACTGCAGGAAGTACAGCAGTATTTAGAGACCAGATGAGAAGCAGCCACTAAGTGCCAGAGCCTGAAAATATGTTGTTTAATAGTTATATATTCATTAAGATTTCTCACGTCTGTGTACTAGTACAACCAGATATCCTTAAATTTAGATTCCCAAATCCTCTGGGGATAAGTAAAGGCATTTATTTCCAGTTATTTCATTTGTTCCACAGCAATAACTAATACTACTTCAAACCCTCCTTGGCCTAGCCCCCCTTTCTTGCCTTTTCTCCAGCTATGGCTTTTTGGGGGCATTCTCCTGTTGTAGGTGGATGAGATACTTTAGAGCTTGGTGAACAATGTTGCTCAGGTGAAGCGCTCTTAGGATCCGTGATTAGAGTCTCACTTAATTTATGCTGTTCTTGCACAAAACACGTTCTGAGTTGACAAACCATGTTATATCCTGGAATGGTGCAACCCATTGGAGCTCCCGATGTTCTGAGTGCAACTGTAGCCTCCATTTCTGTAGGAGACACCTGGCTTTTAGAGTTTGGCCACGAAATCAAAAGCTACATTCCACCTACCACTTCAAATACATACTTGGATCAGTCACAGGAATGCAAAGTCCCTTAGACGTTGGTGGCTCAGCTACACTGTTGGCACCACTACAACTCTGACATTCAACATTTCTATAAAAGTCAAACACTAGAGTTATAAAATGCTGGTTTGTAAAATACTGTATATGTCATTTCCAGAAAGTGCATGCAAGACAAACATCGAACTCCTCAGCTCATTGTCAGAGCTCTAGCAAACAATACAACCTCCCAGGCAATGTAGCACCAGACAATCATTTGGCTGAATTCCACACTGCAGATTTCAACTCGAGCATTTTCTTCACTGAGTTTTTATGTCCTGATATATTTTCCCATATTAGTCTACCCAGCAGTGTGCTGCTTTGAACCACTGCTCTGCTCTACCCAGATGTGTACACAATTTTTTGCTTATTTTTTTAATGTGATTCCTACAGTATCAAAGAGCAGGTACCACACATTTGATAAGATTACACGCTCCGAAGATTACATGTTCATCCTGTGTTTAGGGAGTAGTTTAGGGATAAACAGACTTCCCAGGAAGTGACAGACACTTTTACTGCCTGAGTTCTCATACCACTCCACTAAGTCAGCAGCAGCTCTAGTGTTTCTGTATCAAAGATCAGCACCTCATTAGACCTTAATCTACTTGGCATCAAGATAGAAAGAACAGTTCCTCGCACATAAAAAACCCCAGCTTCAAGTTACACACTAACCCATGAAGATTTACATTCAAGACTTAGTAATTTCCCTGGTGTCAAATTCTTCATTCCTACTGTTCATGGACACTGTTTAGCTTTTTCAAGGATTCCTTTAACCTGGTCTCCTACCACGTGCCCATTGGAGATTCCAGCTTTGTTCCTGAAGCTCTTAGAGCCCTCCACATGCTTATGATCCAAACAAGAAATCCTAGACCTCATTTACACTGTGAGTCAGTTAAAAGCAGCTTCTCCACAGTTCCAAGGTTATGGCACTAACCTTTCTGTCTCTGCTGTAGAGATGTCCAACTTAGATATCTTATTTAACGAAGAGGAATTAGAGGGTGTTCTGGAATCTCTGTCTTTGGAACCATCCGAACAGCTTTCACCTAAAGAAGACCTTTTGCACTGATGTCCACTATTATTTTGACTAATATCTGACACCCTTTGCTGAAACGACAGTTAAAAAATAAAGTCTTCAAGTAATTATTAAAGCTTTTATTAAAAATTACCAGAGGCGCTGAGTTTTTATTATACCTTCTTTCTTTTCTGTAAGGTTCCTGCTGGCAAAAAATAATGGAGTTGCTTTCTCTTCACATAAGTTGCCTCAATCTTCATACCTTCCTTTAGGATGTTGAGGGCACTGGCCTGCCTGTAAACTGACACCAAACACAAGAGTTGCAGCTTAGTGGGGATGTTTACATTAGTACCTGACAAAGTTACATATGGTTTCTTTAGAAACATCTCTGCCCAGCCCAAATGGAGAATTCCCAGCCTAAGAGAACAAAAAATGCTGCCCAAGCACTCCCAGTCTTCACAAGAGGTTGAATGCAACCTGTGATGCCCATTTCACACTCACTACAGACCAGACACAACAGCTATTTGAGCTCAAATATGCATTTTTAAATTCTACCTGTCCCAGGAAGCAAGGCTGGATTTAGGGACATCTGACTTAACAGACTCACTGCAATTTAAACAGGTTTTTCTCAGCTGCCTGCAAAGAGCCTTTTATGCAACTGGCAAATGCTACAGCAGCACAGCAGTTATGACCAAGTTAAGACACATTTAGATAAACTTATCTAACTGGCCTATCATGAGCATAACTGGGAAGTCAGATTATTGACACACAGAGTGGGAATCTAAGCAAGGCTTTCTACAGGAGACCAGAAGTGAAATAAAAGCACACACATGAGCACACACAACCAATATGGACAGTTCCTTCAAAGGAAATGCAATAGTTTGTATTGTAAAAGGGGAATGAAGTTCACAGAACAAAAGCCCCCCAAACTGAGCCTTCCATTCTTGAGTTCATCAACTTGAAATTAATCTTTGCCCTCTAAAATTCTCTCTCAAAGTCAAGGCATATGATAACAGCTCTCCAGCACAGAGCTAATGGTCATCCCCACATGTGCTAAAGGATTTCTCAAGGAACAACTCTTCTGTTCAATTCCCTCTGGATTCACACCCTACATCCAGCATGTAGCATAGGCTGTGCTTCACTAAAGTAAGAACCCCCAGCCATAACAATGTGCATAAAGGATTTACATCAATTCTGGCCTCTTAGCAGCACCTAAATCTCATTAACATAATTTACATTTGGCAGTGAAATGTAGTGCCATGGGATGTAATGTACAGGCACAGATGACTGTGCTAGTCTGAGGAAATCACCACACCTGGCCTGAAACTCAGACAAGAGTTTTGATGCATTTTTTTGTGCTTTTCTCATATCCCAAGCATGAGCTAAGAACAAGGTCAGGTTTTAGTGCTTTTACTCAGTTACTTTGTTCTTTGAGGGATAACACCTAGTTCATGCTGGTACTATGGACAAACTCCATCAAGCATTTAGAGGATTCCTCTGTTTAGAACTCTTTGTCCAAACACTTCTCATTTCACAGGAATTACCTGATTTCCTTATTATTCTAGCATTATCTAACAACATTTCCAATATCAAGTTATTTCTCCATCTATCAAAAGTAGTAACAGACTATGAACATTAAAATTTATATGCAAGACTGCATGTAATTACAATATGACAAGCCAGTGACTTTCACAGTTCTGGGATAATATACACAAACTCTCTTGGAAAAATACCATCAACAGGCATCAACAACAGTCAGTTCCCACTTTCAAAGTTTGGCAGCTGACTCGTTTTTGACAAGTATAGCTACTCCAGCAAATGGGCATCCCTGGGCTTCACAGCTGACTGTCCCCTACAGGAAATGCAGTTTTGTGAGGACTGTTATTTCAAATATGGTCCATGGTGTATGGCTGGAACACACTTTTGTTTCAAGATGGCCTTACTCTGACAAGTGCCAACACAACCTGTTTTACAATACTTTCTATATGGCTATCTACAGGGATACCTACTAACAGAAGGAAGTACAATTCACTTTGAGAAGCAAAGTGCAATAAAAAGAATTACCCCCTACAAGTCTAGAGCAAAAATAGAGCCTTACCTGTATCTGTGAATGACTGTATCCCATGTGTTAGATCAACATTTGTCTTTACTGCACTTTCTGCTTTCTTAAACACAAGCCCAAGAAACCACATGGATACATATCCACTCCTAAAAAAAGACAGATTGACAAACCAGAGTTAGGCATGGATATCAGTCATTTGCATTCTGGTACATTTTAGTTGTTTAGTTGAGAGCCAGCCCAAAGTTAAGTTCTAAGAGCACTTCTCCCTTCTTTAGAAAGATGTTAGGTGTTCACGACCATGCCAGAAACATCCTGAACACCTCTCACCAATGAGCTGAAGGGAATGAAGATACACAGTGGCCAAACTAGTTCAGAAAAGTTACAAAACTCACTGTTTGTAGAGAATTTCATTGCCAGGGAAAGACTGTGGCTGCACATGTGCAATAGTTATAAATTCATTCCTTTCCAAGTTTCCAACTAGCACACGGATCTTAGACTCGACGAGGCCAATCCTAATAAGAACAAGAGGCATTTTATTCATTTTTAACTGCATCCAGCACATCAATTAGAGGTCTTTTTGTAATAATTTATTGATTAATAAATACCAAGTTTCATACAGCTGAGAAGACAATAGGTCTTTCTATCACACACACACACTGTAATTTGAGCTGATTCCAGTGACATTTGTGCTTTTGTTTCTAGAGACAGACAAGTGAGCTTTATATGTACTCTGAACAGTTCAGATACACTTCCACCTAATATCTATGATGAAAATAACAAGGAGCAGATCCCAGCACCTCTGGGGTGCAGCAAAACTTTTTTTTGCCACACGGATCAAGAGCAATGGTTTTGAAAAGTCTCAAGCGCACCAAGTAAAGATGCAATTCTTCCTGCAGATTGCTCAGTGAAAATGGAAAAATAGAGTTACTTTAATAAACAAATGATTTACTCAACAATCCCATCAGAAACTTCGCTAAGAAATGACTCATCACCATGAGGGCTTCAATTTCAATAAAGTACTGGCATTTCATCCTTCTACCTAAAACTCTGTTAACCTTAAAAGCAGTCAGAATGTTCTTCAAAACATTCATCTTATGTTGATGAATAACAAATGCTTTCTATTCCCAAATCCACCCAAGAATTGGTGAACTGAACTTTTTCTTATAATAAACTGAAGCAAGTTCATCTTCTGCTTTATCCTTCTCCCCAGCTGTGAAAGTGAAAATTTGCCTCTATTTCTGTCACTGAAAAAACATCAGCTCTTACCAGAGCCAGAATTTCCCTTGTCTTTATTGTGAGGTACAATAACCTTTGTTCACTCAAGAACATTAAAAATTACCTGGCCCTCTGCCCATACACCTTGTTGTACACAACTGTGACTGATATCAAGTTGTAGCTGAGAAGATTTTTACGTGAATGTATTAGAAAGCTCAGCTATTACTTATCAAAACTTTAAAACATCAATCTTTTGAGAAGGCACAAGACTTATTTGACTTGAGGTAAAACTAAGGGGCCCTCAGAATGGGTGTCTGCTACAAAGAGGTCTTTTGCTTCCTTATGAGAAAAGTAACCAAAGCACTAATTTCTTAACAAAGAAACCCACTGGAAAGTCAATAAACACTCACTGTAGTGCTTAAATTTCTCACCATTTCCCCTAACTTTGAAATTCACAGTGACTCAGCACGTTCACATAGGTTAAATAAGTAATCACTGGCATATCTCCCTTCATTGAAGAAAAATAGGTCTGCATTAGGCTGACAACACACCAGTGCAGTCCAGCACTGAGTGCAATCTAGTCCTTAAATATTACAGTAAAACTTTATGAAAAGAAATCTAAGGCTCTAGAACAGTGGCCTTCAAAGCAGGGAGGGAAGGGGGTACATTCTATGCCTAATTGCACAATCAAGACTTTATTTGTTAATATAATTAAAAACATGGTGCAACATTAAATTGAGTTTCAGTTTTGCACTGGACCCCCATTTAAAGCAGGGCTTACCAGTTTAAGTGATGCTCTTCTGTAAAAGCACTGGCAGTCAGCACGATGTAATGTCTAGGAAAAGAAAGAAAATGAGTACACTAGCTCAAAACTTTATTCTACATTCTAAATATCAGATTATTTATTTTGTTAGGGAAAAATGCATGAGCGGCATAAGACAGTTTTTCCTATCTTCCCTATGCTTATACTTAACAAAATTTATATGACAAAATTTATATGACCACCTCCAGTTTCTTTAAAAAAAACAACTAACTGAAACACATCAATACAACCATCTATTTAGACCCCAAGTTGAAACTCATTTTGCTAACCACTAAGTAGATCATTTCAAGTTCAGACAACAGATTTCATACATACTTGTACTTCTGAAAGAAGTTCAGTGGTTCAAAGAGCTTTGACCAGTCTGATTTTCCTTTGAGAATCTCATCTGTAACTTCAAGACCTACAAATATGGTTGAAAATCTTATTACTATTTCTTAAAGACTACCCTGACCAACTTTAGAAGATTTTAACAGCAGCTGACAGAACAAAAAGCAGGAATTCCCATGACACAGAGCAGACCTACCACAGCTTATTGGAAAACTAGTCCCTTACTGCCTGCAACAGGCAAATTCCCCAGAGAAATCTCATACCTAGAAGACCTCCTGAACAAAACTAATTCATATGACATGGTTTCACAGAGCAAGAATTACAGTGATCAATAAGCACAGAATGTACTTTACCACGTTGGAACTCCTCCACCATGACTGCTCGTGTTGACACAGACACATTGTACGTGGAGTTCTGCTGTGGATAGGCTGGGGTGATGATGGGCATCACGTGGTACCGGTCTGATGGGTTCACCTACCAGGTTACAACAGCTTTTTTTAGCCCCAGTTTAGGCCAGAAGAAAGTTTTAAGGCTTCTGAATTCAATGGCTACCTACCCTAGGGTCCCAGACTGGCAGGTTAAGAAAGCTCTCTTCAAGTCGTTTCAGCAATACTGGCTTTGGCCAATCCCTATAGAAGAAAAAACTGTAGTTAAGTGTCCATTTTAAGCTCTGCAATTCAGAGATGTTGTCAATGTATATCTTGATATAAATAACTACAAGTGCCACTTCCGTATGCAAATTAAAATAAACAGCTCTTACCATTTTGAAAAAATCAAGAAGAACTTGTTAACGAGAGTAGAAGCCAAAGCATTGGGGTAGAGTTGACATATTCTTGCTACCAGCATTGCCCAGGAGACTCCACCAAGGAATCCCATGATGTTGGAGTAAACACCACGTCCTAGAATGGATACCATGCAGTTACTCTGTGGTCTTTCAAATCTACAGCACCAGCTGCACAATCTATAGATCACTTAATGTATTTCAGCCTCAAACTCATTGATTCTTGCAGTGCAGCGAGGCCAAAATTGCTGGTCCTTACAGTGATGAGAAAAGGATTCTGTACAACACCACTTCCAAAAATATTGCTACTATGAAATTTGCTTGTGCTGCTACACCTGCTGCTTCACTTCAATTCCCCTTAAAAGTTCTGCCATTCTTCTAGTACTTGCTCAAACCACATGGGCAAATTCTTATTCCTTTTATAATTAACTGGGAATTTTTATCATTTGTGCTCAGGTTCCTGAGCACCAATGCAGCAGCATCTCATAAGCAACTCTTCTTCTCCCAGCTCCACCCCCACTAAAAAAAACACTTGGAATGTACCACAAGGACAGACCAGGAACTTAACCTCAAAGGGTTTTAATAGAATAACCATAATTTAAACAGCAACCCAAAGCTGAGGTACCCTGCAATAGTGAGCACGAGGTGCCTCTGAGAAGTTTACTCACGTTTTGCCCACAGTTTGACTGCACGGAGCGTGAGCCGGAAGTTCTCCAGGTTGGGCACCAGGCGCAGGATTTCATCTGTGACCCTGCTGCCTGCGAGACAAAAGGGAAAGCAGAGGAGTTCCCAGAAACTTCTGAAACAACTCAGGTGCTCCTACACAGGATCAACAGCTTACAGCTTATGGTTCAAGTATAGGAAAACAGGTTTGGATGACTTGCTTTGTATTTCCTTAAAAATTATAGATTACACTTAACATTCAGCATCACTTTAGGTAGCTGGTGCCCTCAGCAGCCATTTTCACAGTTTAGACTTAACTTGTAAATAAAGCCCCTCTACAGGATGTTTTGGCCATAAACTAAAGCACAAGAAGTTCCACCTCAGCATGAAGAAGAACTTTGCATCAAAGGCTGGCAGAGCACTGGAACAGGTTGCCATGGGAAGTCATGAAATGTCCCTGTCTGCAAGGATTCAAAACCCACCTGGACACATTCCTGGGTCAGCTGCTCCAGATCACCCTGCCTTAGCTGGGTGACCTCCAGAGGTCCCTTCCAAACCTAAATATTCTGTGATTCCAAAAACTGGGTTTCTTTTGACAGCCAGGAACCAATAAACCAATTGGTGTTAAACAGTGAGCAAGCCAGACTTCAGGTATTTCTATTTTTTTATGAACTTCCTTCTTTATCATTCCCACATTCTTATCAAGTGCCCTGCTTAGTCATCAGAGTTTCTGGGGCAAACTGGAGCACTGCTCACAAACCAAACAAACATGAAACACAAGTCTGTGTAAACACACAGCTCTTTGAAATAGCTAAATTTAGGCCCACTGGGTGCCTCCTCAGAGCTCAAGTACACCAGAGATCAGTTTCTGCACCTTGTACAGAAATGTGGGTTGTGTAAATAGCATTCTGTGCCAGTTTCAGTGTCTTTATAAAGGGGTGCAGAACATGCTCACCATTTAAGCTCCGTATGCATCTTATATCCAGGCTTTTGAGGCAGGAGTCATCCCTGAGATCGAGATCATCGGAAACCGTTGGCAGAGACAGCTTTGCAAACACCAGATCAATCTTCAGGAGAAAAAAAAAAAGGTTCAGTCATGACTTACAATGCAGCACTCTTTGCAAACAGGACACTAGTGAGGGACACTTGATCATTCATCCCTAAAAAGAGTGGTTAACATTTGTATTTAGAATTATGTGACCACAGATAAATATTTATTTGCCAGAAAATAAGAAAATTGCTCTAAGCTCCCCATTTGTTTATAAAACTACTTCTTTTTTTTTAAGCCAGAGAAAGGAAGGGTTGTTTTTTTTTAAGTTGGAAAGATTATTCTAAACTTAGAATTCCTATTAAAAGGAAATTTTAAATTAACCATAAAATTAAGACATGAATTCAAATCATCTCAGCTACACTTCAGCAAGTGAGAAAACATTTTCTTTATGCTGTAAGGCCTTAAGCAACTGGTTTTTAGTAAAGTCTGAGGCAAGCAAATTATTCTGTGAATGTCTGTAGCAGATAAAAGCCACAAGGAGGTCATTGAAAAGTGTCTTCATGATAGTAATAACAAGCAGTAACTTGTTAGCTTAGGTATTACAACAAGTAGTATTTATTTCCTACATGAAATGCATTCCTGATAGAAGGATTCCTGCAGCTGACAAACTGAGGCAGGAGTCCAGTGACTACTTTTACTTTTCATTTTCCACTTTGTTCGTCTCACATGAACACTTCATTTCTGATTTGCAACAAAACATCAAACAATTTGTGCAGGGAGCCACAACACAAACACCTCCTGCAGAAAGGGAGGTCCTGTCAGAGCTCAGGGGAGTTGCAAGGACACTGCTTCTACTCCCACTCTGGACATCCTTGGGAGATAAATGCTTTCCAAGCAGGCTACCCTGGTCTGTAGCACAGGTTTAAAAAAAGATGTCCCTCATGTTCCCACACTTGCCAGGCTAGCTATGGGCTTATTTTCGTTTAAGATCCCACTTTACTTCTTCTGGGATAGGTTGTGGTTAGGCTGTTTAATTAGTTTCCTAAATACGCTGCAATGTACCAATTACCTCATTAAACGGCATGATCCTAAGTCCGTGAAAAAGTTATCGTACTCCAAAGTAAAGAAAAAAATATCACTTAAGGGGAAAAAAACTCCAAATAAAAGTTAAAATTCTTACCTCAATGCCATCAAACTCAAATTTGATAACTGGTACATATGCATCCTCAATGGCCTGTGAATGAGAGGATATCTGTAATAAGATATCCTTTTGCTACTTTAAAAGTTTTTCCCATACTATGGTAAAATACAGAATTTACACTAAATCACTCAGTATGTAGACTGAGTTCCTTCCAAACACAAAAATGCTAATAAGTCTCACGCAGGATTGCACTATTACGGTACCAATACTAGATTTTATTAAAAGATGTTATTTAGTCAAGAGATTCAGAGTCTGATCATGTATTGTAAACAAACAGTGCACAACAAACCAGCAGTATCAGTGGCTGTAAGCCCTTTCTACATCCAACGTGAAAACACAGCTTCCAGGGATAACCTTGCTTTTTGATACAGCTGACTCATTCCCAAAACACAGGAGGGGAGAGGGACCACAAAAATTATTACGTGATGGGGAAAGGAGCCAAGAGGTGCACGTGAACATTTTCACACTGCATGAACCAGTATTTTAGAAGGTTCTCAGGAATTATTTATTTTTCACCACCAATGCAAGTGTTTAACGTGAATATTCTTACTGCAAAATTTACGTAGTCTGTCAAGCAAAGAGTTTACTCACTCTTAGGTTTTTTACTTCCTCTTGATTCTTCAGTTTTTCAAAGAATGACTGAAAAAAATCTGATCTTTCCACATGACTGGGAGCAACACAAAGGGCATCTATGTCAGAACCTGCAGAGAGATTCCATTTTTCCTGTTACTGTTGGAAGTCACTTTCCAACATCAGAACTATGACTAGGCACTGAGAGTGAAAGAAACAATACCTTTGGTGTGTACTCCAAGTCTGTAGGAGCCAAATGTAAATATTTTGCCACCAACTTGTTCTGTTATTGCAGGGGGAAGATTCTGTGGGTAGAAGAGAGAGTTTAAGATGCACAGTCCTCTGTGCAAGTTTAACTTGCATGTAAGTTATTTAGGAAAACTGTAACAGCCTGCATAAGCAATGCTTTCTCACTCCCATACATTTTTAGTTTACTAGGTTGATTCTGTTTCTCTGAAATAAGTTGAGCTTGCAACTCCAAAAAAAGATTATAGGTGATGTAGCAGTACTTCTATTAATTTACACAAATTAAGACCCTATTATTAGCCTTCCCTGCAGCAATTAACATGAATTAACACAACCAAAGAGCCATTCAAAAGGCACATCTAGAGCAATAATTTCTAACTAGACTGAGTGCTGTAGGCTGTTTGGGGCAAGATTAGTGCCAATTTTACCAACTTTCTCATCCACATTGCCTTGTTTTGGCTTTGTTAACAGCTCCGAGTCAACTGACTGAGCCAATGCAGGAATTTATTCAGTTCCTCAAAGACTCTGAGATCTTCATCTTGAAGTATCTTTTATAACTTATTTCAATGGCAGCTACTACAGCTCTGCCTAATATATGAGAAGTTAAAAGTTGAACTTTAGCATAGACCCCAGTAGCACAGCCTTTAAATCAGAAGGCCTCAGCTATTTTGACAAAAACAAAAAAAAAACTTTTACCTTTGTCTCAGCAAGTTCTGAAATCCATTCTCTGACAAAGTTATTCAATTTACCAAGTACAGTTGTCCTGTAAAGAAAACTCATGCTAAGTCTGCTTTACAAAAAAGCCCGAACAAACCCCAAAACCCCAAGAAGTTAGCAAATAGTCTTGTTATACCTGTGATAGAGTTCTTCCTGATCCTCAAACACCCCAAATGGCTTCATTGCTTCAATCAGCTTCTGAGTATGAAGATGGTCTTTATCACTAGGAGGAGCCAAGCTAATTGGAGAGGTAAGTCCATAGTGCCCTTGAGGTTGGTTCTGCTGCCTGGAAGTACTGGGAGAAAATAAAGGAATGAGTACATAAAAGAAAAAACGTCTTATTGGAAACACCCTCAAGCTTACACTTTACAATTCCATTTCTACTCTTTTACCCAATGCTAACAGATAAAAAAAAAAAATCTCGCTTATAGTTTTTAGTTGAGTTGACCTCACTTAGAAGCCTCAACTACTTTTTAAAAAAAGCACTTATGGATGTGAGAAATTATCCAAGTTGCTGCCACATTAACACAATTTATTTGCATTGCTCCAGCCCATCAGAACTAACCAGTGGGAAATGAAGAGGTTTGAAACCCACCAAGGATCACCCAACACACAGCAGAAGTTTTGAACACATTTCAGTTCCAATTTAAGGATACTACCAACAGCTTCCTGGTAGCAGCAAACAAGCCAGTTCAACCTCTATTACTTAAACATTTTTGTTAGGTTTCTACTGAATTGAGAAGGGCATTAGAGTTGATTGTAAAGGCATATAGGCCTGTTAAGCAGAGCTGATACAATAAATTTGGTGTATCGTTATATAAACCTCTTGCTTTAGGAAGGGGGAAATGGAGAAAAAGCACCTTATTTTGCATTACCAGCTGAAACCAGGAGAGAAAAGGGAGTGGGACAGGGGGTAAGAATGGTGCTTAATGCACCAGGGGTCTGTACAGCAGCAAATGTGGGATATAGCCCAAAAAGTCTGTACAGCTCATCAGGGTCCAGACCCTAAGGCTCAAGAGATTAATTGTGCCATTAATTAAGCTGGACATTTTCATCCTTCACAAAAGGACAACTTCAAAGATCAGCGGGCTTAGGCAAGAGATGTTTACACCCACTTAAGGTACCTGATCCATTCCACTTCATAAATAAAAATGTTCATAATGAATATTTTTCTTCCTATGATATCATTTTCATAACAAATACAGGAGGAAAGCCTGTACTTAGTTGCTTTGCATTACAACTAAATTAAAACACCTACAGCAGCAGCTGCTTCTATGTTTTATGCACTGCTTGCATTGTACAACTTGCACTTCATAAAGTTTGCACAAAACAAGAACAGGATTTAGGCTACACCAGCATTTAAAACCTTTCCAAGGCACAAAAAGGCACCACCTGCCTTCCATTGCCTCATTCTGCCTGCAGATAATATAACTGGAGACTGACGTAAAGCACAGTATCAATTAGATAAACCTAATGTTATTAGCATCAAACGTATTTATTATTAATTAAATATTATTCATATAAAATCATTCTAGTCAACAGCAGATATTTTCCATTGCTTACAAGTTACTTGATAGTTTGACCTCACAACTTAAGAGGTGAGGGAAACAGCATCTGGGAAGTTTCACTGAGTGAAACTCCATAGAATTTGTTGTCCCTTTGGAATAAAAAAATAAATGAAGTCATAGTTTGTTTGTTCAAATAGATAATTAAGGGATTTTATGGATCCTAACACACATGGCACACTACCTACCCACCCACCAGCCTTCTATTTAAATGAGAAACCTGCTACAGTTCAAGATTTTGGCAAGTCTTGTGCAACCTGTGCACCACAGCAAACACCTCCAACTCGTGTTTGCTCTGGTAAATCACATTTTCACACAGAAAGCCAACCTAAACAGATTTGTTCCAAGCTTTGCCCCTCCCTCACAGCTTTCCAAAGCTGCAGGCGTGTCTCCCACACACATCGAGTCGAGGGCTAAGGTCCCACTTGGCGCTGCCTTCAGCCATCGGTGCGGGGTAGAACGACCAGAAATCGGCTCCCAAGCCACCAAAACCAACAGCAGAACCCGAAAAAAAAAACAAGGAGGAAAATCCCCACCACCTGGGACCTTCCACGAAGGGAGCCCAACTCCACCCTTCACCGCTGCCGCACCAGCTCATGCTGCGCGGAGCCCGCGGGCGGCTGCTGCTGCCAGGGCAGGTCTCCCTGTGTGTCCCTGTCCCCGAGGCCGGGGCACAGTCACTCCTCCGCAGGGTTCCGCAGGACGCACAGCCCCAGACCAAGGCGCAGCCCCGTTACCGCCGTTCCTCGCCCGCCATTGCCGTTGCTTGGCGACGGCGTCGCCGCCACACGCGGTGAG
>JAHLSL010000010.1:4168280-4209839 GCA_025920805.1 Petroica traversi
CAGGGCGGGGCCGCGGCACCTCACGGCGGCAGCGCGGGGTGCGTCCCGTCAAAGTGTTCCTTCCCCGAGGAAGATGTTCTTTCCCCGAGGAGGATGTTCTTTCCCCGTGGCCGATATTCGTTTCCCGTGGCGCTGACAAGTCCCGCCGAGGCCGGGCTAGTCCCCGGCATGAGGGGGTCCCGCATTGCTCCTTCCCGCCCCTCACTCCCACAGGAGGTTCCTGCTCCTGACACCCCCTTACAGAGAGGAGGAGTAAAAAAAAAAGCAGGAATCGCTCTCGAGTTAGGCTTGTGAGGAAAATTACAGGCTTCTGACAGCCTCCCGACATCCCCTTACAGAGAGGACTGGTGAAAAAAACCCCAGGAATCGCTTTTCTGTTAGTTTATCCTCATCCAGTAAGTGCAAGGCCGGCATCCCTTGATTACAGCTGGTACCGGGAGGATTTAACTCACGTTGTTAATGTCAGCAGATAGCTTTGAGTACTCACCACGATGCAATTACCGCATGTAATTATTACAGAAACATGGAGTAGTTTGGGTTGGAAGGGACATTAAAGATCATCCAGTTCCAACATGGGCAGGGACACCTCCCACTAATCCTAGGTTGCTCCAAGCTCCATCCAACCTAATCTCGGACATTTCCAGGGATGGGGCAGCCACAGCTACTCTGGACATTCTGTCCCAGTGCCTCGCCACCCTCTCAGGGAAGATTTTTTTCCCCCTAATGTTTAATCAAAATCTACCCTCTTTCAGTTTGTACACATTCCCCCTTCTCCTGTCACTGCATGCTTTTGTGCATGGTCTTGCCTCATCTTTCCTCCAAGTTCCGTTCAGGCCACAATTGTAATAATTTTGTGCCAACACAATGTGTTACAAACTGAGTATTAAACTAGCCAATCTACCCTGAGAATATGGTATTTAGATGACTATTCCCCACTCACATTTGAGTTGGCAAAAAGTTAAAAAATCAAAAGCAGTGTTTCTGTAAAGTTGAATAAAGTTTGGAAAAGCTTTTGCTTCCTGCTGCCCTAACGTCTTGCCACATCACAGCCTTTCTCTGAGATTAGAACATGACTTCTGTACTTTTCTGAGTTGTCTGTAGCATCTTTTTTGAGGTAAAATGTCTATTATCTTACAAGACACTTTGAAAAAACCACAAACTTAACTTTTATCTTGAAGTTTTAACAAATTAACAAAACAAACATACCCTGGAGCAGGATAGTTTTACCCACCCTACTCAAATAACGGGGAGTTGAAAATTATTTTATCTATTGAATAGTTGTGTGTTAATGTTTCTGCTAACATTTCAGAGTCTTTGATATGACTGATGCTTCTGCAGGGAGTTGTACTGGTAAAGAAAAAAAATGAAGCAAATTTATTGAGAGTTTTTGTTAAAGCTCTAGCCAAGCACTTTTTATTCTCAGAAACTCCTCAGGGTTTTCTTTACTATTTTGTGGTTCTCACAACAAAACTGTGATCCTGCAATCAGGAAAAGTTGTATACTGCTTTTGGTTCTTTTCTCTCAGGTTCACACCATCTATTTAGTCTGAGGAAAACACCTGCCTTTATTTATCCTGAATTTATAAGGTCAATTAACCAAGTTTAATTTTTTTAAACCTGTTTCTGCTACTGCTTTAGTACCTCAATAGGAGCTGCATTTGCCCACAGTTGTGATGGGAAGTTTTTAACGGAGAAGTAATACTTTCCTTTATATCACCTGAAATATTTAGGAAAAAATTAACTGCTCATCAACCACAAAAGTTTTTCTTCAGGTGCAACTCTAATGTTAAATGGAAGTGAAGACTAACCAAGCTTAACCATCTTCAATGCTCAATGGTAAATTTAAGAGAAGAGGCAGGAGGTGTTTGAGAGACAGAGAGTATTAAAGTTGGAGTGAGAGGGTGAGCTGAGTTCTTACAGATGTTGGAGCCTAGATTTGTAAATATTAAGCTTTTTTTTTTTTTTTTTTAAATGACAGTTCTGAGAATGATAATTGAATAGGATTCTTCTTATTGTCATGGGATTTTATATGAGGTGACTGAGCTGGTTCTTCTGTGAGTAGTTTGGGGGTTTTTTTCCCCCAGAAAATAAGGGTCTCCTGTTGTCCACCGTTTATTTATCCTAACATCAGCTACTATTAATTATTTGTTTCTAATATAAAACTGTTGCATTCTGCCCACATAACTTCCACAGTTTTGTGAGTAGCAGTGACTAAACCACATCATGTTTCAGAGTGTGTGGAGTTTGAGGAGAGTTTGTTTTAAGGTAATACTTTCTTTTGCTGGATGTGTTATATTAACTTTAAAACACCTTTGTGTAGCACCTAAGTTATAGAAATATATAAAAGCTAATTAAATATTGTAGTCGGAGTTTTTTCATGGTGGGTGTATGTGTCATCCAGATAGCATTAATTCTAAAATAAGGTGGGGGGCATGCTTGGGTTTATTTGTTTTGTTTTTCAATTTGCTACTACACTGTTAAGGAGTAAATGTCCTTCTCTGTAGGAAAAATGCAGTAATAGCTGAGTACTCTTATTGTTAGAGGGTATTACTGAATTATGTTCTTTATAAACACCTAGGGTCTGTATTTTCGTATGTCTGAGTCTGTATATATTATTTTAATCTAATCTGTGAAATTAATGATAGTGTGATGTGGTTTTTAAAGCACTTGTGGGAGACCATATGCTTGATAGGCTTGGGAAGTTTGGCAGTCTTCTTATTCAGGGATAAAATAAGTTGTCTGTATGTTCCTTATAGTCTTGCTGTTGTTGTTTCTCACCCCTTTTCTACTCAAATCCGTTCAGGTGCCAGCCAGTATTCCATAGGGAATTTTACTTGTAAATGCCTTTTCAGAGAGAAGTGGCAACCTCGTCCATTTTTCTCTCTTTAAAAACTGTTTTTGTCTATCTTAAGTGAGCTAATTACCCATTACTATTTAATTTGATAAAGTGCTTCGTGATTCTTATCAGATTTAAATGTTATACAATTTTAATGATTGAAGGTGAATGAGCCTAAAGAGATATTTTTAAGGCAGATCTGGAGGAATTTGGGGTTTATGCATAAGAAGTTATGTAGCAGCTACTGCACCTGAGTCTCTCTGCTTCAACGTGTAAAATCTGCCTGCTGCAGAGGAAATATTTGTGTGGTATTAAAATATTGTCCACATCACAGACAGAAAAAATAGTTTACCAGAAAAAATAGTTTATTCAAGCTCTGTGCAGAGGATCTTATCTCTGTAGTGCACTATATTTCACTAGAGATATTTTTATGAGAAATAATTTGTATTCATACATTTAGGCTCTGATGAATATCAGCTAAAACATGAAGTTCAGCTCTAGAAAGCTGTATTTTGTTAAAAATGTTCCCAGGATTCACTGATCTACCGCATGGAAGATCTGTGTTGGGAGATAACACTGAACAGCAGAAGGTGGCGTTATGGAAGACAGATCTTGAATGGATGGGTTTAAACAAGGATTTGAGAAGTTTGTTGTAGATTTGGGTTTTTTCTTTATTTTTTTATTACACCAGTTTACTGAAGGGATATAATTCTGTAGAATTGTAACCTTACAAGCAGCCGAAAGTCATAAATGCATAAAATGTTTATATTTTAAGCTAGTTCTAATTGCTGCTGAAACACCAAGCTTGCCTTGGAGGGCGTCCCTTTGGGACTGTGCTGCCACACTGCCACTTGTCCTTCCAGGCTGGCGTTTCTTAATGATTGTTAGCCATTTCCAGGGATTCCTCCCTTCACTGCAGTAGTATTTTAATGTGGTGATGAGCCAGCAAAATAGAACCTCTGCTTTGCTTTCCCAGGGAAGTTTGGGATGCTCGTGCTCTTGGCGTGGAATTAGCGCTCTTCAGTGGACCTGAAGCACCGACTCCCAGGGCAGGTGCAAATGTCACCAGGAGATGGACGGGTCACTCCCTGTCTTCACTTCCAATTGAAGCAGAGATTAATGCCGGTGTTCCCAGCTCTTAAAACAGGTTAGTTAATGGGAGCTAACTGTGACTCACTGAAGCAGCACTAATCTCCCTGAAGTGTCTGTCTTTGATCAGCTCATTCTCTCTCAGCAGGCCGAGAAATAGCCACAGGACAGGAGTGCTCGGTTTACAATCACGGTAATTTCGCTTTAGGTTTGTCTTTAGCTGCTGGAGATTAATGAATCAAAAGCGTGTTTAAATTTGCAGCCAGTTCTCTTCTAATCTCTTGGCAGTATTATTCCTGGTTGCTTTCTGCTTTGATTACCTGAGCCGGTCATCTAAAGGACGCTGCTGTTCTGCCATCTGATAGTGGGGTACAACTTTAAATGTCTGGGCACTGGCAAGATGATAGCAGAGGCTGTTCAGGATTTTTTTGCTTTTCCAGCTGTTTCCTAAGCTGTGTGTTTGTTGCAACCACGTCCAAATCCACCATCTCCCTTCTTTTGCCCATCAAACTGTAATTTTTTAATTTTTATTCTATCAGCACATCCATCAGATGGGGGATGGCATATTTGGGATATTCATTTATGGGGAAGTGTGGATGGGATCTGTGATGCTTAAGCATGACCAAAAGATCTTCTTAACAAGGTCTAAGGATAGCATCTGAATATGCAGCTGGCATAGGGAATTGTAGTTTCCTTTAGTTTCTTGGGGTTTCATTCTTAAGGGAAACCTTGTGTAATGAAGTGATAGCATGTCCTATAGAGAACCTGGGTAGTGAGGATCTGTAGAGATTTGATTTGAACTCTGGTACCCTCCAAAACGAATATGTTCATGAAATTCCTTGCTCTTTCAGTTTTCCTTTAATGTGCTTCCTTTTGGGAAGGAAAATTGAGAGGGAAGTGCTCTTGTAATTTAAGATGACCCCTCTATAATAAGAACAGTGATCTCTGCTAGCTGCACCTAGAGAAGGTGAAGATCTTATGTGGTAGGTATAGGTTCAGAAATTCTCCTGGGTCAGAAATAGTAGCCAGGAAGGTATTGCCCAAATTTAACAGGATGTGGCTCTTGCAGTTTTTTGTTTAGCATACTACCTTCATTTTGCAGGTAATATTTATTTTACGGGAGTATTGAAGAGGTGTAACTTGTTATTGTTGGAAAAGTATTTTCTGTGACCTGAACAGAAGTTTCTACAGATGAATAGCTTTATGAAAATCTTTACATGGAGAACAGACAAGTGTATTTTTTTTTTCTTGCTATAGGAAGAGAGCAAACCTGTTTAATCTTTGCCTTTTTCTTTCCTCCTCTGATGGGGACCCAAGTCCTTGGACAGCTGCTGGTGTGTGGCACTGGTACTGTTCCAGTTCCATTAGAGTGTGAACGTGTCTGTGAGCCTGTTTTTGAGCATTAAAGCCTGATGCTAATACCCCTGATGCACCACCTCTTATCATGTGCAGGAGTCTTCTTTGTCATGAATTCATTAGTTTCATGCAGAGATCGTATATAATTCTGATTGCTGCTTGCAGGGAAACTTTAAAGAGGGGAATGGATACTGATAATTACCGTAACACCTCAATTGTATGTGCGAGTGGGGAGAAATTTTCATACCCATTAACCTTGTAGTAAAACTCTGTTGAAGGTGTTTTTTTTTTTTCCTCCTCACCTTTTTATGTGTGATGGTGTTATGTTTAACTTCATGCAGAAACAGGAAAAGAGGCCATAAGTACAGGGGGTTTTGTGATTTTTTGGTACTTCTTTCCTGTCTGGTGCATTGTTCTCTGACTTTCTTTCTTGTGGCTGATGAAATAAACCATAGATAATTGATAATAATTTCTTTTTGAACAGTGGTCTAGTCAGGGAATTTATGTGCAAGGTAAGCATGGAAGTCATGCTTTCTTATTTATAAGTCTTTAAATAAACAAAAATTAACTGAAAAAGAAGAGATTAAGCATAGGGGAGTGACAAGTAATGGGCTGAAAAATTAGGAAAAGGCAAGAGGAACATTATAGAAAAAAATCACTACAATTATGTAGTTTGTGAGTATATCCTTCAGTACTTCTTGCCTATGTGTGTACAGGTAGATATCCATATTTAATTACTTCTACTTTGATGGGCAAACAAATATAGGACAAAATTAATAGTGCATATAAATATGCAAGTGGTTTTAGATAGGTTCAAATTTTTAACTTTTTGAAAAAAATTAACAAACTTTTAAAATTTAAAATTTTAGTTTTTTAATCGATTATGTATTCTTTCAGCTACAGGTTAAAATTGAGTGAGAGAATAGAAAGCAAGAGATAAGCAAGTGAACAGTGGATTAGGTGTGCATGATGTTCATGCTTTTAAATAAGGCAGTCCAAGACTGTCTCAGGAATACAGTGCCTAGGATGGGTGTTCCAGTATGTGGCTGAAATGCTGAAATGTTTGGAGCCCCTGAACAGAAGATTCATTCTTGGGTGCATTGATTCTACTAAAATACAAATGGTTTCTACTTGGGATAAATATAACTTAGCCCTGGTTTTGGTTTTCTTTATGCTGTATGAAAAGAAGAAAATGGCAATTGTGCAAATAAGACCCCACACTGTCTTTATTGTACTTTCACCTACCTGATTTCTCCTAAATAATGTGTCTGGTCCTTTTTCCATTAACAAATTTCATTTTAATCAGAAAGATTCCATTTTTCTTTTTTTTTGCTTGCTGTTTGAAGCAGTGGAATAAAGGGAAGATGTTCACAGGCAAGATTGATGTAAAGATTCCAGTTACATGTGATTGTTTTCTAAGATTATTGAAAAGTGATTCACTAGGAATTTGTTGCTAGATAAGTTTTCCATCTTTGAAGCACTCTGTCTTCCCTGGGGAGTCCTTATTTAATTGATGTTAACTAGAAATAGTAGCTCCTTTCTGGGATGGCTGAGTTTGCTCTTCAAGGAGAATTCTCTAGGTGTTCTTTGCTATTTTGCACAGGAGTATTTAATTATTCCAGATATTTAAGAGATAATGCTAACTTGTGCAAGGTTGCTTTTAATTATGCTCCCATCTGCCAGACTTTGGGACTATTTTACCATAATGGGAAAGCAAGGATAAGTGTCAGCTCGGAGTCATACTTTAATCTTTGTAATATTTTTGCAGAGGTGGTACAAGAAAATAAAGCCAAGAATTTGTTACACAGCTAAAATCAGACTCATCTCAATAAATAAAGTAATTTTGGTCACACAAAAAATGTTGTTTGCTGGAAACTGGGCAGGGGGAAGAAATGTTCCTTCACAACTGTTAGAAAAGTGGAGGGAATAAGTGGCTTCATGTGTTTGTGAATTTTCCAGGTAGTCCACATCTGTGCAAGCATCCTTTTTGTTAAGCTGCTGGTTCCTTCCCCCGTGGATGACAAGCAGGTTCTTAATATTTCTGAGTATTGTTGTGTAATGCATGTGAATAAAAGCACTGGATATGCTCTATGCCTGGATAAATACAATTGGTTGCAATGATTCTAGAAAGCTGCATTATTTGGAATCATCTTAATACTCAAGCAGAAGTGTTGAAAGGGTTTTTATTTGGTGTATAATCTTTCTAAGTGTTTCATGCTGTGTGAAGTGGGCTCTGCTGTGAGCGAGGAGCACAGTAAGGGAAGGGCTGAGCTCTGAAGCTCAGGGCTGAGAGCTTTTAGCAATGACACTCCAGCAATCTTGCTGTGAGAGAATCATCCTCAATGTGGCATCCTCATGAATCTAAGAGCTGTCTGGTTTTGCTTTAGGATTTCCTTCCATGCCCACAAATTCTTGAGGCAAAAATCAGGAAGTGAAATTAATTTTTTGAGGCATAAATAAAGCGGTGAGGTGTTCAGGTGTTTTTGTGGTACGTGTTCTCCACCCCTAGTTAGTCATGGCTGGGGAAGAACCTACTTGCCAAATACTTGATTCATAACTACACTGTGTAAATCTTGTTATCATGTAATAGTATGAAGTAGAAGAGGTAAAATGTAAATTCTGGGTGAAGGTCTCTCTTAAAGTCTGGGTCTAAAGTGGAACTGTTACCCTGCAGCTCAGCGTCTTGATGGTTATTTTTACTAATGTAGAAATAATCTGTATTTTTCACTGAGCAAGAGACATGCATAGACTGCCCTACCTCTTTCCTGGGACTGTAACTTTATAAATTGATTTTTTTTCCTTTAAACTGCATGTGGATTCATTTTTTCTTTCATGTGCCCCATCAATGAAGCACATAGGAAGATAAAAGTATTAATTACCTTCAACTAGTAAGACTGAGAATAAATAGGTTTTCATATTGCTAGTTTCATAGTGTACTATAATTAACAGCATCCAAGAGTGCAGAACTTGAAACAGATTAGAAAAGAAACCTCAGTGCTGTTGAGCTTTTACCTTCAGCCCTGCAGCTTTCCAAAAAGTATACAGTGGATTTTCAGTCTAGTGGATATTTCCTAGCTGGTAACAGATAAAAGCCTTCAATTTCCTGGGAGAGAACCAGAGTGTAGCAAAAGCTGGTTGCAGAGCCACTAGTGGAATCCCTTTATTTAATACTGGCTAGGTGATCTTGAGAATTTTTAAAATAACAGAAAGGAGAATCTCATTTCAGTGTGGCAGAGTTCATTCTTGATAAAGGGCTTTCCAGAAACTAGTGCTTTGTAACTATAGAAACACCTAAATTTTCTAATCTTTGATGGAGAATGCGAACAGACTTTGCTGAGTTCTCAGTAAATCCCAGAGCTGATAGTGAATGCTTAACACATTGAATGTAGTAGGAAAGAGGCTCTTTGGAACTTGCCTCCAGTAAAACATTCCCTAAATCAGAGTAATATCCTTACGAAGCTGCTTAATAATGAAAAAGGTGGTCAGAGGAAATGCAGTGTTGAATGTCCTTGGAGTTGAGAGAAAAAGGCTGAAGCAATGTATATTAATTTTCTGAATTTTCCAGAAAATTATTCTCTCTGCCCACAACCCTGTTTTATAAAATTGGAATCAAAGTCAACTATACTTTTTTGCACTTAAAAGCAAAACTTTTAGAAACAAAAGCAGTGGCAACAGTAGTGACTGCTATGGAGGCAACTAAAAAAATCTGTATAATATGAGGAAAATGAAAGGCTACTTTAAATCTATATTTTTAAAGATAAGAAAGTGAGCACCCTACTTAGATTTGAACAGAATTTGATATGGTGCCAAATTCAGGTGGAAGGGCTCCATCCTGAACCTGAACTAGTTCTTCCAATTCCAATAGGAAACTTGTTGCTTTGCCTTTAGCTGCTGTCAAATGGGAAGGAAAAGCACTGGGTTCTTGTGAAAGAATCCAGGGAGCAAAACATAGTTTAAAAATATCAGTGTGTACTAAGTCATGTCACACTGAAGTAAATAATGAGTGACAAAGCACAAGGTATTCAAAGTGGCTGTTCCTAAATAATATATATACATATATATATACACAGTTTTCTGTCCTTCATGTAGCTGATTTTGTTCATCTTGTCACTGAAAAAGGATGAGCTGGAGAAAATCTGCATATATAATCAAACTTTCATAGTTTAATTCCAGCCACCCCAAGCACCTCTGTGAAAACTGTAATTTTTACATGGGCAAGGCCTCTGTCATTGGTGAATGCCACTGATCCAGTGCAAACCTGAGTTTGCAAGCAATATTGATTGATTATTCTGGTCTCCACTACCTCACCAAAAAGAGAATATAACGTGAATGTAGTTTCTTAAAATTTCTCAAGGAGCCGCAGGGCTAGTTAGACACACAATGGTTCTTTCATTTAAGATGATTTAGCTTTAATAGGAGATATGTGGCTAAACATCCATGCAGGTCTTGGAAAATAGGGTAGCTGAATTGTTATGAGCCATGGTGACCCCAATAAGCACTTTAAACCCAGGAACTCAATGCTGTTAGGGGAAACAGCCAGTGGTGCAAAACCTGAAATTTGAAATCAGTCTAATTATTTTTCACTGATGCAGAAAGACTCTTTCTTTCATGAGAGAGAGACACTTTTATTTTTCAGGAGTACACAGCAGGATTTTTTATATTCTTGCTTTGACAGCTGTAAGTTAACTTTATTTTAATTTTTTTTTTAGCTTCTTATTGGATCAGGTAAAAAATTCTCTCCAGATTTGGCCTGAGATTTCTCCCCACGGTGTAATTTCAATTGCCATTCCATGCTGCTGGCTTAACACTCGTGCTTTTTCAGATGAATAAGATATCTTGCAATTGTCACGACTGTTGTGTGTTGTTAATTAAATACCACGAGCACATCTCTGAGAGAAGCAGGCTGCAGTTTCATTGAATGGTTATCATACAGGGTGAGGATCAAGAAGAGTGTGCTCACCTCTGTTTTCCTGGATCCCACAGATGCAGGGATGTGCCTCTTGCTTGAACTACAGAAAAAACCATTGATATCAACCAAGACTGATAACGCAGCACCCTTAAGTCAGTGCTGACCCTCAGTGAGAGGTTGAGGCTGGCACTGCTCTCTGCAGGTGTCTAATGTTTATCTCTCTAAGCCTGTCAGTGCCTCAGACAGTTCCTGAGGTCAGGGGAGACAGTCTGTGGTGCAGGGCAGTGCAGCTGTGCTGCTTCCAGCTCTGCTGCCAGGGATGTGGGTGAGAGAAACCCTAAACTGGTATCTGCCTGCTGCCTTCTACCGTGTTATTTGTTTCTCCTGGAAATGCCTTGCTTGATACATTGTATGATTTCATTTGTGGACTTTTTCTCTTTTGTTTTTCAGGCTGAGATAACAGTCCTCCGGAAGAGCTGGAAAACACACGAGTAAGTTTTTAGTTTGTATGGTTTGTTTTTCTTCCTCCTCTGAGTCATCTTTTGGAAGACCACGTCATTTACCACTGTCTGTCTAGAGAGCTCAGACTGACTTCCTAACACTGGAATTTAAGTTGTTTAAGACCAGGTGGTGAGTTTTTCATAATCTTGGAAGAATTTCAAGTCATCTTTCAGGTTTCACTGCAGATGGACTTGAAGCAGAAGTGCTTTCAAAAAGTCTTTGCTTTCTGTCAGCATCAATCTAAAAGCCTTGAGATTTTTGGGTGGGAATCTAGAGAAATATGTATTTTACATTTTTTAAATTAGAATTTGTGTAACTAGAGGCAGAAGAATAGCAGAGTCTATTTTTAATTGACCTTAATATCATGTTTTGGCCAGCAGCTGCTCAGTTACATGATTGCAGGTGATCTGGATTTGTGCTGTACCTTCAGCAGGGCAAGCGAGCACAGAGCTTGCATAGATTAACCCGTGCAGGCACCTCAGAGCTTTTCATCCATTGAAGTGTGAGAGATTTAGCTTTTACAAAGCGAGTAGTTCTCACCTGAAACTTCCTTATGACAGATGTTCTTCTCCCAAAGTGAATTTTTTTCTGCCCGCCCCAACCCCCCAAAAAACATCTCTTAATGATCTTTATAAAAAAATGAACAAAGGATGTGATCGTTGTCTGCGGGGAACTGAATACGATACTTGGCGTCCGGTGTTGATTTTCCTGGGGAAAAATACAAGCTACTACTCCCTCTCCTGGCCTCATAGAGGAAATATATGGAATTGTCAAAAGGGGGCATCCTTGCTTTTTCAGACAAATGAAAAGTTAGTCATAAAATAAGTGTATAGTTAGACCTATCGTTTAGGTAGAGTAGAAATTGCTCAAGCTGAAAGTCTTTAGCCAAAGCAAATACAACAGATAGAATATTAAATATCACAAGTGATTTGCAGACTAATTTAATCCCTTGCTTTGTAGACAGAGGTTTTATCTATTTCACGTACGATTTACCCGAAGCTTTTGTTAATTGGTGAAAATGACCACTGCAGTTTCACACGCACTGTCTGTGTCTAAAAATACATATCCCCTCCCACTGTCATTTAACTCTCTGAGGATAATTCTCTGTTTCTGTGAAAATACAAATCTCACCAAGTTCTGCCGATTTTCTACAACTGATTTTGCACTTTGTTCTGGCATGTGTAGAGTTGCCAAGTAATAGTTGAACAAACTGTGTATTCTTCTAAAAGTCTCTTGAAAGTCCAAATTCTTATGTAGAACCAATCTGCAAGTAGCTCTGGAAACTGAGAAGTTACTGATGCCCTGGGTAGCCCTTGATGATGGAAACAAAAGCAAATCCAAGTCTGGCTGTGTAAACAGAGAATTATTTTGGTTTTAAGCTTCTGTGTTAAGAGATGGCATCAAAGATATTCACTTCTAAGTTTGCCTGATCATTTGTGGATTAAACGTGTTAACAAACAGGTCTAAACTGGTGCTGATAATTCCTGTTTATAACCAAATTTTACTCTGCTCGTAGGTATTTCTAGTGGTTTTATTTGCTCTAGTGTTATGGTCATTATGATTAGGTAGAGTCTTCATATATATGGTAATTAATATGCTGTACCTTTAATATTCTGGATCAACTAGGGGAATATTTTAGTCACCATGTTTTAAAAAGATGCTGCTTTCCCACCAAGATTCAGCTTTTCACACATCGACATCTAATTTGAGTTAGGACTGGGATAAAGATAAAGTTTCTCGTGCTAAGAGGTAGAATCAGAAAACACCAGCACAACAGAGAGGTTAACGACTCAGATCTTTTGAAGTACATAGCTATAGAGAGGATTGTGAAATAGTTTAGTTTTAAAACAAACAGAAAATTTCAATGATCTTTCTGTACTACCCTTCACCTCCTGCAGTCATCTATACTTGAGGGAAGTGGGTGCAAGGCACTGCCAGATACTCCTCACTCAGGTTTATAAGCAATCATTGAGCTGCAGAGGAGCAGGCAGTGTTTACACTGACAGTTTTCTCCTGGTAATGGGAGAAAAGCACTGGCCCCAAGCACTTGATTCTGAGCTCCTCCTGGCTCTGCTTAGCCAGGGTGGGAGGTTAATTTGGAGTTAACTGTGCCAAATACTCGAGTTTGTTACGCTTTAAACTGCTAATGTAGACATCCTCTTGCAGGGACCTGGGTATTTGGAAAAGATTAAGTTGAAATGAGCTGGAGGTACAGAGCAAAGCACTGACAGAAAAGCAGTTGGAGGTATAAGAAGAAATCTAAGTGTATTCTGTACTCGTCATCAACTCAAAAATAAAACATGAGCAAAGAATTTCAATTAATCCACTATGCAAAACAATAGAAGAAAAAGGTTAAAAGGTGAACAGAAAATAGGCAAGATGGTCAGTCTGCTCCCAAAGTGTTTTAATGTGTGTTTTTTGAGGTTGTGCCTGCCAAGATATTTTTTCCCTATATGTACTGTGAGCAGTTTTAGGATTGTTCTGTGTGTGTCTGTATAACTCTCTCCCATTTCATCCTGTTTTGTACTGCTTTGCACCACATGCAGCTCCTGAGGGTCAACTACAGCAGGATTCAAAAATGCAGATTTCAATTCTGCTTTGGCTCACATAATGCCTAAGTGTGTGCTTTGAGCATGGTTTTACTCCACTGCAAATTAGTAGATCTCTTAAGATAAATAATATGTTATTGCTATGATTTTTTTTATTAGGAATCTATTATTAGTGTCTTTTTTGGAAGACAAAGTGCTGTGATTTTGTTTGCGAGTATGTTTGTGCAGGTGTGAGGGTGTATAAGATATGTAGCTATTAAAAACCCTCAACCAAACAAAAAACAACTATAAATGATCTTTATGTAGAAAATCAGGTGATGGATTACTTGTAGGCTACCCAAAAATGTGTTTGTGAGAAAAAATGAAAGTGTTCTCAAACAAAAGACTTCTTATTGCCAGTCAGACCTGATTTCAAAATGCAGAAGAGGAGGGAAGGATCTTGCAGTGACTGTAGAGAGGTATCAGGTAAAGAAAGCCACAAGGTGAGAGGGTAAAGGGCCGTAGGAACGGCTGGAATAATCATTTGTGGAATAGCATGGAGTAAGTTCAAAATCCTGGACTTCTGCTAGCAATGATGAATTCAAAGCTATTTGGATAATACTGTTATTACACCATGAAATATTTATATTCTTCTTAACATTCCTCAAATAGATGGGGAAGAAGAACCCAACCCAACAAAATCCCAGCAGAAACCTGGTGATCAGGAACCTGAAAATTATCCAAAAGTTCTGCTTTAGTTCACAGCACCAGGAAAGACGGAACAGCAATGGGTGCTCCATAAATGCAGGGATTGAAGTTCCTGAGAGGAACAAACTTGGGTGGGCGTGAAATAAATAATCAAAGAACTTTCTATTGCACTGGCCTGACCCACTAAAATGGTTCATTTAGTGGCCGAGCTTGCCCAGCACATGTTTAAAAAATGGATTTGTGAGAACTTGGTGTTGTATGTGATGGGTCCTTAGTTGATTTCAGAGTGAGGCTGTGTCAGGATTTTTTCCTGTCTTATGTTGGCACTGCTCTGGCTAATCCACAGGAGGGACACAATTATGATTGCTCTAATAATATTAATGAGTTGTGTGTCTGTCCAGTTCTAGAGGAGACTCAATACACACCACTCTAACCCTCTCCTGTTTTAATTTGAGCCAGTGATGAACTGATTATGGCTCTTTTCAGCTTGTGGTAATTTTGCTCCAAAAGAAGCATCAGATGCCTTGTCCTTCTTATGTCTTTGAAATACAAGGGTTAACTTTTCTCAGCAGTGCAATGGACTTCAGTTTAAGTAAGAATCAGCATGAGAAGATTCAATACTAAATTAGAACTTGATTGTGTACAGAGTTCAAATTTGGCGTCAAAAGTGTCAAGATTTGCATGTTAATTTGGCTGTGAATTACCACATGGGCTGCTGGACATCCTTCATGTGAAACCATGGTGCTGTAGACTTGATTTTATTAAAAGAGATGAGTAATCTCTTTTAACAAGAGTAATGCAGGAAGCCTTGAAAACAGGCTTTGAGTTTGAATGTAATGCAAAACTTAATCAAGACAATACTTTTTTTTTTTAGGAGAATTGAGAAATTAAGTTGATCTATTCTTCAAACTCCCCACAGAAACTGCTCAATTGATTTCCCAAGAAGATGAACATAAGTGAAAATATAATGATCAGGCATCTGCTTACAGGTAAGAGCAAAACTCCAGAAGGTTCTTGGCATTTGGGAAAATGTGAACTAAGTTCTGGAACTCTTGGCTTGTATCGAGAAACCAATTAGGGGAAGTGCTTTTGCAGCCAGTGCTGGGTGGGAAGCAAAGGTAGGGCAGAGCAGAATGACAAATGATGTGTTTGTCTCTGAGAGGAGAGGTGTCATCTTGTTCCTGACACGCTGTCAAGAAGATGTTTCACTGATTTGACTCTCTGTATTGAAGAACACACAACAGTTACTCAGTAAGTAGTTTTGTAGGGAATCTCACCCTTGTTACAATAAACAGAGCCCAAAGATAACACATCTTTTATGCTTTTACACTTTTTAGATGATAGCTGTGAAAAATTACCTAGGGAATGTTAGCAAGCTGTACCTGTGGTCATTTTCTCATGACCCCTGAGTGATAAAGTTTACTATCTTGGATCATAATGTGTTGCCAAATGACAGGTTTGCCTGTCTGGCCCACAAAAAGTAATCGAGGAGTGTTACAGTTTTACAATCCAGGTTTCACCAAATTTGTAGCTTTTTGAGCTGTTAGACCTGAACAAAATAGGTCAATGTTGGCAGAATAAGGTTGGCTCTCACTTTTCTTCAGTTTTTGACTACTTCTCTTTGTGCACCTTGTACCTGAAAGCTTCATATAGGAAGCATGTAGTTTTCTGGAGGTATTGATGTTGTAATTTCACTTACAGATGGAGTTAAAATTTTTTGGTGTTAAGGTACAGTATTTTTTTGGTTGCTGTTCTAAAATCTGTATCTGGAATCCCAGATCTGCATGAACTTGAACAAGTAATTTGAGAGGCTCCTCTAAGTGGGGAATTGGGAAATCCCTACCAGCTGGAACTACTTAATAGTGGAAGCTTTGCTGACCTGAGGTTAGCTGTCCACAAGCCATTTATTTTTGTTGGTATGGGGGCCAAGATATGGAGCAGAAAAATTGCTCCTCTTGCTCTATTTCTTACACCCACCCATTCAGTAGTGGTTGTCTTGAAATAAATTAGTAACTGAAAAAAAAAAACCCAAAACAAAACCCCCCAATCAGATGTGTTTTGTGATTATTTTTTTTTTAATACTCTTAGGTCTTGGGACAGAAGTGTCTGTGTAAACAGATCCTTATGGCTGAGATTTTCCGTAAGCTGTTCAATACCTGCTGACTCTGTGACTATTTTTAGTCACTATATACATTAAATGTTACTATTTTTAGGCAGCTTCCTCAAGTACCTTCATCTGCACGAAATGTTTTATCTTGCCACTTGGAGTTTGTCGGAGTCAAATAATAAAAAAGCAAAGTATAAAATTGGGATGCTTTACATCCATTACACTTTACCAGGTAAGCTATGTCTAGAAAAGGGAAAAATTAAAGAAAAAAGGCTGTTTTGGCTGCAAATGACTGATTTAACTCCTGTAGGAAAAGACCCTCCACTTGGGTATAATTTTGTGTTTGGTGCCACTGTTGTGATGTCCAGTTTCAGGGACACAACTTGGTAAACAGATCTCACTGTAACCTCAGAACAACAAAAGCACTGGAAATCCTGAACTTCCATGTACTGGAGAAAACAGATCTGTATTTGTGCTGCAGTGGTAAGATAGTTCATGATTCAGATATGAAGGGTGGAAAAAAGCTTTTCTTTGAGATGTTGGATGAACTGAAGGACCCCAAGATGAAAATGTGTTTTCAGGCAATGCTGAGATGAGACTGGTGCTCAGTATGCATAGAACAGTAGAAGAAGTGTTAAATGAGCTGGAAAAATTAGGAATGATGGAACCAGTGTGGTGACCAAATGCTCTTTCTTTGCATGAAGTGCCTGAACTCCTGAGTATGGACTCTGTGTACATATGTTAAAGGTAAATGGAGCAATTAGGATAGCAGAGGAATTATGAGCCAAAATTCCAAAGTAAACGAAATGCTTAAATGCACTCAAGAAAGGGAAAATATTGTTATATTCACACTGGTCTTCAGCTGACCACATACTAGATTGAAGTGGCTTTGTAAAGGAAAACACTTGTGGGAGAAAAGTATGTAATCAGCAAAGCTGAAGCTTATACCTCATGATTGAATGTTTTAGTGTGAAATAAATTAAAGGGAGATTTTTTTAAAAACGTGTTTTGCTGCTTTAGGGAAATGCCTTTTTTTTTTAACTTATGTTTTATATTAAGAAAAGGCTTTTACAAGGCACTAAGGCACACTTTTTCCAGCCTGCATTTATCATGGATTTTCTTATATTAAAAAACCCCACAACCAAACAACAAAAAAATCCCAACTTGAAGCAACTCTGAGGGATTTGCTGGCTTATTATTTCACCCTGAGGCACAATCAATTTCACCTGTTATTCAAGAATGAAGTTTGTCTAGCTTCCCTTTAAAAGCCATTATGATAAAGACTGAGTCTTCCTGCTTTCCTCTGTTCATGTTTGATTATCTTTACCTGGTATTTTTGCCTTGTCTGTATAGGCTAAGTAGTGAGTTTTTGCAGCAGCACTTTTGCACAGTGGAAGGCTGTTACAGTGTCCTCTCAAATAGGCTTTGTTGCACAAAACAAATTCCTTAAGCGCTGTCAGATAGAGCAGAAATAGAAAAATATTATGTAGGAAAGACAAGGATGACACTCAAAGCAAACCCAAATGCCAGGTGCAGAAACACTCACCCTGTTTGTGTCTCAAACCTTTGCTTCTTGATGAAAGAGTTTTCCCTTCTAAATATTGCCTTGAAGGACAGAAATTGTTTCCTGGCTTTGCAATTCTGCCTCTGTAGTTAAAGGGTTCAGCTCCTCCACAGTGTGGGGATTTTTCCCAGTTTGTAGCAAGTGGCTCTTGGCTGAGGTCTGCATTGGACAGGGCACAATCCTGCCTGCATTCCCCTTCCACCTTGTGGAGGGGAGGGATTAGACAAGTTGTTTCATGAGCTACTCTGTCAAATAGCCTGAGAGACACCTTGCCTCCCATAAGACTTCCACATCTGAATCTCATCTATCAAAGGCAAGGCTGATATTTTCTAGGATGCCACAATTTGTGGAAATGAATGAGCTTAATTAAGCTCATGGGAAGCTCCAACAAATGGCTAGAGATAAATATCAAATGGGGTCAATACACTGTCATGAGACTTTTGGCTTGTTACTGGATGTTCGCATCCCTTTGGGATGGCCTAGAGGGCAAGGACTTCTGAGAAGATTGGGGTCGGCCATGATTAAAGCTATATTTAGAAACTTTTTTAATTGCATAGACTTCAGGCACATTAGAGTTGGCTGATTTTTTTTTTTTAATGGAACAGTTTTCTGTTAGAAAATGCAGTTTAGTGGAAATTGGAGTGTTCTGTGGGACTGTGTCAATCTGATCATAGCTTTTGACAGAAAGGGAATATTAACTCAATTTGTCAGTGCTTTACTAATATTAGTGTGTCATTTGGACTATGTGTGCCTTATTGAACTATTTGACATGTTTCATATTGGAATTCAAAGCAGAATTCGAGTAATTGTACTCTTTTAACAAGATACCAGTTTGCATACATAACTATTATCTTCTACACAATAATTTGTTGATGATAAATCATATTAAAGTGGAACATGTGGGTGGACACATCTTCAGTTGAGTGTCACTGCCACAGAATGTTATTTATTATTGTATTCTAATACAATAAAAATTACATTCTTGATTAGATTCTAATAAAAATTTTAAAATGCTGGAATTTCTTGGAAAATAGAAGTTGTCCTCAGCTTGAGGAGGAGTTGGCAGAATAAAAAACCCAAATCTTGATATAAATCAAATCTATTGGTGATAAAGACATTTGCCAGTTTTGTGCGTCTGGAATTAAAGTGGTGGTCCCAAATTTTTCTACAGAAAACATAAAATGTTGGAAATATTCACTGAACATAAAGGGTAACCAACAGAGGTCTGGGAAAAAATACTGTAAGAACCAGATATTATCTAAAATAATGTGGAAAGCCAGCCTCAGGGAGAACCTGGCCTGCAGTTCCTGATGGATGACTGGAAATCAGGAACATTGAGATACGAAGGAATAACCATGAGGAAAAAAGAGTATCAGCGTTCTGGATGTACCCAAACATTTTTTTTTGTATAGATAAATGCCACCAAGAAATTCCTTTTGAGCAAATTGAACCCTTGTACTTTGCCAGGGACTAGATCAGGCAAGTTGTAAAGAGAAAAATGGGGAAAATATTCATTGAGGTGATGGGATCAGCTTCTGCATTGCTGTTGCAATTTACTGGCTCCTATTGGGTCAATTGGCAACAAATTCATTTGCACTTCTTTGCTGGGGAGAGGAAGGTGTTTGCTGCCTGTCAATTTAAAAGGTGCTTAAGACTAAAAACCAAAAGACCAGTTCATGATTATTGTGTTAGAAAAGGAAAGTGGAAAAACAGAACACAAGCTCTGACAGTATCTTGCACTGGTCTCTAGTTTTAGCTTGTACTTGGCATTTCCCCTTTGGTTTTTGTCACAACCAGCAAAGGATCTCCTTGCTAGGGCTGTTTCTTGAGAAGAATTCCACTTCTAGGTTTGATTCTTGTTGAACTAGGTGCCTGCTTTTGAATTTGCACAGTGGATTATATTTTTGGATATTTGTGGTGTTGCTTCCAGCAGTTTGGTGTAGGGAGGGTGCTGATGTGATAGACCTGGGATGGCTTGGATCGCAAAAGGGTCATGGTGTCTGCACAAGTGAAGTGCAGAAAAAACCCTGCAGAGGGGATGTTTTTGCCTTCATCCTTTCAGCTCCAATTTAGTTCCGTATTTTGTAAACTTCCTAGTGGAAGTGTTATTTTTAGCACTATGGCATATTTTTGTTTCCCTTTCTCAGCTGCATGACTGTGCTGCATTCATGGCTTGAGCACTTCAAGAAACCTGCCAGCTCTGACTAATTCCATCAAGCTCAGCTTGAGCCTCCAGAATCCCAACACAGTTTTCCAGTCTCTGGATGACACAGAACCGTACTCTGGACCCACAGGTTAAAATTCTCAAGTGGTACTGTTGATGAAGGAAACACTTTTTGCATTGCATGAGCATACAGAATGGAATTTTTTTTTCTTGGTTTATTTTTCACATTTAAAAAAAACACAGGGAAATAATATAATACAACTTAATAGATGCTGCTGTGTCCCATCTTGGGGGATGAGTGTGTCATTCCATATGCTGTAGCTAAACATAAATGAACTGTTATTAATGATTGCCATAATGTTTTCTAGCAGTTAGCTGGCTGTGATTCTAGGAATTTTTTTCCACTGTGTTTTGAAGGGTTAGGTTATTTAAACTTACTATCAAATAGAATCAGATCAAAGTGAGCTAATTTTTCTTAAACACTAATCATTTTAAGGCTATTGAACTAAATATAGAGTCAGTTCATTAAATCATTAAAAAAGCCTGCAATAATGCTCACAAAGTCATTATAGTGCTATTCCCCAGCCAGAGAGGTGGTGTTGCCTTAAGCACAGTTTAATCAAATTAGATGGTGGGGTATGTCCTGGGGTTTCTCCTATTGATATTCATTAAAAATACATGATTTATCACTAATCTCTGTAAGGTATATCCTACTCCTCCAAATGAATTTTGTAAATGTCAGGGGGAAGAAAACAGAACAGTTTATTGTTATAAGAATTTAAGTGTGGTGTGATCACATTTACATTTGTATAATATGTAATTTAGTGATAGATGATAATTTTAATATGCCTTTAAAATTTCTGTCCTTAGTTAAAAAGTTAACAAAAATGGAAAACCCCCAGGAATAGCCATTTTATATTTTAGTGCTGTATAAGCATATGAATTAACTTCAGAACTAATTATTCTGTAGATCGTCATATAGTTTCTCTTATAGATTGTCTGTAAAAGTTCACTGTTTAATTTCATGTACTCCTTTTGGTACCATTTTCCTTTTTTTCCCTCTGTTTGGAGTACTTCAGCGTAGTAACTCCTCTGCCCTTTCGTCTTCACTCTTTTAATTTTAAGGCTTGCCTTGTTTAAACTGTGAAGAAACATTGATGAGAAGACCACACACAAACATTCCCCTCTGTGCTGTCACCACTACTCCTTTTAAGTGACAATTTCTTCATTAATATAATGCTTTTTAATCTTGTAACACTCCGGAAATGGGGTAGATTGATTATGTCACCCAGGACCCAAACAGGCAGCTGGTTAATGGTGCTGTGAGGCTCTACCACACTTCAGGATCCGTGCAATCTTAATTCCTCAAACTGGAATTTGCCTGAATTATCCCAGTTCTGAAGTGCCCCATAAATGTCCATCATTTTTGTATTGCATTACTTACTTGATATCACTTGAAAGCCCAAATGAATATTCCCAGTGCTTTGAGAACTTCTTGGTGTTGTGTTGTCTTCAGTCCAGGGAAGAGCCACCCATTGAACTTGGTTATGGTTCCTGCAGCCACTTCCCAGGATAAAGGTTTTAAAATAATAGATTTAGATTTCTGGGAGAAATGGTTGAGGTTCTCAGTGCCCTGAATATCTTCTGTCAAAGCTCAGAGTTCACCCAACACTGCCTAGCTCATGGCTTTGCTATGTGGACACAGATTAATAAGAAACTATTTATTTGATTGTTGGATATTAATCATGTTACCACAGAATTGCCACTTAATTGAGACTGGTTTGGATTAAAACATAAGTTATTGTAATTACTGGGGTGATGTTGTAATTACTGAGAAGTTCATATAACAATACTTGCAGTGGTATTTCAGAGGTGGTTTTAAAACCCTGTCCTGCTTGAATTTGTCAATGGTGCCAAAAGCTATTGTCAGTTACTCTGAGGTAGATCTGAACAGGTTGCTGCAGTCATGGATTCTGCTGTTGATTTGCACCTGCCCTTCTGAAAGAGGAGCTTGGTTCTCCACCTCTTAGAAATTGCAAACGTTCTTCAAGGTGGGTAATTACTATGCTGGACACTTGAATTCTGTGGCTTTGGGCTTGGTGGGCTGTAGCTAAATGCAATTGTGGTTCTAGATCAGTTGAAGCCTCTCTAGTTGGTGCTGTTGAAGTTCCAGTCTCATGCTAACAGAAGTAGGTTCAGGAACCTCAACCTGCAGAAAAGTTTTCATATTGGCAGTTGATCTCATCCCAGGATGTCTTACTGTGGGATTTGACAAATGCCAGTTCTAGGTGCAAGGAGGAGGTCAGGGATGTACAACATGGTGAGGAGAAAGGCAGGCCAGGAGCAGTGCTGAGGGGGGTTGGAAAGGCCACAGAGCTGAACTCTGAGTTAAAGAACAGTAGTGATTTTGCTCATGGTCTTGTTTCCAACCATTTGTGGGGTTTTCATTTGTCTGGGTTTTTTTCATATTGAATTTAAGTGAGTTTTCTGAAAATGAGAGCTTTCGTCTACACTTTCTATAGCTCTTCTTTTGTGAAGGAAAGCTTGAAAAACTGTCCTAAACATAATGATGTGTCATAGACTAAGACTTGAAGAATTCAGGTAGAAAAGATACCCTCTTTTCGTAACTGGCTGTCCATGTCATGGTTTATAACCAAATCCCTGACATTTCTGGAATGTGTGTTGTGATTGTTGGATTTTTTTTTTCCATATCCTGGGCTGTCTAAGTGGAGCAAAGGAAGCAACTTCAGAGGTGGCTGAGTGGCACAAAAGCCTTGTCTGGATGCAGGAGCTGCTGGTGCAGGGTGTGAGGTGCTGTCTGCACGCAGCACCAGTGGAGCTGCAGTGTAGGTCTGGCAATCAGCCCACGAGCCCTAATCCTGCAAATATACATCACAAGCTCCATTTGATACTCGTGAGAAGCCCAGCCTAAATGAAGTCCTATTAAATTGGGGGTCTAATGCCAATTGAACAGCTGCCTTTCAGTGATTTTTTTTTTTTTGTGAGATTATATATAATGTATAGGTAAGTACACATGTATAGGATGCGTTCTGTAAATTTTTTAAAAAGGCAATATTTGAAACATTTGTTGTTTTCCTGGGATAAGTCCCCATAATAAAGTGCTGATTAATTACACAATCTACTTTACCTGTTTTTACTTTTGTTTCAAGACTTTTCAAAGCATAGTGTGAGGTACAATAGGACAGCTGGCTATTATCCATAGGCTCCTCAGCTCTGAAGCCTTTAGGATGAGATGTGAACAAGACTGTGCCTTAATTATTGGCAGCAACTAGCTTGGCTTTTCAAGGTAATAAATGGGGGTCCTTACAAAGTCTCTTCTTAAGTAGCTAAATGCATAATCCACTCGGGATATTGTTTTAAAATTCATTTCATCTTCGGTAATTTGATCAGAGAAAGAGTTGTATTGGTCATTTCTCTTGTGTAAGAACTGTGTCGCACCTAGGGGCAAGGAACATTTATTTTCATGATTAATACCTGTGAGTTTCATGGCCTAATGAGAAAGCCGTAGATGTATTTGAAATGAAATTGCCTTTTTTTTTCTTTGACCCTTTGTTGAATTCATGTAAACACTTTGACTACTCTCCTTCTCCTTGTGGATCTGAAGATCCTGTATCACCCACATAGCATTTGTTTGTATATGTAGTTGCAATGTTAAGGTATGGGAGTTCCAAAACAAGTTATTTTAGGTGGACACCTGTATACATTTGTGGAACTTATTACATTTCCCAAAGATGAATAGCCCTGGAATTGTGAAGGTGAAAGTTAATGGAATATTTTGCCCTACTTTCCCTGGCACCCATCCAACCTGACCAAGAAATTGAGTGCTGCGTTTTGTGTTGCTATTAAGTCTATCAGGCTCTTCACTGCAACCTCCTAGTTGTTGAAATTCAGTCCAAAATGAACGTGTACCTGGAAAAGACCCCACTTAATATATTCCTGCCTGCACTGTTTCCTTCTCATGTAATAGCTTGGCTTGAAAGTGTTTTGAAGGGTTTTAAAACATCCCAGTCTTTCCCCTGCCCCAATGTAAAGGCAGCATTAGTCCTTGGTGATCTCACTGCAGTGTCATCTTGGCTTTCTCTAATGTCAGCTCTCAGTGTAACTTGTCTGCATTAAATTGAAGATCCTTGGTGTGAAGGGTATGTCTTAATTCCCAAATCCTTTATAACCTTACGGCTTTGAATGAACGCCAAATGTTCATACTACATTTGCTGCTGTGTTTCTGCACTTGTTTTACTTTAGCTCTCCTGCTTCTTCAAAACCACTGAAAGTGCACCTTGTTGTGTTAAGACCCAAAGAAATTAAAGGAATGCCTTGGAGTGGGCTGGGGAAGAGGGACATGGAGCCTCCTTCATGAGAGAAAGGAAAATACTGAAGGATAGGCTCACCTGTTAGGGCTAATTCTAGGTGGCATTAAATACTTACCCAAGGTGTCCAGAAGCTTAAGTGGGTAGCCAGAACTCCACTGTGTCAGGCAATTAAAATGACTGATGTCTTGATAAAAAGGCAGCATGTAGTTGATATTTTGGCAGTTTGCTGTTGTGTTGGCACAATTTAAATGCTGCATTTGTGTTTCTGTCTTGACGTCCACCACCACAGATGTTCACTTCCAAAGCAAGAAGCGATTGTACCACTTGAGTAGGGGTACCCTGAGAGAGGCTCATTCAAGTCACCCGGGCATTAATGTGATATTCTGCTTGCAACCCTGGTAATGCTCAGCTGTTTTGTGCCAGCACATGCAGGAACACAGCTTTGAGAAGAGCAAGAGCCAGCTCAAAATCTGCTGGTCAGGTCTCTGGTGAGCAGCCCTGGATGGGACTACATGGCCTGGTTCAGTGCCTTCTAGAACAAGTTGAGCTAACTCAGACTAAGTCATGAGGCCATCAGAAGGTGACCTGGGCTAGCTCCTCAGCTGGCAGACGCTGGATGAGGAGCAGCATGTGACAATGCAATGATACTTTCACCTCAGGTAGTGGCGTCTTTGGACTGTGGTTGTTTGGCCAGTGACATTAACTCCAAGATGCTGAGCTTTGTTTATCAGCAAATGTTACATTAAAACATAATTGAGCTGAATCAATAACTGTGCTGCTCTGAGTACAGTGCTGGTGGAGACAGTGCCTCTGGCTTTCATTTGAGATGCTGCTGGTGAAATTAATTCCAAGGATTAATCCTTCCCTGAGCAGAAGATGAAGAACTTTAAAGACTTTGGTTATTTATATTTGTCCCAAAAAAAGTACAGAGCAACCGAGGGAAGCAGAAGCTTTATTTTACCAGAGAAGAGGAAGTAATTCTGGGAGGGTCACAGGACTTCTGCCATTAGGTCAAGACCCAAGATTGGATGCTCAGGGTGCAGGGTGGAGTTCCCCTCTTGTCTCAGCATATGAAACCTGCTTCTTGTGACCTGTCACATAAGCATGGTCTGTTAGTCACTTTTTCCCCTGAAAAACATTCCTCCAGATAGAATAAAACATTCTTTCATGTTCTTGCAAAAAGTAGAAGTATTTAACAAACTTGTGTATAGTTAACAACTCGTGTGGTACATTTACCATCCATCCCCTAAAATAAGACTGATGTTTCCATTAATTACATGATGATTACTTTCCAGCAGGATAAATCAGCCCCTGCTGAGCTCCAGGCTGCCACAGCTAGTCTGGTACCTATGCCTGAATTCAGTATTTCTGAATTAAGCTGACTTAATTTAAAGCTGACTTCAGTATTTCTTTCACAAGTAGTACCTGTCTGAAGATTCCTAGACATAAGCACAGACAACTATAATGTCAGTAGAATCCCTGCCTTCTGGGCAAGTCTGAATCACTTCCTTTGTATTTATCAGAGAAAAAAGGTAAACATGCTTATGGAACTTACAGTGTTTCCGTCCTGCTTGTAACATCATGTGAGTGCACATCTGAGTGCATAAACCCATAATGTGAGCTCAACTTTTAAAGTATCTGCTTGTTTGATTGGTAAATCAGATATTTCCCTAGGAATTTGACATTGTCCTGACTCTGTTCTCCAGAGGATTTTGAAAGAGTGTCCAGATGCTATGAGCTTTTTGGCTCCTGGGGGTTTCCCACTAATTCACTAATTATTTCTCAGTAATTTCCACATTCATGTGTGTATCTGATATGTACAGTGTGTGTGAACATTTGTGCTATTTCAGTGAGAAAGATGCAACCATAGTCACATTATGTAAAGAAGAATTTATCTGTTCAAAGAACTACTCGGGAGTGCATGATTTGCCAATAGAAACAATTTCTTAATAAGTGGTGTCTGGTTTTAGTTCTGGCTGCTATTTTTTCAGACTAGACAGGTTTTGGCTGTTGCACATTCTTGTTCCTCTTGCTTTCATCCATTGTTCTTTCTACCACTAGTCTATCATTGCTCACAGTGCCTTCCCAGATGTTCCCCAGTCTGGAATGACTCGCCTGTCATTGCTGTTCATAACTTGCCAGTTTGGTTTGACCTTTTGAGGTGTGGTGGAGCTGAATTCTCTTTTCTTGGTAACTGAAAATGTGTTTTCAGAAGCTGCATGATTTGGGACACTGTATGTACAGAAATGTTTTTATTGTGATTATTGTGGTAATGAAAGACCTGTTGAGTTCTCAGCAGTCCAAAGAGTCACTTAGAATAATGAAGACATTTGAATACAAGGCCAGTAGGTTTATTCCTGCTGTACTTTGGGGTCTCTCAGGAGCCTTATCTACGTTCACAGCCACTTTTTCTGTGCTTGCAGTTCCTCATGTGTCTCATCTTTACTCATCATAATCTTGATATCACTTGACATGCTTGGCCGTTTTATTTTCCACACTCAGGCCACTACCCTGGAAGAGCAGAAAGAATTCCTTCTTTCTAATGATCTGTGCCTCACAATTTGATTGTCTTATATATGACTTCATACCTTCTCCATTCACGTTCTGAGCTGCTGTCTTTTTGAGTAGCCATCCTGAGAGAAAGATGGATACAAACACTTGGGAAACTCACTTTGCATTTTCTGACATCAGTGCTGTGTAGCTCGTTGGGATCAGGCCCACATTCTGCTTCACTGAATGCCCCTTTTTGTGTGGGAGCATCCTGAGGTCGGTATCCTTGTTCACCAGTTCCTGGAAAAGGCTGTGCTGCATTGAATTTACAGTGTCTGTATTCAGTTTTGTCTCTTGCTTATACCAGTAGTTTGTCTGCATCTGAAGGGCTCCAAAGATGGTGCCAACAAATCCGAATAACCTCTGAGCCCAGCTGCATTTTTAGCAGTGGTATCTTCTGAGTTGCTTTTCAGATCCACCTCATAGCTCCTGCCTTAAAAGCAAGGATGGGCTGTGTATAGTTTTGTAGCTGTTTCCAGCTTCAACGTGTGTAAGTTTTCCCCATATTTGTGCTTTCTAGCAATCACCTGAAGATACAGCTGTGCTCTGTCACCTTTTCTGCCATGCTGTCTCCTGTGCCCATACCCCAGAAGAGTTTTGATTCTGAGTTTCAGAAATCCTGCTGGTTGCTTTTGCTGATGACATTAATATTCCTTTATGGCAGGCTGGCTCCCACATGGCATTCCTTGGCATCTGCTGGTGCCCACTGTGCTGTGAGGTGACTGTTGTCCTTCCACAATACCTTGTGCCTGTGCCTTTGGCAGTGGGGATTGAGGCTGCTCTGGCCAAGACAGGCAGTATTTCTTGATGAGGGTTTTTTCAAAGGCTTTGCACAGCTTCTGTGTCCATGCAGAAGTGCTGTTACCTGCCTCTAGGAAGGAATCAGGTGGGTACAGAGGCCAGAAGGACCCAAAACAATTACCTACCTTTTCAGTAGCCTTATGCTGCTTATCCAGCTTATGGGTTCTGTGGCTTTAGCAGCAATGCTTTCAGCATTAATTTTATTGCTCCCATAATTTTTGTTTTAAATGATGGGTGCTTGGTAAAGCAGGTGCTCCATTGGCAAGGCTGTTCAAGTTTTCAGATGTAACATGCCTGGGAAACATCAACTACTTCAGAAACATCAAAGAGATGCCAATCCTTTGAGCTTGGGGCTGATCTGCTTCCTAAACTTTTTAGAGACCCAAACTTTGTTCTCTAGAGGCCCTTACTGTTAACCTTACTTACACAATCTGGAATTGGGAGACTGAGGTGTGGTTAAAGTGTCATCTGAAGTATGGGGGAATGAAGTCTGTGTGCCTGCTCAAACTGAGCAGATGAGGAATCTGAATTTCCTAAGGGAGTACTTGAACCAGTAGGTAGCTGATTACTCCAGGGACTCTCACTCACTTTTTGTTTCCTTGCTTGGGGAAATGAATGTGATTGCTGCATTGCTCTGATGATGGAAGGATCCTTGCTGGATGCTTCTGATTGTGGGAAAGACAGGCAGGACACTGAAATGTCATGAATGCCTATTCATTTCATGCCTGCTCAGTTCTGGAGCCTTCCCTATTGACAAGGCCTCTGTGCCCGTGGAACAGCCTGTGTCCAGGCAGTTCCATGCCTCAGGGTAGTGCTACGCTGAACTGCAAAACCAGAAGGTTGTGAAGAATCTGTAAGAGGATAAACTTCTCTCTTGGTGAGTGCTCTTGCATTCATGACTTCAGGTAAAACAATGGCTTCTGTGCTAGGAGTTTTTCATCCTGGTGTTCTTTCTCCTCGGTCTACTTAGAGATTGAATTCTGAGGTTGTTGTACTGCTGGGTCATTTCAATTTTGCTTTCTTCTTTTATGTAAATGCTGGGGAACTTCTTGTAGCTTAGTGCTGTCACCGATGACCTACAAGCAATTTGTGCATTGTTATCCTTGACTGCTAAACTATTTCAGGCTTTACCAAACACTTAACCTTGGCTGGTTTGCATCACACTAATATCACATATGTCCAAAAGTTAAAAGCAATTGTTCTAAGAGTGTTAGGAAAGTTGTAATGTCTCCAAAGGTAGAAAAAGCCAGAGTCAAAGCTGCTTGGAGAACTTAGCTGGATGTAGTAATGTAAAAGGATAAAAGAACCTGAAGTTTTGAAACCATGCTTTGCTTCCCCAGTTCACAAATAAAGAGAAACATGATAGTAGGTGTAGAATGGTGTGTGGGCATGCCATTAAAGGCTGTTTGAGTGCCCCAAAGGGCCCAGCTCAAGGAATTACTGGTAATCTTCATCTTAGGCTTTCTTAATCTTTTGAAGCCTAAAGTTGACTTACTAAAAGATTAAACTCATGTAGGTTTTGGTGAATAATTCCCCATGTTTGGGAGACAGCAGAAGACAAGCTCTTTAGGCCTGCCCTACTGATATCACTATTTCCATTAGTGGAATAATGGAGAGTGACAGTCTGGAAGCAGGGTGGGATGCTTTGCTTGCAAGAGTATTATAGATATTTTCTAATAGTACAGATAAGGATTTAAAGGGTTTGAAGCCAATTCTGAAATCCAGATGCAGAGTGTGAATACTTCCATCCCCACACAAAGAACAGGCGCTGACAAGAGGTGCAGGATGCAGTGTTGTTCCCTTTGTAAGCAGAGTGATCAGTGTGTGTCAGCAGCTACTTCCAAAACTAGGGAATCTTCTGTTTGAGTGCTTGCCTACCATATTTCTGTTCTCCAATGGGAATACTGAAAGGATCAGCTCTCTGGGTTTTAATCTGCACTTGGGATCTCTCAAGCCAGTGGCTGAAAGATGAAGACAATTGGTTTGCAACTTGAATTCAATTATGCTGCTTTTATGTAGATACAGTGGATTTGGTATGTCATATCAGAATGACAAAAAAGGGAAGTGAATTATCCTGGGCCCTGAAACTATTGTTGGGAAAGGAAAAGATTTGTAGATGTTAGTTAACATACTTTGACAACTATTTGCCAAAGCCATTCATTACATCTGCCTCTGCATTAGAAAGGGCACAATATTTCATTTTCCATTTCCTTTCACAAATAGAAAATTAATTGCATAGACTTGCAGAAAGTGCAGATATAACTCGTTATGTATTGTTAAGGCTGTCTGTGATAAATTTATCAAGCTTAGACAAAAAGTACTCTGAAATCACAATGGATCTATCTTAATTAATGTTCTTTAAGTGACAGTTACACCTGTTTGGAAATGGGAGGTAAAAGACAAGTTTCCCAGAAGCACAGTAATAGTGGTCTCTGGTTATAGAGGAAGCTGGCAAACATGACCTATGCTTTGATTTGAGCCCTGTTACCACATTTCATGAATCAAATTCAAAGTCCTCTTTTGCAAATGAATAATTCCAGTGTATCTGTAAAAAAAAAAAAACAACCAAACTGGGAGCTGTTATGACCATGTAATAATGGTTATCTTGCTGTTCCTAGTGATGTAATCGAGCAGTTATATGGGGTGAAGGTGAACCCATTAAAGTCCATCTCTATAATGCAGTTATGACATATGCTGTTTATAGAACTCTCCAGCCATAAAACTACCCTGCTGTTATCTATTCTTGGTTGTATTGCTGATACAGATGATCTCTGCTGGTGCCACTGGAGTGGTGCTGTGGAGACTGTCCTTAATGACAGCAGACACCAGAGGGTGGTCAGAAATGGTGTCACAGTTTACAGAAAGAAGCAGCAAACAGGAGGAGGTCAGGGATGCCAGGACACATTACTGCCATATGCCAAGTCACCTTGGCAAAGAAATACCCCAAGATGGAAAGAGAAGGGAGAAAATAGGGAGTTTTTCACTTGTGGTTGAAGGCAGATGGAGTTGCTGGTAGATGGCTGAGCAGTGAGAAGAGTTTTCAACAAGCTGATATTTCATTCTGGTTTCCTCTGGGTTGGTTACATCCTGGCTATAGATTCCATGGGGAAGAGCACCAGACTAGCAGCCAGAGGCTCTTGGGTGAAGGAGGAGTGTGGTGAGCAGCAGAGTCTTCATCACTGTCAGCCTACAATAAAACACTTGCTGTGAAGACAGCCTTAATATGTATTTTAAGTTCCACAGTTGTTGATGATGATTTAGGAATTGCATTGTTATCTGCAGGTTTGGTCTCACAGATCATCTTCTCTCAGAGATTTTGTTACTGGCCTCACTTTAATCTGGTGGGTTATAAACAGTCTGAAACTTCTGCTTTCCCTGAGTACTTTTCCGACACCATCCTCTGACCTAAGTTTCACCCCTTCCTGCACTCTTTTCCCCCACTCTGAATTTTTGGAGTGCTGAGATCAGTTCTTTATTTTTACCAGTACTTTTTAGGTTTGAATTGTAACAACAGAAAATGGAGCTAAGTTTAACACAGTGTCTTTCCATTTTTCTTGTGTTTGCAAAGAAACTAAAACTTTGAAGCAACCAAGGAAAAAGGCTGATACTGACTTCTGCAGGTTGTTTGGTTTTTTTTAAACAGCTCTAGAGTTCCTTGAGTTTTTCTGCTCAGCTATGCAGATGTGAAACATTCCTTCCCCCAGTCTGAGCATGTACAGACCTCTCAGTGGCAGAGCATGATGGAATTTGTGTGAAGCACATACCTCATTCCAGTCACAAGTGTCATTAACAGCAAAACTATGTTACAATTTTCACCAAACAAGCCTCAAACTCAGACTTCAGAATGCAGGTATTTTTGATTTGCTTGTCTGAAATGGTATTTGGTTTACTTGGCTTCTGAGATTATCAAGGGTTTAGTAATATAGGGATCTGCCTAAATTAGAGAGTTAAAAGGAATCTGATGGAGAAGGTCTAGTTGTGGTTTTTTGTTTTCATCTGTAGGTTAATGTGTGCAGTTGCAACAATCCTTCAGTCTGCAAGAGCACTGCTGCTGATGTTGGTGGAAGGAGTTAGCAAAGACATCTTAGTGCGCTTGCTGTTTTAGTGGTAGCCCCATTTCCTCTCTGTTTGGAGCCTCGTTATGGCCCCTTCTGTAGGAAAATAGACAGTGGTGCTAAAAGGGTACTTTTCCCTTCCTTTCTTCTGTTTCTTTCCCTGTTGCAGCTCCAAATGTACTCCTTGCTATTCACCACTGCCCCATTTTGTCTGTTCCAATGCTGTCAGCAGAACAGCTGATGCTGACCTATGTGCCATTGTTATGCTTTAGTACCAACATCCCAAGGCAGGTGACAGAGTTTTCATTTCTTGGCTTTAATTTGAAATTCTAACTTGGGTAGGTTTCACTGCCTTGGTTAAAACTCTGGGCATGAACTGAAGGCTCTCTTTCACAGACAAACAGGGGGGGAAAACGTTCTGATGCCATAGAATTGGAATATGCTGTTCAGGCTCATAAAATATAGGTAGGAAGAATGGCTTTGAATTTAGCACATCAGTGATGTGTGGACTTAGATTTATGATGTCTGACCCTTTTGATTCTCTTGCACTTTTCAGTGATGGTTGTCACTGTTTTTTTCATCTTATTGATAGAACACGTTAAGGTTTTTTTACCTTGCTAGTGCCATTCCTAGATTGGATTAGAGATTAGGTTTGTCTTCTTTTTTTTTCACCCTCCTCCTGGCTCTGCACGTTTGAGTCTACTGACTGGCAGTCTCTTTGAGATCAAACTGCTGTGTTCAGCAAAGACAAACCTGTGTCTGATTCTGTAATCTGAGCAGTTGCTCCCTTTCAGTAAATAATTACCCAGAATTTTTTGGGATTTACAGCCTTTACTATTCTAAGATCTCAATCCATTCCCTGACTGTGATTTAGAAGACAGTGGAAGGTGAATGGAAAAAGGAAGATCTGTGAGGGGTTGAATGTTTTTCATTTGCTTCCAGAGCTGCTTCTCCATGCAGGACTTCTAAATCAACTTCCAAAATCTTTGGCTCAAACCTTTTCTCACATCCAAGAAATAAGTTTTCTGTATCAGTTGCAGTATGGTAAATCTGAAAACCCATTTCTGGTGTCCAGCTTTGAAAATCTTGATTATTCTCAAATAATATTTAGAAAACAGAATAATGAGTATCCTACTTTTGTTGCTTGAATTTGGTTAATAAACCTAGACCTGCATCTTAAACCTATAATCCAAACCCATATTCTTCATCTGAAGAATATGGGTTTGGATTATAGGTTTAAGATGCAGGTCTAGGCTTATTAACAGGATTGGTGTGTATCACACATGGTGAGCTCACAAGGTTTGGCACAGCACACAAAACTTCCAGATAACGTTAAGCAACAAACTGGTGCAACCCTGACAAGGATCTAATTGAAATCAATCTATTTAAGGAGCAACAGCATGTAACTTCTGTGGCACAGATTTCACAAAGTGAATAATTCATAATTAATGATGTGTGGACTTTAAAAGATAGAGCAGTGCACAAATACTCTGTGGCCTTTTCCCTGTATGTGAAGTTCTTAGTATTTCCAGTGAATCTCTATTGAACTGGCCCATACCCCACAGAAGTTTCCTTAAACTGAAGAAGATACAAAGAAATTGTATTTGAAGTTGTAATTAAAAAAAAAAAAAAAGGTGACTGCTAATTACCTACTGCATAAAATATGCTGTTAAAGTAAGATTTTGTGATTTCTATTAGTTAGCTCATCTCAAAGGCTGGTGGGTGTGCATACATGTGAGAGAGCTTCGAAATTTAAATTATTTGCATTAAAAATCACGCTACATTTAAAGATATAATTTTGGGATAGAAGTGTTGGTGGAAAAGTGCCCTGTTTCCACATTGCCCATCCTTATTCCTTCACAGAAATAGTTGAAAGGGATTAATGTCCCTCAGTAATGCAGAGCCATGGTGAGATGCCCTCTTTGGGCTCCCTCTCTGCAGGCCAAGGGCAGTAATGCCCCAGCTGCTGATCAACACCAGCACAAACAGTCTCTCTTCTGTGTCAAGCAAAAACACCAGTCTAGTTCAGCCAGTTCAAACAGCTGGTTTGAACTCACCCAGCTGATTTTGTCTGTCACATGTTAGGAAGGGAACATTTGAGCTTCTCTGCTGGCAGAGGAGTGGATGGGGAGAAGAGTTCACAGCAGCATGCTCCTCAGGTGGACTGTGAAGATTCAGTTGATGGCCCAGTTGTCTCCACAGGGTCCTTTGTGCTGCAGTTAAGTTGTGTGTGGACATGACTGAACACAGAGAAATGGATCTGCATCAGTAGGGAGAGAAAGATTGCTGTGTGGGGCAGTTGTAATGTAAAGAAAAAAGGGAGAGCTCACTTCCTCTCCTTGCAAAGCCATCCCTTCCTTCCCAGTCTCTGCAATTTTCTGCCCCAAGGAGTTTTTCCATTAGATTATCTGCAGAGTAGTTTTACAAAGAGCATTGAGAAACAAGCCAGCATAGAAGCAGTAGAAGGACTCAGGAATTTCTTTCTGATGACTGGTGTATTCCAAGTCAGCTTGATACGAGCGACACAGAGGAGGCCACCAGGCTATGTGTCTTTACTATGAGTGAGGGGACAAGATTTCTCAAAGTCTTTTCCCTTCTCAAGACAAGAAGTGTGCAAGAAGCTCCTGATTTTGGAGTTTACTAGCTCATCACAATCCGCTTCCCTCTGGAGATCACCAGAATGGAGAGGGAGATCGATGAAAATTTATTTATCCTAAGGGACAGTGCAAGCTCCTCAGTTTCACAACCCATCATGACTCACCCAGCCATGTTTGCTTTTCTCTGTTTGATAGAATTGATGTATTCTACACTGAGATGTATTGTGAACAGAGTTCAAAGCAACTGCGTGTGATGGGATTGATTCTTTGTAAATGAACTATTTTCTGTTCCAGGGTTCAAGCTCAGAATGTCATAGTTACTTTTTCATTTTGGAAGGACTACCTCTTTTCTCAGGCAGGAAACAAAGGCTTATGGTACAGAGCATTTCTTGGAACCTTGGCTCTATAAATAACTGTTCTGTGGAGCACCTAAAATACACCAAAATATCAGGTCTAGTATGAGCCATGGAGGAAGTTTATGCAGCTACTTACTAATTTGACACTTGCGTCAATGCTTGATGCAACACAATGTGTCAGTGGAGAAGCCCCACAATTGCAAGTGTGCTGTGCCTACTCATTCTTAGCATCGCTATGTTCACAGCAGAACTGGGGTTGTTCTTCTGAACCTGGATTCAGAGAGGAGTTTTAACATTTCTAGGTATGTACCTCTGCTGAACCTCTAGCAAAAGGCCCAGTATTAGTATGCTGGACTGAGGAAAACGTTAAATATTTATCTATATCAGCATCCAGCAGCTGTCAGGATAAAGGAAGTTGTGTGCCAGTTGGTGCACGCAGCAGCATCCTGTTGTGGAGAAAACTGCTGACCACACTTCACCTTTTGAGCCAGCTGTCTTCAGGGATTTTCTATCAGAATCCATCTTCCAAGTGGTCCTTGTCTTCCAGCCTCCTCTAAAGTCTTCTTTGTCTTCAGGTCAGTTATTCTTCACAAGGTTCTTCTCCAAATTTCAGTAAAAACCCAGGGGATACTCGGCAATCCACTAGAACTAAGGAAAGCTGAAATCATGACTTGGCAATCTATTTTTGATAAGCTGACTTTCAGGATTTATTCATTCCTACTGCATGTGTCTGCAACTCAGTCCAGTAGGCATAAATGACACATAAGCAATGGAGTAAAGGTTGTACCTGAAGTGAACTTTTCTTTTTATTTCTTCCTCTTTTAAAAATAGTTCCTGTAACAGACTTTCAAAATCACTTGTACCATTGTGGGGTCATCTCAGATGTCTTTGGTATCCAGGTGTATTTTTCTTGAAAAGCTTAATTTTTCAGACCACAGATACTTAGCACAATTTTGTTTCTTAGCTCTGAAAAATGAACCTTCAGAATCACTTACCACCATGTCCAGTTGCTCTTTGTTTTACCTGCAGTTAATAAACTTTGTAATATGGACTGATTGTACGTAAATTGTTGATAACACTTTCATTATCAGCTTCCTTATCAGTTTCTCATGGATGTCACAAAAGCAATGAGTCCTGTATGATGTCGTGGAGGAAGAACAGGGCCTTCAGGATCAGTTTATGGAGGGGGCAAAGGTGAGAGGGGACCCTTGGGCATGTGGAGCTTTCTGTGTGTGAGGCTGATGATGGTTTGGTAGCAGAACTGGAGGTGCTGGGGCTGAATAGCAGGAAATGAGGATGAATAAGCAGAGAGGGGAAGCTGGAAGCTCAGACCAAGGCATCTCAAGATGGTGTGACGACACAGAGGAAGATGTTAGAGGAATTCACAGTACAGAGTAACATGGCTGGGGCAAAAGGCACAGGCAAAAAGAACATTATCTTCATAATCTGCATGGGGAGGAAAGGGGGAAGGTGGGCAGAGAGAAGGGTTATTGTGACATGTTGCTTGGAAATAGAGGATGAATGTTTTATTCTCTGAAACCGGTTACTTTGGAAGAGCACAAAAGGATGGGAGTCACTTAACTAAATAGGGACACCTGCATGTAGGTATTGATGCCTCAGGTTACTATTTAAATTTTCTATATATCTGAATCTCCATAATTCGGGGCTAGGTTCCTGAGGGCAGGGCCTTTAGAGAACCCTGAATAGCTCTGCAGTGTTTCGAGTTTCTCTTTATTCTGCAGGTTCTGTCACCCCAAAGGCCCAGTAAATTGCTGGTCAGTTTATGGTGCCAGGTTGCTTTTTTTTGGCAGTGCTTAAAAGTAAGCTGCATTCTTCTGAAAATAGGTTAATAAAGCAAGGGCTACCCAGCACTCTCAAATAGATGGCCATTTAGACACAAATTCTCTAGAAGCCTATGATGTACCTGAAATTAGAAAGCAAGTGTCTCCAGCTGATAAAACCGAAACCAGAGGAACAAACGCTGTGGTGACTGTAATAATATGACTGTATTGTGTAATAACTATAATAGTGATGCTATCTGCAAGTGTAACCTTTAATTACTCTGCCTGTTTCTGCAAACTCTTTAGGAAGGAAAAATAACACCTATTTGACACATGTTGTGAAAATTAAATTTCCCAATAGACAGGAGTGTAGTAATGTCTCTCCAATGTCAAACCAAACTCCCTTCTAACACAGTGGTTTTGTCTCTGATGGTGACCAACAGTAGATGCATAAGGGAGAAAAGATAAAATGTGACAAGTGAAGTGTGACACTGGCTGGGTTATAATTTCCTACTTTCAGCAGTCTGCAGAATTTTCTGAATCTGAGCTTGCTTTTGAAGCATCTTGTGTAATAGCCCAGCATGGTTCTTTCCCTCATTTATGCATCTATTTGCTGTGATTGCTTCTGTCCCCTGGCACTGGGTCTTCTTGTCAAGCTCAGTGCCACATGTGGTGCATTCCAGTTGATTTAGGAGCTTAGCACCCATTTTCACAAGGGATATATGAAACCAGGTCTTCTGAGAGTCACTGACTATTGCCCATAATGGGAGTCGAGTTCTGGAGTGATTTTTGGAAAAATGTTGTCGGAATCTTTGTGGGCTTCTGAGAATGAAGGTAGTGAATCAGTTAAATTTTTGAAGAAGAAAGGGGGGGGGGGGGGAATGACAATAGAAAAGGGATACATTTAAGTTGGAGTTATCTAGTATTAGAGAATTTTACATGTGACACGAGAGAAATATCATTGCCACTGGTACAGTAGGTATGTGAAATACTTGTGTACTGGAGTGCTCTGGTCCCCCTTTTAGATGAGGTGTAAGCAAATGTATCATTTACAGCTGGTGCACAAGATCACAGTACAGTAAAAGATTTACTTACCGGGCAAAACTCTGTCCTGCTGCATCTCTGCCTCTGTTACAGGCACAAATATTAGTTTCTCCTATGCTGTAGGTGGTTCTTGTCAAAGGGAACAGGGGAAGAGGGTCATCCCTGCTGTCCCCTTTTTTGTACTGACTTCTCTCCTAACACTTGCTAAAAGTAGCACTGAAATCAGTCCAGGTCCCACAACTTCACCCGAGGGAGAATGTGGAGAGAGGTGAAAGTGTCTGCTACAAATACATAAATTTTTTTTCACTTCATTGTTCCCTCTCCATCTGCCTTGGCAGGTGAGTGGGGATGGTGTGCAAATCGATCCCGAAGCAATCAATGGCACGGCAGCTGGCCAGAGCTGAACACTGATGCGCTGATCGCCTCCAAATCAATTCACACGCTGCTCTTGCTCAGGTTACCTGCCACTTCAGCAGAGAGGGATGGGGAACTGAGGAGAAAATTGCACAAAAACTATTCTGGGACCCTTCTAAATAGGCCACTTACGTGCAACCCTTCTTCTCTCATATGTACATTTATACTGGATGCAAGGATACGATAAGGTCACAGTGCTGTGCCTTGTTTAAAACTCAGATGTTGCTCAAAGGGAGCAGAGTGAGGCCCTGGAGAATGCCTGGGAAATTGTTTGGGAGAGATGGAGCAGCAGTTCTGCGTCTTCTTCACTGTTTTCCACCTTAGTCTTAGATATTTAACCAGTCAAGCATTGCTGCTTGGATGTGCACAAGCTTAAATAGTCCTGTGGAGTGTTGTACCACGGGGAACCGTGGCTCCTAATTTTTAAACACTCCTCAAGGTGAGCGCCTTTTGTTTTGCTTTAAGCCAGGAGTTGTGCATGTCGAAAGTGCCTATTGTACAAAAATCTCAATTTACTTGGCAAACTTCCATGCATTAAGTCTCCCTGCTTTGCTGTCAAGGAGTGAGGTATTGTTATCGCCATTAAGAGCAAGTGAGCCAGGAATAAATGCCTTCATATTGCTGTTGCTTCCTTTTATTTGGCTTTCTTCTCATGGATAGTAGCCCTTAATTTAGAGTGTAGATTGTTGAGACTAGAGATGGTTCTGGCCCCTGAAGAAGAGGGATGGCACCTCATCCCCATGCCAACACAAGGACATCTCCCTTTTTCTTCTGCAAGTGGCTGGCTGTGACCCAATTCAACGCTGTCCTGAGGGATTCTCTCATCTGTGCCACAGTTGCCATGGTCCCTAGGGAAGCAGTCCGCAAATAATTTAGGGGTAGGACCACCCAGCAGCCTCTTCTTCCTGCCAGTCACTGACATGAGACCTTGGCAAAAGACTCAATCTCACGTGGGAACATGGATCCACATGCACAGAGGATAATCCTGCAGGGAACCCTGTCCTACACAAGGGTAGCCATGAACTGGGGCCTTTGGCTTCATGCATGGAACATGACCCTTGGGGAGGGGGAAATAAATGTAGATTGCTGAGTGAATTGCTCAAAGCAGTGCTAAAAAAGGCAGTGGCAAATCTGTGGAAAGACTTGACTATTGTGTGCTCCAGCCCATGCTGCTGCAATGACACCAGTGCTGAGTATATTCAGAGATTATTGCTCTGTGTGTCCCCTGTGGTTTAGGGTACCACAAGACCTAATGTGGCACAGGAGCTGTGCTTCCCTTGGAACGGAAGGCAGGAACAGCATGCACGGAGCAGGTATGGCCACGTCAATAAGGAAGAACTGGCTTTCATTTATTTTGTTTATTGCCCATTAATTTTAAGGAGTGCTGATACACTTGTCTGTTTTCAATAGTCCAATTGCTGCTAATCATAACAGAAAGTAAATATTGTCCACTGCCTTGGGAACACATTGGATCACAAGCGGTTTGTGGCAGAAGTTGTCTTTTTGCTCAGCACCTGATGAGATGAGGCCTTATTTCTGACTGGGGAGCAAGAGTTCAAAGGTTGCCTGTCACATGTCCTGTCCTGCTCCAAGATAAAGCTAGCAGGTGGAGCCAGGCAGGTGACCAGACCGTGTGGCAGGGCCCAAGGGTGCCATTTGTGAGGTACTCTGAGCACAACAGGGAGGTCCAGGAAGGACTAAGTGTCTGAAACATCATAAGCACACTATTTCTTGCCGTTCTCCTGGAGAACGGCATATTCTGTTGTTTTATGTAAATTATAAGAGCATACAAGATAATCTGCTGTTTGCAATCCAAATTTATGGTGAGGTTTTGTTGGTGCTGGCTGGACTGCAGCACTGAAGTTGAGATGGAGTGTTTAACTCATCTGGTATTTGTGATGTAACAGGCATCTCTTAATCCCATGTGGATGGGTTTTCCTACTCAGCATGGATACTGCTTGGATGTGCAAGGGATTAGAGATGTCTTCCAGAGCCATCTAGAATTTTTTTGTGTTGGCTTTCTTGAGGGAATCCTGTCTGTCAGGATTACATCTCAGCATCTGGAGAGGGTTACCATGGTGATGCTTTGAGTTAAATGAGTAAAAATAGTGCTCACTATAGGTGTGGAAAGTATGTGATAACCAGATATGGTTTAAGGAGTCTCTCAGCCCTTGGAGCACTCATGTAAAAGTCCTGTTTGAGTTGCAAAGAGGTTGGGGCAGGATTGTTGTTTTACTAGGCTAAGAGTTTGGAGATTCTAATGGCCATGGAAAAGTAGGATGTGAAAACCTAGGCACTGCAATTAATGGTGCTATTGTTTGACATGCCAGCGGTGCTTCACGTGTTACTGCGTGTGATAGGGAAACAAAGACTTTAACATCTTGAGACTGGCTCTTAAGGACTCGTTAGGTGACTCACCCATACCTGGCCTTCATCCAGGTAAGTCAGGCTCTAGGGCAAGTGTCCATGTTGAAGTGTAACCTGAGCCATTTGCTGCCCAGCTCTGATCTCTCATAAAAGTCAAAGGAGCTTTACTAAGCAAGCCTAAGATTGTCTGGAGTTGGAAGGCCAGAGCAAGTTGAAATCCTGTCTTCTGGCCCTCTCTGACTCTTGTGGACTTGAGCTGCTTTCCTGTTGTCTGAACACTGGATATCACCTGGCAGTAGAGCTGTTTGCTGTAATTCCAGCAGTCCCAGACTGCTCTGGGACACCCCTCAGAACTGGGGGACTCCTGCACATGTGAAATCTAGCTGCAGAGGTGCTGTCATGGCAGGAAAAGCAATATTTGGGCAAAGTGGACACAGTATTTTTTTGCAGTAGATATACAGATGGTATTTTATCCTTTACTGGCTTTGTGAGAACTTTTTAGAATCAGCTAAAATAGCTAAAATCTCTCTTGAGCTTTAGCCCTTCAGGTCTGCTCTTTATGAGCTTGGGAGGTCTGGTTAGTATGTTTTTCCATCACTAGAGTGTGGGGATGGAGGACAATATTGATTACTGCCTTCTGATTACATCCTTAACCATTCTCGTGTTTGGCTGTTATTTTGAAGTAACAGCCTGGATTATGACTATTTCATTGTCTGGGAGAACAAGATCTAATTCTTATTTTTTGAGTGAGGTTCCCCTGCTGTCCCACTGACGCACTGTGCTCTGACCCAGAGATGTGGCTGCACTTTTTGTAACTCTTCTGTGGCCCGTTGGAGCCTCTCCTCCTGCAGCCCTTTGAATGATGGAGGGAGGCACAGAATCACAGAACTGGTCAGGTTGGGAGGGACCACAGTGAGGCATCTTGTCCAACCTCCCTTCTCAAGCAGAATCATCACAGAGCATGTGGCAAAGGGTTCTTTCCAGACAGTTCTGGAATATCTCCAGTGAGGGAGACTCCACATCCTCTCTGGTCAATCTGTTCCAATGCTTGGTCATGCACACAGTCAAGTTTTTCCTCATGTTTAGGTGGAACTTCCTGGGCATCAGTTTCTGCCCGTTGTTTCCTCTTGCTCTGTTGCTTAGCCCCACCAAGAAGGGTCTGTCTCCATCTTCTCAGCTCCCTCGTTTTAGATATTTATACATCTTGATGATGTGTTGTCAAATTGTCTCTTCTTGAGGCTGAACAGGCCCAGCTCCATTAGCTTTCCCTTGTAAGAGAGATGCTCCTGTCCTTTAATGATCTTTTTTGCCTTCTTCTGGACTTGCTCAACAGTTCCATGCCCATCTTCCATCAGTTGATTATGACTTTGGGCACTTCTTCCCAGCACCGCAGAGCCTGAAAACCACCAGCGTCACCCCCCAGCGAGGAAAACCCACCCTGAAGTGTGATTTTCGGGTGTGCGCTCCGGGGCCGGGTCAGCATCCCGGGCCCCGGTGGGAGC
>JAHLSL010000010.1:4210239-4225874 GCA_025920805.1 Petroica traversi
CAGGGACACGGGACCCGGGGCTGGGAAAAGGGACACGGGGCCCCGGGCTGGGAAAAGGGACACGGGACACGGGGCTGGGAAAAGGGACACGGGGCCCCGGGCTGGGAAAAGGGACACGGGACCCCGAGCAGGGACGGCGCTGGAGAGAAGGACACGGGACTACGAGCCGGGAAAGGTGGTACCAGTGAAGGAGGCTGCCTGCTGATTCTCGCCTGCAGTTTACATTATCGAACCTTCCTGCCGCAGGAAAACCCCGGGAGGGGGTGAATATATATATATGGGGTGGGGTTTTTTTGTTGTTTTTTTTTGGGGGTTTTTTTTGTTTTGTTTTTTTGTTTTGTTTTTTTTTTGTTTGTTTTCTCTTCAAGAGCTAATAAGCGCGATGCTTTTGGGCAGGATCCCATCAGTTGCTTTGCCGGGCCGGGAGGGAAATCACTTGTACTTTCGTTCCCCTCTTTGATCCTAGCCACTATGTAAAAGATTTGCAATTACACTTAAGCAGCACCTTTTACCCCACAGCGTCCAAATTCAAATACAAACCTGAAGATCAGCTTCTGCCTTTTTTTTTTTTTTTTTAAGGTCCTGGAAAAACTTCTCGGGTGGGCGCTCTGGCTTTTCCCTGATCTTCCCTCTGCGATCTCCCTTTTGTCGGTTGTACGGGCTGAAGTCCCCTGGGTGGCAGCCCGAGCTACTCATTCATCATCATAACAACCGTTTAGTGTAAAATTAACAACAACTTAACTACTACAGCAATAAACATGGTCCTGCATTACAACAGATTGATGAGGATTACTTAGTTACAATCAGCTGGGGCACAGACAGGAGAGGAGAAAGGCTGCCAAATCAATAGCTTTCCCAAAGTTTAAGACTTGATCTCCTCCCTTTAGTGTTGCTGATGCTCGGGGTCTTGTTTGTGGCTGGGTTGGGAGGAGAAAAAGGGAAGGAGGGGAATTTCCTTCCCCCCTCCCCCCGGAAAGTTGGCACTTAGTATTTGCTTTGTGGGAAGATGAGGACAAAGTCCTCTGCGTGCATCTGTTCATACACCTGATTTCTTCAGCTTTTATCTTGAAAAGGGTCCGATTGGTTGGTTATCCAAATATATTTTGCCTTTAATTCCTTCGCTGTTTAAATTCATAGCTTAACCTTCTAAAAGGCAGCGACGGACCCGTAAACGAGCTGCCAGTCGATGCCAGAACAGCAATGCATGAGAAAGAGGGAGCTCTCAAGCAAATCGCCCCTCGTTCCCGCTAACACAATGTGTTGGTTATCTGGCTCCCCGTGTAAACTCGGAAGCGTTCATCACCAGAAACAAAGGACAAGGCGAAAATAGTTAAGTGCATCTAGAGCTGCATCCAAACAAAAGAAGAAAAAACCTAAACAAACCCAAGGTTTTCTATTTCTTCCTGAGCCAAGTAATCCCTTTGATTACATCTAATACCTGCCAAAACCCAGATGGTATGCCCACCCATCGCACAGTGTGATAATGCCACATTGTGAAATCTACCCATTAATATTAATTGTCAGCTAGAGAATCTGTCTGAACTACTAAAGCTCGAGGTTGCCTTGAGAAAGCAGGGCATGATTTAGCAGGGATTTAAAGATAATTCTTATTCTTTCGTTCTCTATCTCGCATACGTAGAATGTTAAACAACATTTTGCGAGGCCTAGAAGGCGATTCCAATTTCTGCCTCTCACAAATCTGATCTTAAACCAGTGTGCACTTGGGGTCTCCACCTGGTGACCAAAATATTACCTTAAATTGCCACGGGTGTGTAGGTTCCACATAGGTACACCCCGCTGCCCTGACTGAATCCTGACTCCCTGCTCAAAGCAGACGTACCCTACCGAGCACATGTGACTTTTCTTCTTTCTTTCCATGGCTTCATAATGGGCTTGGTAATAATTGAAAATTACTAAAGTATTTTGAAAACTTTTTTTGGTTTTAGTCGTACACATTGCAAATTCAGTGGTGGGGAAAGAGAGAAAATTAGTGTAGAAAGAGGTGTTAATGCTGCAATGGAGCTGCTCCCCTATAATTTTGAGGAAACAACAGCTGGGGTTGGGACATAAAGGTCCTTGAATCCTCTGAAAAGAGAGAAAGAGAAGTGTGAAAGAGAGAAGTTAGGATGAATATATATGTTCTTCATTGTGTTAGCTCTTGCCACCTCCTCTCAAGCCCTATTTGTAGAATAATAGTAATCATTGCTTGTTACAATGCCTGGCTCTTGTCATTCATCTGTAGGCCTCAAAACCAGTTTTAAACTGATTGTGGCTCCGTTGACATGCAAAAAAGCAACCACAGGGTCCTGCTGTGGCCCAGGCCCAGCCCCACAGAGGCAGGTCCTGGTCTGGACAGCAGTGATCAGTTCTGTTATGGCAGCAGCTCGTGGCCTGTCACTAGGTATGGCAAATATTACATGGATGAGGGGCGAGCTCTAAATATTGGGCCTGAAGACACAAACATTTGTGTTTTAATCCCTAGTCAAGCTGCTCTGTTACTAATCTCTACCATAGATGCTCCGTGTTTGAGTGGCTCAAAGTAAGCTGGCACGTCTAGAATAGAGTGAAAAATCTATGCAAAGGAGACTGTGGCAAAGCAACCCAGGCCTGGAAATTCAGGTTCCGAGGTCTCCTATTCCGTCCTTCCCTCATTCCTTTACATCTGGCTATTCTGCAGCAATTTAGGCAATAAGACTCTTTGAAATGGGAACAGTCAGGCATATAAATATATGAATATGCAAATCAGATTTGTGTTATCAGAGGTTCCTATCAGTAGAGGCGTGCATGAAGATGTGCTGCTTTCTTTGTCGTTTTTCTTCCTACCAAAATCCTTTGTGGCTCCTTTGTCTCCTTGCACTGGGGCCTGGGTCTCTCAGGATTTCACCAGGAGAGCTTTTTGCTAATTTTTTGACCTTGGAAAGGTACGAACTGCACTTCCCCAGCCACCACCCTGAAAGCACCTCGTCCTGGGCTTTAGAGAATGTACCTGAAAATCTGCATGGCTTTCCCAAGCAGCTGCCACCACCCCTTCCAGCAGCTCTTGTGTCACGGGCAGCCAGCCTGGGCCTGCTCTGGTTACTTTCGCATCCTCTCCCCGGGATCAGCTGAGCGGCACCAGGAAGGGAGAGATGTGAAATAAAAAGTGGAACAAAGTACCCTTTTCCTGCTGCTGCTGAAGCTGATGGCCAGCGTCCTGCTGACTTCAGCAACACCAGTGTTGTTAAGAATAGGCCTGTTCTAAGCTCACTGTTGTGTCTGCAGCTCGAGTGGACTTCTCTTGAGTTGCAACGTGTGTGCACATGCACGGTGAGGGGAAATGTACAGTTTTGGGCAATTGAAAGTTTAATCAAAAGGCCACTTTTCCCATCTGTTATTTTTGGGCCCAGCCTCCCGAGGGTCATCTTGATAACATTTCATGCTGCTTCTAATCAATTTTATACCATGAAGCAGTGTGAGAGCTGACTACCAGAGAGTTGGAGTGGCATGGAGCTCAGCACTGGGAACATAGCTGGAAAAATATGTTGGGGATTTTGGGGCATAAACAAATGTTTCCTAATCTGGACTGCAACTCTGTCAGGCATGTACCGACAGGCAGATGTCGATTGGAGCTGAAAACCAGCAGGTTCTACTACAGTGTAACCTGTAAATCCACATCTTGACAGGCATGTTGTGGTACGCAGAGCTGCAGTCTCTGAGAAATAAGGTAACACAGGAATCAGATCATGGAATCAAATAGAGTGATTATCACTGCCTTTTTTTGCTTTGTGTAGACAAAGCAGGTAGGAGTCATTTGTTCTCATTACATTCTATATGACTGTTTTGATCACACTTGAATTTTTGGAGTTTGCAGCCTTGGAGGACTAAATAATTTTGAAGACACGTCCATTCCATCCCATGATTGTCTCTTCCATGACTGGACAAACACAGATATATATAACTCCTGGGGGCTGTGTTCCTTGCTCCACACACCTTGCAGGGAGCCACAAGGGAACCACATATAAGAGGAAGAAGAACTAAGAGTACTGGGGTCAGAGCTGAGCAAGACTTCTCAGCAGGGCTGGCAAGACTGAATTTTGCTGCCTCAGCTGTGAGAGCTCAGGATCAGGCTCGGTGACCTTGGAACTGTCAGAGGTTAGAAGTTGGGGAAAGGCTGCTGCAGCCAGAAGGGAGCTGCTTTTCCAGCCTGGGCTGCAGCAGTAACCCTGGTTTCGGGGGACTTGACAGACCCTGTCTGGTTGTTGTTGTAGTCTGCTGCTGCTCCTGTCCCTTGAAATACAGGAACCTTTATTTATCTGGAAGGCCCTTAAAATATCAGGAGGGATCTGCAGCAATACGGTTGAGCCTGGTGCTTATGCTCTGCTTGTGTGCTTTTGGCAATGCGAAACTTCCATTTTCAGGCACTTCCAGCATGTTTGTAGGCAGAAAATGCCAACAGCCCGGCTCTGTGGGCTGCACTGACCTCGGCTTTTCCAGGAGATTATCCCTACGTGGTTCTCAGTAGCACCTGTGGACTTGTGAGCCAAAGAAACCCAATTAAAATAACACCACATAGTTTGCATTGCGTGCAGCTGTGGCTCTTCCTGTGCCCAGGGCTGGTGCTCCTGACCAACAGTTGTTACTTTCTGTGGACACGTTTCCCTCGCTCACGGGTGGTTACTGCCTGCATCGGCAGTGAGGAATCTGCAGGGTGCTGAGTGCCTGACTTGATCCCAAAGCTCACTTTTGGGGTAAGGAATGAGCTTCTTGAGGAGCTAATAGTGGGCAGCTGGGAATGGAGTGTGCCCTGTTTTATCTATTTTGAAAATTAACAGTCTGATCTTCGAGGGAAGAGGTGAAATATTAGTTTTTATTTCAGCATGCAAACACTGCTCACACCACTGTATCTGAGCAGCGTTATCGCTGTAGCCCACCCTGAAGGGCGGCTCTTTGGTGATGCAAATACAGTTCTGATGGTTTGGGCTTTTCGCAGTGTAGGAAATGAAGCTGGAGCAAGCAGCGTCTTCCAGCGTTTCAGCTGCTTCGGTGCCAAGGATTAGACCAAACTTAACCTTCATCAGCAGTTTAATCTAATGGTGTGGTTGTGCAGCTGATTTAAATCAGCGCTGCACTGGGTTGCTCTTCTCCGCCCTGCAGCTGCGAGCTCCGTTCTGCTGCTGCCGCTCCTCTCCCCTCGCTCGTTCCGTGCGCTTTGCTAAATCAGCAAAAATCCTCTCGGCAAAAGGGAGCAAATATTTTTGTGTCGGCTTAGAGAGCTGGATGATGAGGTCAGCAAGGTGGCAGGGCCAGCCCAGAAGTGATTCCGTAAGTTGGTGAGCCACCCTCATAGCTCAGTGCTGGAAAGAGTGTTCCTACACACAAGTGGTGTGGTGCCAATCATGTGCATGCTGGACCTGCAAAGTCTCAGCTTTCCGCATGGAGATTCCCAGAGGATTCCCCGTGCCAGGCCTCGATGACTTCCCCAAACTGCAAAGACAGCTGCTGGTAGAGACAAGACCCCAAACTAACAGCAGAGGAACAAAACCTCGTTCCTTTTGTAGTTTAAATCAGAGTTTTATTTTGATTAACAGAAGCTAAAAGGGAACTCGATGCGCTTCGGCATAATGGTATTTGGAGAGCAGCATCCTGGACTAAGATTTTTTTTTTTTTTTAAGCACCTTTTGTTCGTGTTAAGGAACAGCAGAAAAGCAGCAAACGGAGCCTTTTAGGTGGCAGGAAAGGATGCAGTTCACCTGAACTTCCACTGGGCTCCTCTGCTGTTACAGTCAACAGAAGCACCAATTAAACGCTTCCTGGTCTGAACCGAGCTGGTTTCCAGTCGAGATTCCAGCCTGTGGACTCGGTATTGTTTCTGTCCAGAGGTCTGTATTACCAAAACTGACAGGTGTCACAGGGGTTATTCTGTTCTTAGCACTATTCCGAATTTTTAAAAATCCTGAAATATTAAAAAAATATCTGAGAAAAAAAGGTGTTTGTAAGATACTGGAAATCCTATTATGTGGCACCGTTCTGTTTTCCAGGCTGTCCAGATGATAGGTTATGGATGATATTGAAGCTCAGAATCATACAATGACTATTGTGTTAGACTTACACAATGAATACAGTGTCCCACAGTTGAACCAGGTTTCTTTTCCTATTAATGTTTATTTTATGTCTAAGCTAAACGAGCCCTCAGTTTTATATATTCTCTCTATACAAATATTTCTCTACTTTTTCAAGTGCTCATGAAAAATGTGACAAGATGTCCACCGAGGTCACAAATGTAAGCATAAATAGCTGCAATTTAACATCAGTAGTTAGCAAACAAGATACCCCCGAGGTAAAGCAGCTGATAAAAAGAGGGCAGCGATGCATTAAAGATGCATTATTTGGGGGTCTATGGATATAATTTAGGCTTCACAACAAGGTCAGACTGATTTAATTCTCTCTGCAAAGGTCAGTCCAAGGCCTGGCTGTACTAACCCCTGTGCTCTCCATCTGTCTGCACTCCAAGCCAGACACTTTCAATAGGTGATTGTGTGCTCATGACTGGATGAGAACACATTGAAATTACCTCCAGGTCTAGGCCTGTGAACGCATTTATCGGAGCCACTGCTGACCCTGGAGTAGCTGGTACCTCTGGAACTTTGCACTCGGCTGCAGTTTTGAAGTGCTGAGGAGAACATCTGATATTGGTGTTTTCCTGATGTTGTGAGTGTTCGCCTCCATAAATGCGTTACCGCAGCGCCATAAACGCTTCGTGCAGGTTTATTCTGTGACCCTTGAAACGTGAGTTCCGTTCAGCACTGGCAAAAGTATAATAGTATAAAGTGAAAAACCCTCCACCCTGTTCCAGTATTCACTTTCTCCAAAATGAGGAAAAATGAAGAAACCCGTGTTTGTGGACATCTTTATTTAATAGTCCAGGGTTTTAAAAAATCTTCCTCCATAAACAAGGGATTCTTTAAAAATAATTGACAGGACAAAATAAATATGCCATGTCCCAGTATCTGTTAGTCATTTTCTTGCTGCTTTTTTCACTTGATGCTAAACGTTTCTGAATTCTCTTTTCTTTTTAAGTAGGAAATAGGTTTATTAATCTGAATGCAGCAACTAGAGAAAATGAGGCCAGTGAATGATTTGAGTTTTCAATAGATACTTAGCTTACTGAAGTAGTCACACACAGCAAACAGCACTTGCTTTCATGAAAAAAACAAAAAAGGCATTTAAGATTGGTGAAAGTTACACTTAATTTAAAAAATGTAAGAGACCTTATTTTTACCTGTTAGGATATGAGAATGTGAACAGATACTGCTTTCATTGTAGGCCAAAGCATCAAGGTAAAATGATATAAAATGGCATGAAATAACTGATGTACTATGTGAACAAACTAAATAGAAAAACCCTCCACAGGGTCTTTCTCAGGTACTGTAAATATTTCTTGGGTACAATACTTATGTACATCTGGTTTCAGTGCTTATTTTACATTTGTAAAGTAAACCATTTCAATGTAAAGTGAATCTGGTTGGGAACCAACAAAATTAAAATCAGGAATTCAGGCCTTAGGATTCAACTCTCCACGAAGTATCTCATCCTGTGCTGCTCAAGCCTGCCTACTGTAAAGTCACCTAAAAGAACTGCAAGAACAATAATACAGATCATAACAGAGTAAATTAAAGGCAGATTTTCAGATTTCTGCCTGTCTTCCTCAGGTTAAATAATGTCCCTGGTAAACAAATTCTGATCTTAAATGATAAAGACTTTTTGTTCCAGGTATCTTACGAAATCTGCTCTTGCTCTTGTGGCACGATGTGTGCTGATGAATCAGAGATAATATTTGGCTCTTGAGGCTGTTTCAGTGGCCCTGCTTTTCTAAGTTTGAAGAAGGCAGAGAGAAAATCTGTGCAGAGATCACAAAAAGAAAAGAAAAAAAAAGTGGTAAATTGGAGAATTTTTTTTTGTTTTTTGGGGTTTTTTTGTTTGTTTGTTTTTTTCTTTTTTTAGAACATGTAGTGCCTCTCCCCACTCCCCCATGCACACACTCCCATTTCTGGTGGCCAGCTCACCTTTTCACGAGGTCCAAGGGTTGCTGGAACACCTCTTCTGCAGGAAGGTGTGCTTGGATTAGCCACGGGGAATCACTGGAGAGTGAGTGGTGGAGGAAGCCATCCTCCTGTGATATAAACTCACAGCCTCTGCGGGTCCTGGCTCCTGTGGCTCTACAGGAGCTGTGCTGTTAACTTGGGCTCTTTTCACTGAGTGGGTATTTTTACAGTAGTTGCTATTTGTAGTATTGTATTAGGAGTATTAAGGTATTCATTACATCAACTGTTTGCTTTAAAATACTTCGTGGGTGAGCTTTTATTGCTCAGGAATGGCGCCAGATGGACAGTCCTGACGAGCAAAGTCCTCACGTTATCTGCAGATCGTGGCACAAGCAGTGGCACATTCGGTGCTTCCTCTTCTGTCTTCCTCCACCACCAGCCTGACAATTCAGAGGCAAAAGGGCACCCCAGACAAACCATCATCAGGGTCACCTGTTGAGGTGGCAGATTTGAGACACATTTGTTGAAACTCCATGGGGCCTTTCCCAGAGGCTGCCTGGGATTTGGCTGTTTACAGCCTCTTAAAGCATCCTTCCTGGAAGTTGGGGCAATTTTTTAAGCAGTTGCTGTCTGTTGCATGAATCCACAGTGAACAGGCATACGATATTTCTATCTCCAGCAGCTGAAGCTGTGATTTACCTTTTTGCACTGGTTTTATTCCCTCAGTTAGGGAAAGGACAAAATGTCCAATAGGGATTGAATTGGTAATGTCCATCCTTGTGTCAATAATGGAAGCCATTCACACAGAACAAAATAACCTGTTGTGCCTGGTGATTCCTTAATGCAAGTCCCTGTCCTTTGCTTGCGTCTCACTTGGAGTGCTGCTTACCTCTTTCCACCCTAAAATCTGTCTGGCTTCTTGCTTTCCTGAAAAACTGAGCCCAGGGCAGGCTGAAAAAGCCACCAGTCCTGTCAGCTCTCTGGAGATGTGCTCTCTGGCTGACACTCTTTTCCAGAAAGCCTTTGTAGGATCTGGATCTTGGGCTAGGATGGCTTAGACTTACCCTTAATATGACAATACTGACCACTTCCACCCTAGGGTGATGTTCTGCTGTGGCAACTCCTCCATTGGGAAATGATCACTCAAAGTACAGCACTGCTTCTTGGGCTTTGCTTATGTTCTGCATGCTCAAAAAGGAAAGCAAAAAGCAAATCTGGAAGTCTCATAAGAACATCTGATTTTCCTCCCTGTAGCGGTGAGTTCTGATCTGATCTCACCCTGCACTCTCAGGGGCTGCAGCAGTTCAAGGGTTCAGGCTCTCCTGGTCTCCAAACATACATTTTGCCCTTTGAAACACAAAAGCCCTGTGCCACAAAAATGGGCAGCCGCTTTTTGATTGTGTGCTCGTCGCATTTTTTTCACGTGAGAGACATGACATGCTCTGTCAAGCCACCGTATTCAAACTTCCCCTGATATATTTCACTTTTATGAGCGACAAAGGACAGGTGATTTGAATCTTAATCCTAGGGGGTGATGTGTGTGTGAGGTGTAGAGCACCTAGGCGTGTGCTGTGGTGCAGCTATTGCAACCAGCTCACATGCTTTGCATATCAATCTCGAGGCTTTTGCTGTGCCCAGCTTTTCTAGGGGCATTTGGTGGAAATTAAAGTATGAGGGGTGCAGGCCACTTGACACTGTTGTATTTCCCTTTCCTGTAGTTAAGTTTTTGATTCCTCTTTTCCCTTACTGCTTATTTATACTCCTGCCAAGTTCCAAGGGAGCAGAAAAGCTTCTCCTCATATTATTATTAAGTGATGCTTTCGACAAGTCAGGCTTTCAGAGAGGAGAAAGCATCAGGCAGGCAGGTGAAGACAATTTCTGCATTGCAGAGTTACTGGCTTGCATGTGCTTGTCCTGAGGGATGGAACTTAACAATTCACAGCTCTCTTGTCCTCATGCTCCTTGCGAAAATCACTCCAAGCCAAAATCTTCCAGTTTGCATCCATTTGGTCGAAATGGCTCCCTGACTCCAGGATCTCTCTCCCTTCCAATCCACAGGTGGTGGGAGCAGTGTTTGGGGCAGGATAGCTGAGCTGCTGTTAGGCAAGAAACGGGACAAACAGGTTAAAAAAACTCCGTGTTCCCAGGTGGATAAAGCTGAAGGAGAGCAATGAAATCACCCTGGCTGAGCAGAAAACAAAAAGATGTTATTTTGTCCTTTTTTTGTGTGTGTGGAGCAGCAGTTGCCAGCACGGATGGTTTCCCCGAGTGCTTGCAGAGAGAGACCAGGGCAGGCACTGCCCTTCTGGGGGCCTTTCTCCTGGGACAGGCAGAGGCCTCCCTGTGCTCCGAGCCGAGTTCATGGCCTTGCCCCCACAGCTCTGGGGAAGGTCACTGAGTTTGCAGGTGCTGGAAGAATGTGCTTTTGGTGCTGGCAAAGCTTGACACCAGAGGAAGCAGTCCCAAGTGCTTCCTCGGGTTTCCCCTGCAAAAAGGGGGCTGGGGGCGGAGAGAGGACAAAGACAATTTCTCTTGCGATGGACACGAGTGATGCAAAGCTCTACATGAAAGCTGGGTAATATAAACCCTTCCCTCTTCCCCTCCCACACAGGGAACCAGAACAAGTTGTGTACGCTGCTTTACCTGTATTTTGGTGTCTGAGGCATGCATGGACCTCAGGCTAGCTCTGAGTCCCATGTGGGCAGCAGCATCAAACTTTTAATTGCTGAAATTAAAGAGGCCATCTTACCTAATAGGGGGAAAAATACCTTGAGACATTTGCAGAGAGTTAAAAGAAACAGCGTGTAACAGTGTGGACAAAGTCCTGACCTGAAGCACCATGAACTGCACCAACGCCTTTGGTACAGCTACAAGTTTATAGTGTTCTGGAGTGTTGTTTATGTTACTACAAAAAAAAGGTGAGAAAATATATTCAGTTACTTTCTGTTTCTCCCCATTGAGCAGATGGCAATTCATAGCTCAGACTGTTTTTTAAGCCATTTCACATTTTACTAATAAGTACAATATGCTTTCCAACAACAAGCTGTGCTCAGGCACTTCTGCAGAGGTTATGTGGTTGCTCAGGTAGCTCAGAAATCAGAGACTTTAGGAATCCTGTTGCATTGTAGTGGCAAGGATTTTCCAGTCATGTCTCACGTGGTGGAAAACGCAAGCTGAAACCTCTTCTGCTTTTTGTTTCAAATTATTTCTAATTTTGCAGGCCACAAATAACAGTGTGCTTACCTGAACTACCTCAGTCTGAGATTGTTTCTACCAATGATGTTCTTAGTAGAACAAACCACACTTTTTAAGGAGCTGAGTATTCTTTGCATTTTAAGTGTATAATAATAGGTGGAGATGGCCATTGGGAAAAGCAAGAAAACATCAAGCAGTTCTGTTCCAGGAAGTTTTGGTGCTTTAGAATGAAAGCTGTTAATATTGCACGCATTGGAAAATTCTCACCATTACATCTGTGGTTTTCTCAGAACCTGTTAAATTATATGAGTGCAGAAATAAGGAAGAGTGGGTTTTATTATTAATTGACACTCATTTTTAGCTGGCATGTGCTGGCAGGTCCTCCAAACAAACCCGAGGTACAGATTAGAGCTGAAAGTTTTGGAAATGTTCTAAATCTTTGTAGTATTGCTGAGAGGAAGTGTAATATTAAACTGGCAAATTGAATATATCTATTTTTTTCAATGTAATTCACAGTTTCTTCCCATTATTTTTTACTACCCATGGAGATAAAGCAAAATAAATTCCTCAAAACAGAGAGGAATATATTTCCAGATACCTTTTGCTATTAAGTAATATATCTCTCTCATACATATGTACTGTCAAATATCTCTCCATTCCTTTTCCACACCGCGTCTCCAGCCAGAAGTGTTGGCTATGCAAATATTGCAGAACCGACTCTTAACATATGTGCTGTGCGCCTGGCTACAGCTACACGGGAAACTCTAGGTAATAATTAGAGTCTGCATATATTATCTTGTAATTATAATTTTACATAATCGGTTATGTAATCTCGGGGCTGGTATGCGGTGAGAAACTGTGGTTACGTCAGGATTCTTCGGAAGAAAAATAAAATTATTGATTGTGAGTGCACGTCCTAGCAAGGAAGGAGCACAGAGGGATGGGTGCAGCACGGAACATCTCGGCGGTGAAAGCCACGCTAAGGGGGACTCGCCCCCCAGGAGCGAGCAGGGGCATCCCGGCTCTTCCAGGGGCATCCCGGCGGCTCCGGGGGGGGGGGTCCCGGGTGAGCGGGGAAGGGGACAAGAAAACGAAGCAGAAGTGGGAAGGTGACAAAGTGGCGGGCGCTGATTGATAGGAGGCTGCGCTCGTTGCCAGCTCCTGAAACGCTCCCGGAGAGGAGCGGGATGAGGAGCTGGGGCCGCGGGCTCGGGTCCGCTGCGAGCCGCGGATCGAGCCGAGCCCGACCTCCCCTTACCTCGGGGGCTACGACAGCGGTATCCACCGCCCGAAAGGGCCGGGGGTGTGCGGGGGAAGCCCCCGAAAAAAGATAAAATAACCCAGGCACGCAGGGAAAACAACGGAGTGATAAATAAACCACAAAGTGAATCAGATGAAATCGCCAGGCGTTCGCTCCCGATAAACAACAAGCTTTATAATATCCAGGTGTTGGGGGAAGCTGTTGTCTTATAGTTTATAAATCCCTGCTGGTGGGAGGGAGGGCGAGAATCTTTGGAGGTGAATGAAATATCAAATCACGAGGCTGTATGTAGATTTATGATTGCATAAGAGGCTCAATCATTTCCATATATTGAAATGTGCTGTCCTTTCCACGACTGCCCAGCCCTTGGAGGGAGAGAGACGCTCGATTCTGCCTTGATCAATGCTGACTGTGAAGCAAGGAGGAGGAGAAGGGGGGGACCAGGCTGGCACCAGATGGAGCAGGGTCTAGGGAAAGGTCAAGGTTAGCTCAGGCTGCTATTGAATCGGTTGCAGCCTCACAGATAGATCTCTGCCTCCGAGGCACCCACTGGGGCTTCTCAGAATCAAATCTAATAGAAAAGGCAGTCACAGAATGAAATCGCTTCATCTGAATGCTAAAATTGTTATTAGGCTACATTAGAGAGATACCGGGCACATGATTACCAAAAAAGGAAGCATGCCTAGCAGTTTGCGACTGAAATAAAAGCTGTGAATATGTTGATACCATCGGCGATGTGCAAAGATAATAGATAACAGGAGAGAGGGGCAGGGAGAGCCGTGTGTGTGTAACGAACAGATTAACATATTGATGCGCATGTATGTATCCGTATAAAATTATCCTTGTGCGTCGCTGTGCCTGCGCCGGGGTTTGTGCGTATGCAGAGAGGGACGCTTGGATTCCTGTGTGTCCTGCAGTGCCCGTGCTCCTCAGCACTCCCAGGACGTTTGGTAATTGATTTGGACACCGCAGTTACGGGCCGAGAAGTGGGAGCCGCCTCAAAGGAGAGGTTTGGTGGTGGCTCCTTGCAAGATCCCACCTGGAGCCACCCTCAGCTTGTGTTGCAGTGGTTGCTGTCACTTTGAGTTTTGATTTTAAGTCCTCCTAGAGGCACAGGGCTTAGACGTTGTTCAAGACCACTCATTTTCTGGCTCATCTCAGGCAAAACTCTGCAGAAATGTAATTAGGTCCGCACACATGTGCAGACACCCCACGTCCCGGTCACAGGAATGCGAGGTGAGCACTCCCATCCCTGTTTGGAGCAGCGGCGCTGTCAGCTGGCTTACTGAGATCAAAGAGAGGCTCTTCCCAGTCACCAGCTCCTCCACGTTACCAATTCCTTAACCTACGGCACAGCCACGTCTTAAAGAAGGATTTAGTCTTGTAAAATAAATGCTGGCTACACTAGATTAAACATGATGACTGCACTCTAAGGGTTAATAAATTTAGAATTAACAGATCATCCCAGCTTGATACAGCTACTATAGATGATTTAATATGCAGCCTAAGCAGGTTGACAGTCAGCTCACAGATGCAGATAAGATCAAACAGTCTCTTGATTCAATAGATTGAATGGTTGTGCGGAGTGTCTGGAAGGTGAGTGACAGTACGTATATGGCAGGGGTTCTGGTAAAGAAGGGCTTCGATTCCCCACTGCTGTGCACTGCACTGGTTTTCCTTTTCTAGCAGTCAACCTTTTTCAGCAATCAAACCTGGAGTTAACATGAAAAAAAAAAAAAAGTGTCTCAAATATAGTTCAGGAGAGTCATTTGAAGTTTTCAGTAATGAAAAGCTCCACGCTTTAATAGTAATCACCATTACTATTGCTACTCTGCACTTCAGATTCCTTTTCCACGGACAAGGCCATCACCACCCACTCCATCCCACAGGGAGTCTCAGCTGTCCACAGGCTCTGTCTGTCTGTCCACACCAGTCCCTTTCCCTAGGGAAGACCTAAATCCACAGGAAGGAGCTATTTTGGAGGCTGAATAAGGACACCTTGCCCCAGACAGCCCCCGGGACTTAGTGAGTGCAGCCTTATCCTAATGTCATTTGCCATCCAGAGGCTTTGGCTGCAGGAAATCTCAATGGATGCAGAGGGACAAAGACAATTCCCCCAGAATGGAGCTTCTTTCTCAGCTCTTTTGCTTTTCAGGCTTAAAAGTTAATGTCTGTAGTTACTCTTCTGTGGTTTATGTTTTCCTTTTTTGCTCTCCTGTCCTATTTAAATGGGAATGTAAAACAGTCCTCATGGAGGCTGGCGAGCAGTGGGATGACAGAGTGGTCTCTAACAATTTTATTATTTGATCAAGAGTAAAAGCTCCACCTGAACCATTAGATTTTACAATATGAATACGTTTCCAGGCAATTTTAAAAACGCATATTATGTATTCAATAGACCATCACAGGTCTGAATTGTGTCTTATTGTATTATATGGGGCCACCACCATACTTATAGGGATATTTGTGCTAAAGTTACTACACATCGGAATGCTTATAAATTTGCTGTATGGTTTACTTTGGTGGGGTTTAAAAAATACTCCCGTGGTTTTGACGAATGCCCTGCAGAAGGTTGGTGCGATGAGCAGTGCTGCTTTGAATCTGCCAGCAGAGCCAACCCAGAACCCACCTGAGATCTGTTTCTTTATGATTTTTTTCAAAATAGGCACATGTACTTTTTTCAAATGCTTACCTGTGAATTATAGTTTAATTTTAATTTAGAAACTATAATAAACTTTTCCATCCCTTAAATGCTGAGTTAGAAAAGAGAGGGCCTGGGTGTGTGCTTCGGATGAAGATCCACATGTGAGCATCCACAAATTTTCCTGGGCAGGTCTGCGATGCCACTCAGGGATGAGCCAGTTTTTCCTACTCCATACCTAGGAGCACCTCTCAGGTGAGCTGGTGGGAGGCACGAAAATCTTTATTTTGTAATTTGAGAGAGGCGACAACCAACCGCCAGCACCTCTCAGGGCTAAGGAAGAGCACTCAGATATCCCTTGCAAAAGAAATGCCCGAGCAGAAGAGGCCAAGAACGCGCTGAAGAAGGCCGTGTGAAGGCTGGGAGGAGTCGGGGAGCCCGTGGTGCTCGGAGAAACGCTGTCCTTGCCGCCGAGCGCTGCTCCGGGGGCCCCGCGGGGATGCGGGCGCGGAGGGGC